>CM060290.1:2732879-3107879 GCA_030684275.1 Acipenser oxyrinchus oxyrinchus
ATTCTGGCAGACCCATCTCACGGTGTACAGCTGTAATCGTTACATTGATCAGCTCAGGAAGCCGCTCCCTACTGTGGTACAGAATAAAGGAGCTCCGTCTGCACAGTAAGAAAGCAAAGTTGTACAAGAGCAATGCAGCGCTGCTGCAAGCGACAATGATGAGTACTGTCTTTGCCACTTTGAATTTTTCTTCATCACACAGAGTACATTACATATCGTATTTTGTTACCAATAGAAGTTCAGATAAAACCTGTTCATGCAAACGTATTTATTGGGTTGGCAGCAAGCAGTTTGATTAAGAAATTAAGTTATGTGTGGATACTGTAACAAATAGATATGCCTTTGTTCAAAATGTGTCAATGACCGCAAATTTGGTGGAATAGTTTTCATGGGGTTTTACTGATCAAAAGTAGGGACGTCCCTGGGAAGTAAATTCCCAGGTGCCTGATTAAATCTGAAATATTTGGTTTCCACTGCATCTATTTACACACACTCAGTTTTTAGATGCACCGATGTTATCCAACAAGACGTCTTATGTTGTGCAGCAATAATGGACTGCATAGATGTTCTACCCTTGTTGCTTTCTTCTTGGTGTGGTCTCACTCGGCTGTTCTGCACCCACGCGCTCGTTCTGCAGCATGTCGGCCCTGTAAGCGTTTGTATGTTTGTAGTTAGGTCTCTGTGGCGCAATCGGTTAGCGCGTTCGGCTGTTAACCGAAAGGTTGGTGGTTCAAGCCCACCCAGGGACGGTGCTTTTTGGATTTCATAGAAAACTGCAAAGTAATCTGCTGAACAATTTCCTCGGTTAATCCATGTTAACAAATGAGAAACACAAACTTGTGTTATTTAATTCAAAATGAAGAAACAAACTAAAAACCTCATTCTTCCTGTCTCAAAATTGACCTCTAACACGTTCTTAAGTTTTCTCTCAAATTCGTTACTTAAAATGACATTGCCTTCCTTTTTATTCTTCCCACAAAGACCAAAAGGTAAAGCCCTTGGAAATACATCAATACTGCCAGCTGCTGCTTAAGTCAGTATTTGAAGTCTCTTAAAAATTGAGCTCAAAACGTTCACTTTGCAGCAAGTCAATTAACAACTGTTCACATTCAATAGTGGTGAAACCATGCGCTAATTAAAGTGACCGATTGCTTTGTTCAAAAATGGTTCAAGCCCACCCAGGGACGGTGCTTTTTCGATTTCATAGAAAACTGCAAAGTAATGTGCTGAACAATTTCCTCGGTTAATCCATGTTAACAAATGAGAAACCCAAACTTGTGTTATTTAATTCAAAATGACGAAACAACCAAAAAAACCCTCATTTTTCTGTCTCACAAATTGACCTCTAACACGTTCTTAAGTTTTCTCTCAAGTTTGTTACTTAAAATGACATTGCCTTCCTTTTTTATTCTTCCCACAAAGACCAAAAGGCAAAGCCCTTGAGAGTCAGTGTTTGAAGTATCTTAATAATTGAGCTCAAAACGTTCACTTTGCAGCAAGTCAATTAACAACTGTTAACACTCAATAGCTATTAAACCATGCGCTAATTAAAGTGACCGATTGCTTTGTTCAAATATTAAAATACTATTATCAGGATTCCCGCATATTCCCAACACATAATATGGCAATTAAATGACAGGGAAATAAGAGCTTTCTTCCCTCTGGTCGTGTATTGTCACGCTGACTACTATCTATATGAAAGAGCCCCAGTTACCTAAAGGACAAGGCACTGGCCTCCTAAACCAGGGATTGTGGTTTCGAGTCAGTTTTATTTAAAACGAACACTTGTATTTGTGTGATATGTTTATAAATCTTGATATCTGCTATCTCCACGGTTTAACTGGGCACAAAGTAGTCGTGGCCGAGTGGTTAAGGCGATGGACTTGAAATCCATTGGGGTCTCCCGCGCAGGTTCGAATCCTGCCGACTACGTGCGCTTTTTCTATGTCTTCATTGTTAATTCTTAAAAGTTTGTTAAGCTTAAAGGTCTCAATTATTACTTGCTGTTCTTTAAATTTCTGGTCCCTAACAAGAAAGCGAATGCTGCCGATCCATGCTCTACAGAGAGCACTCATCAGCCTACCACAGTAATTTGTTTCAGCTAACCTGTTTTCAATGAAGGCATTTCCATATGTGTTTTTTCTTTTCTTTCTTTCTTTCTTTCTTTCTTTCTTTCTTTCTTTCTTTCTTATAAAGTTTTAGGGCAGTATATATACTATACATACACGTTGTTCGTTTTTAAATGACACAAGTTTGTGAAACGGTTTCGTATTCTCTTTGCCTATTCTCAGTCAACAAAAACTACTTTCGTGTACGACAGTTCTTTGTTTCAACAGTGAGTCGATGTAACCAATTCTGGCAGACCCATCTCACGGTGTACAGCTGTAATCGTTACATTGATCAGCTCAGGAAGCCGCTCCCTACTGTGGTACAGAATAAAGGAGCTCCGTCTGCACAGTAAGAAAGCAAAGTTGTACAAGAGCAATGCAGCGCTGCTGCAAGCGACAATGATGAGTACTGTCTTTGCCACTTTGAATTTTTCTTCATCACACAGAGTACATTACATATCGTATTTTGTTACCAATAGAAGTTCAGATAAAACCTGTTCATGCAAACGTATTTATTGGGTTGGCAGCAAGCAGTTTGATTAAGAAATTAAGTTATGTGTGGATACTGTAACAAATAGATATGCCTTTGTTCAAAATGTGTCAATGACCGCAAATTTGGTGGAATAGTTTTCATGGGGTTTTACTGATCAAAATAGGGACGTCCATGGGAAGTAAATTCCTAGGTGCCTGATTAAATATGAAATATGTGGTTTCCACTGCATCTATTTACACACACTCAGTTTTTAGATGCACCGATGTTATCCAACAAGACATCTTATGTTGTGCAGCAATAATGGACTGCATAGATGTTCTACCCCTTGTTGCTTTCTTCTTGGTGTGGTCTCACTCGGCTGTTCTGCACCCACGCGCTCGTTCTGCAGCATGTCGGCCCTGTAAGCGTTTGTATGTTTGTAGTTAGGTCTCTGTGGCGCAATCGGTTAGCGCGTTCGGCTGTTAACCGAAAGGTTGGTGGTTCAAGCCCACCCAGGGACGGTGCTTTTGGATTTCATAGAAAACTGCAAAGTAATCTGCTGAACAATTTCCTCGGTTAATCCATGTTAACAAATGAGAAACACAAACTTGTGTTATTTAATTCAAAATGAAGAAACAAACTAAAAACCTCATTCTTCCTGTCTCAAAAATTGACCTCTAACACGTTCTTAAGTTTTCTCTCAAATTCGTTACTTAAAATGACATTGCCTTCCTTTTTATTCTTCCCACAAAGACCAAAAGGTAAAGCCCTTGGAAATACATCAATACTGCCAGCTGCTGCTTAAGTCAGTATTTGAAGTCTCTTAAAAATTGAGCTCAAAACGTTCACTTTGCAGCAAGTCAATTAACAACTGTTCACATTCAATAGTGGTGAAACCATGCGCTAATTAAAGTGACCGATTGCTTTGTTCAAAAATGGTTCAAGCCCACCCAGGGACGGTGCTTTTTCGATTTCATAGAAAACTGCAAAGTAATGTGCTGAACAATTTCCTCGGTTAATCCATGTTAACAAATGAGAAACCCAAACTTGTGTTATTTAATTCAAAATGACGAAACAACCAAAAACCCTCATTTTTCTGTCTCACAAATTGACCTCTAACACGTTCTTAAGTTTTCTCTCAAGTTTGTTACTTAAAATGACATTGCCTTCCTTTTTATTCTTCCCACAAAGACCAAAAGGCAAAGCCCTTGAGAGTCAGTGTTTGAAGTATCTTAATAATTGAGCTCAAAACGTTCACTTTGCAGCAAGTCAATTAACAACTGTTAACACTCAATAGCTATTAAACCATGCGCTAATTAAAGTGACCGATTGCTTTGTTCAAATATTAAAATACTATTATCAGGATTCCCGCATATTCCCAACACATAATATGGCAATTAAATGACAGGGAAATAAGAGCTTTCTTCCCTCTGGTCGTGTATTGTCACGCTGACTACTATCTATATGAAAGAGCCCCAGTTACCTAAAGGACAAGGCACTGGCCTCCTAAACCAGGGATTGTGGTTTCGAGTCAGTTTTATTTAAAACGAACACTTGTATTTGTGTGATATGTTTATAAATCTTGATATCTGCTATCTCCACGGTTTAACTGGGCACAAAGTAGTCGTGGCCGAGTGGTTAAGGCGATGGACTTGAAATCCATTGGGGTCTCCCCGCGCAGGTTCGAATCCTGCCGACTACGTGCGCTTTTTCTATGTCTTCATTGTTAATTCTTAAAAGTTTGTTAAGCTTAAAGGTCTCAATTATTACTTGCTGTTCTTTAAATTTCTGGTCCCTAACAAGAAAGCGAATGCTGCCGATCCATGCTCTACAGAGAGCACTCATCAGCCTACCACAGTAATTTGTTTCAGCTAACCTGTTTTCAATGAAGGCATTTCCATATGTGTTTTTTTCTTTTCTTTCTTTCTTTCTTTCTTTCTTTCTTTCTTTCTTTCTTTCTTTCTTATAAAGTTTTAGGGCAGTATATATACTATACATACACGTTGTTCGTTTTTAAATGACACAAGTTTGTGAAACGGTTTCGTATTCTCTTTGCCTATTCTCAGTCAACAAAAACTACTTTCGTGTACGACAGTTCTTTGTTTCAACAGTGAGTCGATGTAACCAATTCTGGCAGACCCATCTCACGGTGTACAGCTGTAATCGTTACATTGATCAGCTCAGGAAGCCGCTCCCTACTGTGGTACAGAATAAAGGAGCTCCGTCTGCACAGTAAGAAAGCAAAGTTGTACAAGAGCAATGCAGCGCTGCTGCAAGCGACAATGATGAGTACTGTCTTTGCCACTTTGAATTTTTCTTCATCACACAGAGTACATTACATATCGTATTTTGTTACCAATAGAAGTTCAGATAAAACCTGTTCATGCAAACGTATTTATTGGGTTGGCAGCAAGCAGTTTGATTAAGAAATTAAGTTATGTGTGGATACTGTAACAAATAGATATGCCTTTGTTCAAAATGTGTCAATGACCGCAAATTTGGTGGAATAGTTTTCATGGGGTTTTACTGATCAAAGTAGGGACGTCCCTGGGAAGTAAATTCCCAGGTGCCTGATTAAATCTGAAATATTTGGTTTCCACTGCATCTATTTACACACACTCAGTTTTTAGATGCACCGATGTTATCCAACAAGACGTCTTATGTTGTGCAGCAATAATGGACTGCATAGATGTTCTACCCCTTGTTGCTTTCTTCTTGGTGTGGTCTCACTCGGCTGTTCTGCACCCACGCGCTCGTTCTGCAGCATGTCGGCCCTGTAAGCGTTTGTATGTTTGTAGTTAGGTCTCTGTGGCGCAATCGGTTAGCGCGTTCGGCTGTTAACCGAAAGGTTGGTGGTTCAAGCCCACCCAGGGACGGTGCTTTTTGGATTTCATAGAAAACTGCAAAGTAATCTGCTGAACAATTTCCTCGGTTAATCCATGTTAACAAATGAGAAACACAAACTTGTGTTATTTAATTCAAAATGAAGAAACAAACTAAAAACCTCATTCTTCCTGTCTCAAAAATTGACCTCTAACACGTTCTTAAGTTTTCTCTCAAATTCGTTACTTAAAATGACATTGCCTTCCTTTTTATTCTTCCCACAAAGACCAAAAGGTAAAGCCCTTGGAAATACATCAATACTGCCAGCTGCTGCTTAAGTCAGTATTTGAAGTCTCTTAAAAATTGAGCTCAAAACGTTCACTTTGCAGCAAGTCAATTAACAACTGTTCACATTCAATAGTGGTGAAACCATGCGCTAATTAAAGTGACCGATTGCTTTGTTCAAAAATGGTTCAAGCCCACCCAGGGACGGTGCTTTTTCGATTTCATAGAAAACTGCAAAGTAATGTGCTGAACAATTTCCTCGGTTAATCCATGTTAACAAATGAGAAACCCAAACTTGTGTTATTTAATTCAAAATGACGAAACAACCAAAAACCCTCATTTTTCTGTCTCACAAATTGACCTCTAACACGTTCTTAAGTTTTCTCTCAAGTTTGTTACTTAAAATGACATTGCCTTCCTTTTTATTCTTCCCACAAAGACCAAAAGGCAAAGCCCTTGAGAGTCAGTGTTTGAAGTATCTTAATAATTGAGCTCAAAACGTTCACTTTGCAGCAAGTCAATTAACAACTGTTAACACTCAATAGCTATTAAACCATGCGCTAATTAAAGTGACCGATTGCTTTGTTCAAATATTAAAATACTATTATCAGGATTCCCGCATATTCCCAACACATAATATGGCAATTAAATGACAGGGAAATAAGAGCTTTCTTCCCTCTGGTCGTGTATTGTCACGCTGACTACTATCTATATGAAAGAGCCCCAGTTACCTAAAGGACAAGGCACTGGCCTCCTAAACCAGGGATTGTGGTTTCGAGTCAGTTTTATTTAAAACGAACACTTGTATTTGTGTGATATGTTTATAAATCTTGATATCTGCTATCTCCACGGTTTAACTGGGCACAAAGTAGTCGTGGCCGAGTGGTTAAGGCGATGGACTTGAAATCCATTGGGGTCTCCCGCGCAGGTTCGAATCCTGCCGACTACGTGCGCTTTTTCTATGTCTTCATTGTTAATTCTTAAAAGTTTGTTAAGCTTAAAGGTCTCAATTATTACTTGCTGTTCTTTAAATTTCTGGTCCCTAACAAGAAAGCGAATGCTGCCGATCCATGCTCTACAGAGAGCACTCATCAGCCTACCACAGTAATTTGTTTCAGCTAACCTGTTTTCAATGAAGGCATTTCCATATGTGTTTTTTCTTTTCTTTCTTTCTTTCTTTCTTTCTTTCTTTCTTTCTTTCTTTCTTTCTTATAAAGTTTTAGGGCAGTATATATACTATACATACACGTTGTTCGTTTTTAAATGACACAAGTTTGTGAAACGGTTTCGTATTCTCTTTGCCTATTCTCAGTCAACAAAAACTACTTTCGTGTACGACAGTTCTTTGTTTCAACAGTGAGTCGATGTAACCAATTCTGGCAGACCCATCTCACGGTGTACAGCTGTAATCGTTACATTGATCAGCTCAGGAAGCCGCTCCCTACTGTGGTACAGAATAAAGGAGCTCCGTCTGCACAGTAAGAAAGCAAAGTTGTACAAGAGCAATGCAGCGCTGCTGCAAGCGACAATGATGAGTACTGTCTTTGCCACTTTGAATTTTTCTTCATCACACAGAGTACATTACATATCGTATTTTGTTACCAATAGAAGTTCAGATAAAACCTGTTCATGCAAACGTATTTATTGGGTTGGCAGCAAGCAGTTTGATTAAGAAATTAAGTTATGTGTGGATACTGTAACAAATAGATATGCCTTTGTTCAAAATGTGTCAATGACCGCAAATTTGGTGGAATAGTTTTCATGGGGTTTTACTGATCAAAAGTAGGGACGTCCCTGGGAAGTAAATTCCCAGGTGCCTGATTAAATCTGAAATATTTGGTTTCCACTGCATCTATTTACACACACTCAGTTTTTAGATGCACCGATGTTATCCAACAAGACGTCTTATGTTGTGCAGCAATAATGGACTGCATAGATGTTCTACCCTTGTTGCTTTCTTCTTGGTGTGGTCTCACTCGGCTGTTCTGCACCCACGCGCTCGTTCTGCAGCATGTCGGCCCTGTAAGCGTTTGTATGTTTGTAGTTAGGTCTCTGTGGCGCAATCGGTTAGCGCGTTCGGCTGTTAACCGAAAGGTTGGTGGTTCAAGCCCACCCAGGGACGGTGCTTTTGGATTTCATAGAAAACTGCAAAGTAATCTGCTGAACAATTTCCTCGGTTAATCCATGTTAACAAATGAGAAACACAAACTTGTGTTATTTAATTCAAAATGAAGAAACAAACTAAAAACCTCATTCTTCCTGTCTCAAAAATTGACCTCTAACACGTTCTTAAGTTTTCTCTCAAATTCGTTACTTAAAATGACATTGCCTTCCTTTTTATTCTTCCCACAAAGACCAAAAGGTAAAGCCCTTGGAAATACATCAATACTGCCAGCTGCTGCTTAAGTCAGTATTTGAAGTCTCTTAAAAATTGAGCTCAAAACGTTCACTTTGCAGCAAGTCAATTAACAACTGTTCACATTCAATAGTGGTGAAACCATGCGCTAATTAAAGTGACCGATTGCTTTGTTCAAAAATGGTTCAAGCCCACCCAGGGACGGTGCTTTTTCGATTTCATAGAAAACTGCAAAGTAATGTGCTGAACAATTTCCTCGGTTAATCCATGTTAACAAATGAGAAACCCAAACTTGTGTTATTTAATTCAAAATGACGAAACAACCAAAAACCCTCATTTTTCTGTCTCACAAATTGACCTCTAACACGTTCTTAAGTTTTCTCTCAAGTTTGTTACTTAAAATGACATTGCCTTCCTTTTTATTCTTCCCACAAAGACCAAAAGGCAAAGCCCTTGAGAGTCAGTGTTTGAAGTATCTTAATAATTGAGCTCAAAACGTTCACTTTGCAGCAAGTCAATTAACAACTGTTAACACTCAATAGCTATTAAACCATGCGCTAATTAAAGTGACCGATTGCTTTGTTCAAATATTAAAATACTATTATCAGGATTCCCGCATATTCCCAACACATAATATGGCAATTAAATGACAGGGAAATAAGAGCTTTCTTCCCTCTGGTCGTGTATTGTCACGCTGACTACTATCTATATGAAAGAGCCCCAGTTACCTAAAGGACAAGGCACTGGCCTCCTAAACCAGGGATTGTGGTTTCGAGTCAGTTTTATTTAAAACGAACACTTGTATTTGTGTGATATGTTTATAAATCTTGATATCTGCTATCTCCACGGTTTAACTGGGCACAAAGTAGTCGTGGCCGAGTGGTTAAGGCGATGGACTTGAAATCCATTGGGGTCTCCCGCGCAGGTTCGAATCCTGCCGACTACGTGCGCTTTTTCTATGTCTTCATTGTTAATTCTTAAAAGTTTGTTAAGCTTAAAGGTCTCAATTATTACTTGCTGTTCTTTAAATTTCTGGTCCCTAACAAGAAAGCGAATGCTGCCGATCCATGCTCTACAGAGAGCACTCATCAGCCTACCACAGTAATTTGTTTCAGCTAACCTGTTTTCAATGAAGGCATTTCCATATGTGTTTTTTCTTTTCTTTCTTTCTTTCTTTCTTTCTTTCTTTCTTTCTTTCTTTCTTATAAAGTTTTAGGGCAGTATATATACTATACATACACGTTGTTCGTTTTTAAATGACACAAGTTTGTGAAACGGTTTCGTATTCTCTTTGCCTATTCTCAGTCAACAAAAACTACTTTCGTGTACGACAGTTCTTTGTTTCAACAGTGAGTCGATGTAACCAATTCTGGCAGACCCATCTCACGGTGTACAGCTGTAATCGTTACATTGATCAGCTCAGGAAGCCGCTCCCTACTGTGGTACAGAATAAAGGAGCTCCGTCTGCACAGTAAGAAAGCAAAGTTGTACAAGAGCAATGCAGCGCTGCTGCAAGCGACAATGATGAGTACTGTCTTTGCCACTTTGAATTTTTCTTCATCACACAGAGTACATTACATATCGTATTTTGTTACCAATAGAAGTTCAGATAAAACCTGTTCATGCAAACGTATTTATTGGGTTGGCAGCAAGCAGTTTGATTAAGAAATTAAGTTATGTGTGGATACTGTAACAAATAGATATGCCTTTGTTCAAAATGTGTCAATGACCGCAAATTTGGTGGAATAGTTTTCATGGGGTTTTACTGATCAAAGTAGGGACGTCCCTGGGAAGTAAATTCCCAGGTGCCTGATTAAATCTGAAATATTTGGTTTCCACTGCATCTATTTACACACACTCAGTTTTTAGATGCACCGATGTTATCCAACAAGACGTCTTATGTTGTGCAGCAATAATGGACTGCATAGATGTTCTACCCCTTGTTGCTTTCTTCTTGGTGTGGTCTCACTCGGCTGTTCTGCACCCACGCGCTCGTTCTGCAGCATGTCGGCCCTGTAAGCGTTTGTATGTTTGTAGTTAGGTCTCTGTGGCGCAATCGGTTAGCGCGTTCGGCTGTTAACCGAAAGGTTGGTGGTTCAAGCCCACCCAGGGACGGTGCTTTTTGGATTTCATAGAAAACTGCAAAGTAATCTGCTGAACAATTTCCTCGGTTAATCCATGTTAACAAATGAGAAACACAAACTTGTGTTATTTAATTCAAAATGAAGAAACAAACTAAAAACCTCATTCTTCCTGTCTCAAAAATTGACCTCTAACACGTTCTTAAGTTTTCTCTCAAATTCGTTACTTAAAATGACATTGCCTTCCTTTTTATTCTTCCCACAAAGACCAAAAGGTAAAGCCCTTGGAAATACATCAATACTGCCAGCTGCTGCTTAAGTCAGTATTTGAAGTCTCTTAAAAATTGAGCTCAAAACGTTCACTTTGCAGCAAGTCAATTAACAACTGTTCACATTCAATAGTGGTGAAACCATGCGCTAATTAAAGTGACCGATTGCTTTGTTCAAAAATGGTTCAAGCCCACCCAGGGACGGTGCTTTTTCGATTTCATAGAAAACTGCAAAGTAATGTGCTGAACAATTTCCTCGGTTAATCCATGTTAACAAATGAGAAACCCAAACTTGTGTTATTTAATTCAAAATGACGAAACAACCAAAAACCCTCATTTTTCTGTCTCACAAATTGACCTCTAACACGTTCTTAAGTTTTCTCTCAAGTTTGTTACTTAAAATGACATTGCCTTCCTTTTTATTCTTCCCACAAAGACCAAAAGGCAAAGCCCTTGAGAGTCAGTGTTTGAAGTATCTTAATAATTGAGCTCAAAACGTTCACTTTGCAGCAAGTCAATTAACAACTGTTAACACTCAATAGCTATTAAACCATGCGCTAATTAAAGTGACCGATTGCTTTGTTCAAATATTAAAATACTATTATCAGGATTCCCGCATATTCCCAACACATAATATGGCAATTAAATGACAGGGAAATAAGAGCTTTCTTCCCTCTGGTCGTGTATTGTCACGCTGACTACTATCTATATGAAAGAGCCCCAGTTACCTAAAGGACAAGGCACTGGCCTCCTAAACCAGGGATTGTGGTTTCGAGTCAGTTTTATTTAAAACGAACACTTGTATTTGTGTGATATGTTTATAAATCTTGATATCTGCTATCTCCACGGTTTAACTGGGCACAAAGTAGTCGTGGCCGAGTGGTTAAGGCGATGGACTTGAAATCCATTGGGGTCTCCCCGCGCAGGTTCGAATCCTGCCGACTACGTGCGCTTTTTCTATGTCTTCATTGTTAATTCTTAAAAGTTTGTTAAGCTTAAAGGTCTCAATTATTACTTGCTGTTCTTTAAATTTCTGATCGCTAACAAGAAAACGAATGCTGCCCATCCATGCTCTACAGAGAGCACTCATCAGAGTACCACAGTAATTTGTTTCAGCTAACCTGTTTTCAATGAAGGCATTTCCATATGTGTTTTTTTCTTTTCTTTCTTTCTTTCTTTCTTTCTTTCTTTCTTTCTTTCTTTCTTTCTTTCTTATAAAGTTTTAGGGCAGTATATATACTATACATACACGTTGTTCGTTTTTTAAATGACACAAGTTTGTGAAACGGTTTCGTATTCTCTTTGCCTATTCTCAGTCAACAAAAACTACTTTCGTGTACGACAGTTCTTTGTTTCAACAGTGAGTCGATGTAACCAATTCTGGCAGACCCATCTCACGGTGTACAGCTGTAATCGTTACATTGATCAGCTCAGGAAGCCGCTCCCTACTGTGGTACAGAATAAAGGAGCTCCGTCTGCACAGTAAGAAAGCAAAGTTGTACAAGAGCAATGCAGCGCTGCTGCAAGCGACAATGATGAGTACTGTCTTTGCCACTTTGAATTTTTCTTCATCACACAGAGTACATTACATATCGTATTTTGTTACCAATAGAAGTTCAGATAAAACCTGTTCATGCAAACGTATTTATTGGGTTGGCAGCAAGCAGTTTGATTAAGAAATTAAGTTATGTGTGGATACTGTAACAAATAGATATGCCTTTGTTCAAAATGTGTCAATGACCGCAAATTTGGTGGAATAGTTTTCATGGGGTTTTACTGATCAAAGTAGGGACGTCCCTGGGAAGTAAATTCCCAGGTGCCTGATTAAATCTGAAATATTTGGTTTCCACTGCATCTATTTACACACACTCAGTTTTTAGATGCACCGATGTTATCCAACAAGACGTCTTATGTTGTGCAGCAATAATGGACTGCATAGATGTTCTACCCCTTGTTGCTTTCTTCTTGGTGTGGTCTCACTCGGCTGTTCTGCACCCACGCGCTCGTTCTGCAGCATGTCGGCCCTGTAAGCGTTTGTATGTTTGTAGTTAGGTCTCTGTGGCGCAATCGGTTAGCGCGTTCGGCTGTTAACCGAAAGGTTGGTGGTTCAAGCCCACCCAGGGACGGTGCTTTTTGGATTTCATAGAAAACTGCAAAGTAATCTGCTGAACAATTTCCTCGGTTAATCCATGTTAACAAATGAGAAACACAAACTTGTGTTATTTAATTCAAAATGAAGAAACAAACTAAAAACCTCATTCTTCCTGTCTCAAAAATTGACCTCTAACACGTTCTTAAGTTTTCTCTCAAATTCGTTACTTAAAATGACATTGCCTTCCTTTTTATTCTTCCCACAAAGACCAAAAGGTAAAGCCCTTGGAAATACATCAATACTGCCAGCTGCTGCTTAAGTCAGTATTTGAAGTCTCTTAAAAATTGAGCTCAAAACGTTCACTTTGCAGCAAGTCAATTAACAACTGTTCACATTCAATAGTGGTGAAACCATGCGCTAATTAAAGTGACCGATTGCTTTGTTCAAAAATGGTTCAAGCCCACCCAGGGACGGTGCTTTTTCGATTTCATAGAAAACTGCAAAGTAATGTGCTGAACAATTTCCTCGGTTAATCCATGTTAACAAATGAGAAACCCAAACTTGTGTTATTTAATTCAAAATGACGAAACAACCAAAAACCCTCATTTTTCTGTCTCACAAATTGACCTCTAACACGTTCTTAAGTTTTCTCTCAAGTTTGTTACTTAAAATGACATTGCCTTCCTTTTTATTCTTCCCACAAAGACCAAAAGGCAAAGCCCTTGAGAGTCAGTGTTTGAAGTATCTTAATAATTGAGCTCAAAACGTTCACTTTGCAGCAAGTCAATTAACAACTGTTAACACTCAATAGCTATTAAACCATGCGCTAATTAAAGTGACCGATTGCTTTGTTCAAATATTAAAATACTATTATCAGGATTCCCGCATATTCCCAACACATAATATGGCAATTAAATGACAGGGAAATAAGAGCTTTCTTCCCTCTGGTCGTGTATTGTCACGCTGACTACTATCTATATGAAAGAGCCCCAGTTACCTAAAGGACAAGGCACTGGCCTCCTAAACCAGGGATTGTGGTTTCGAGTCAGTTTTATTTAAAACGAACACTTGTATTTGTGTGATATGTTTATAAATCTTGATATCTGCTATCTCCACGGTTTAACTGGGCACAAAGTAGTCGTGGCCGAGTGGTTAAGGCGATGGACTTGAAATCCATTGGGGTCTCCCGCGCAGGTTCGAATCCTGCCGACTACGTGCGCTTTTTCTATGTCTTCATTGTTAATTCTTAAAAGTTTGTTAAGCTTAAAGGTCTCAATTATTACTTGCTGTTCTTTAAATTTCTGGTCCCTAACAAGAAAGCGAATGCTGCCGATCCATGCTCTACAGAGAGCACTCATCAGCCTACCACAGTAATTTGTTTCAGCTAACCTGTTTTCAATGAAGGCATTTCCATATGTGTTTTTTTCTTTTCTTTCTTTCTTTCTTTCTTTCTTTCTTTCTTTCTTTCTTTCTTATAAAGTTTTAGGGCAGTATATATACTATACATACACGTTGTTCGTTTTTTAAATGACACAAGTTTGTGAAACGGTTTCGTATTCTCTTTGCCTATTCTCAGTCAACAAAAACTACTTTCGTGTACGACAGTTCTTTGTTTCAACAGTGAGTCGATGTAACCAATTCTGGCAGACCCATCTCACGGTGTACAGCTGTAATCGTTACATTGATCAGCTCAGGAAGCCGCTCCCTACTGTGGTACAGAATAAAGGAGCTCCGTCTGCACAGTAAGAAAGCAAAGTTGTACAAGAGCAATGCAGCGCTGCTGCAAGCGACAATGATGAGTACTGTCTTTGCCACTTTGAATTTTTCTTCATCACACAGAGTACATTACATATCGTATTTTGTTACCAATAGAAGTTCAGATAAAACCTGTTCATGCAAACGTATTTATTGGGTTGGCAGCAAGCAGTTTGATTAAGAAATTAAGTTATGTGTGGATACTGTAACAAATAGATATGCCTTTGTTCAAAATGTGTCAATGACCGCAAATTTGGTGGAATAGTTTTCATGGGGTTTTACTGATCAAAGTAGGGACGTCCCTGGGAAGTAAATTCCCAGGTGCCTGATTAAATCTGAAATATTTGGTTTCCACTGCATCTATTTACACACACTCAGTTTTTAGATGCACCGATGTTATCCAACAAGACGTCTTATGTTGTGCAGCAATAATGGACTGCATAGATGTTCTACCCCTTGTTGCTTTCTTCTTGGTGTGGTCTCACTCGGCTGTTCTGCACCCACGCGCTCGTTCTGCAGCATGTCGGCCCTGTAAGCGTTTGTATGTTTGTAGTTAGGTCTCTGTGGCGCAATCGGTTAGCGCGTTCGGCTGTTAACCGAAAGGTTGGTGGTTCAAGCCCACCCAGGGACGGTGCTTTTTGGATTTCATAGAAAACTGCAAAGTAATCTGCTGAACAATTTCCTCGGTTAATCCATGTTAACAAATGAGAAACACAAACTTGTGTTATTTAATTCAAAATGAAGAAACAAACTAAAAACCTCATTCTTCCTGTCTCAAAAATTGACCTCTAACACGTTCTTAAGTTTTCTCTCAAATTCGTTACTTAAAATGACATTGCCTTCCTTTTTATTCTTCCCACAAAGACCAAAAGGTAAAGCCCTTGGAAATACATCAATACTGCCAGCTGCTGCTTAAGTCAGTATTTGAAGTCTCTTAAAAATTGAGCTCAAAACGTTCACTTTGCAGCAAGTCAATTAACAACTGTTCACATTCAATAGTGGTGAAACCATGCGCTAATTAAAGTGACCGATTGCTTTGTTCAAAAATGGTTCAAGCCCACCCAGGGACGGTGCTTTTTCGATTTCATAGAAAACTGCAAAGTAATGTGCTGAACAATTTCCTCGGTTAATCCATGTTAACAAATGAGAAACCCAAACTTGTGTTATTTAATTCAAAATGACGAAACAACCAAAAACCCTCATTTTTCTGTCTCACAAATTGACCTCTAACACGTTCTTAAGTTTTCTCTCAAGTTTGTTACTTAAAATGACATTGCCTTCCTTTTTATTCTTCCCACAAAGACCAAAAGGCAAAGCCCTTGAGAGTCAGTGTTTGAAGTATCTTAATAATTGAGCTCAAAACGTTCACTTTGCAGCAAGTCAATTAACAACTGTTAACACTCAATAGCTATTAAACCATGCGCTAATTAAAGTGACCGATTGCTTTGTTCAAATATTAAAATACTATTATCAGGATTCCCGCATATTCCCAACACATAATATGGCAATTAAATGACAGGGAAATAAGAGCTTTCTTCCCTCTGGTCGTGTATTGTCACGCTGACTACTATCTATATGAAAGAGCCCCAGTTACCTAAAGGACAAGGCACTGGCCTCCTAAACCAGGGATTGTGGTTTCGAGTCAGTTTTATTTAAAACGAACACTTGTATTTGTGTGATATGTTTATAAATCTTGATATCTGCTATCTCCACGGTTTAACTGGGCACAAAGTAGTCGTGGCCGAGTGGTTAAGGCGATGGACTTGAAATCCATTGGGGTCTCCCGCGCAGGTTCGAATCCTGCCGACTACGTGCGCTTTTTCTATGTCTTCATTGTTAATTCTTAAAAGTTTGTTAAGCTTAAAGGTCTCAATTATTACTTGCTGTTCTTTAAATTTCTGGTCCCTAACAAGAAAGCGAATGCTGCCGATCCATGCTCTACAGAGAGCACTCATCAGCCTACCACAGTAATTTGTTTCAGCTAACCTGTTTTCAATGAAGGCATTTCCATATGTGTTTTTTCTTTTCTTTCTTTCTTTCTTTCTTTCTTTCTTTCTTTCTTTCTTTCTTTCTTATAAAGTTTTAGGGCAGTATATATACTATACATACACGTTGTTCGTTTTTAAATGACACAAGTTTGTGAAACGGTTTCGTATTCTCTTTGCCTATTCTCAGTCAACAAAAACTACTTTCGTGTACGACAGTTCTTTGTTTCAACAGTGAGTCGATGTAACCAATTCTGGCAGACCCATCTCACGGTGTACAGCTGTAATCGTTACATTGATCAGCTCAGGAAGCCGCTCCCTACTGTGGTACAGAATAAAGGAGCTCCGTCTGCACAGTAAGAAAGCAAAGTTGTACAAGAGCAATGCAGCGCTGCTGCAAGCGACAATGATGAGTACTGTCTTTGCCACTTTGAATTTTTCTTCATCACACAGAGTACATTACATATCGTATTTTGTTACCAATAGAAGTTCAGATAAAAACCTGTTCATGCAAACGTATTTATTGGGTTGGCAGCAAGCAGTTTGATTAAGAAATTAAGTTATGTGTGGATACTGTAACAAATAGATATGCCTTTGTTCAAAATGTGTCAATGACCGCAAATTTGGTGGAATAGTTTTCATGGGGTTTTACTGATCAAAATAGGGACGTCCATGGGAAGTAAATTCCTAGGTGCCTGATTAAATATGAAATATGTGGTTTCCACTGCATCTATTTACACACACTCAGTTTTTAGATGCACCGATGTTATCCAACAAGACATCTTATGTTGTGCAGCAATAATGGACTGCATAGATGTTCTACCCCTTGTTGCTTTCTTCTTGGTGTGGTCTCACTCGGCTGTTCTGCACCCACGCGCTCGTTCTGCAGCATGTCGACCCTGTAAGCGTTCGTATGTTTGTAGTTAGGTCTCTGTGGCGCAATCGGTTAGCGCGTTCGGCTGTTAACCGAAAGGTTGGTGGTTCAAGCCCACCCAGGGACGGTGCTTTTTGGATTTCATAGAAAACTGCAAAGTAATGTGCTGAACAATTTCCTCGGTTAATCCATGTTAACAAATGAGAAACACAAACTTGTGTTATTTAATTCAAAATGAAGAAACAAACTAAAAACCTCATTCTTCCTGTCTCAAAATTGACCTCTAACACGTTCTTAAGTTTTCTCTCAAATTCGTTACTTAAAATGACATTGCCTTCCTTTTTATTCTTCCCACAAAGACCAAAAGGTAAAGCCCTTGGAAATACATCAATACTGCCAGCTGCTGCTTAAGTCAGTATTTGAAGTCTCTTAAAAATTGAGCTCAAAACGTTCACTTTGCAGCAAGTCAATTAACAACTGTTCACATTCAATAGTGGTGAAACCATGCGCTAATTAAAGTGACCGATTGCTTTGTTCAAAAATGGTTCAAGCCCACCCAGGGACGGTGCTTTTTCGATTTCATAGAAAACTGCAAAGTAATGTGCTGAACAATTTCCTCGGTTAATCCATGTTAACAAATGAGAAACCCAAACTTGTGTTATTTAATTCAAAATGACGAAACAACCAAAAAAACCCTCATTTTTCTGTCTCACAAATTGACCTCTAACACGTTCTTAAGTTTTCTCTCAAGTTTGTTACTTAAAAATGACATTGCCTTCCTTTTTATTCTTCCCACAAAGACCAAAAGGCAAAGCCCTTGAGAGTCAGTGTTTGAAGTATCTTAATAATTGAGCTCAAAACGTTCACTTTGCAGCAAGTCAATTAACAACTGTTAACACTCAATAGCTATTAAACCATGCGCTAATTAAAGTGACCGATTGCTTTGTTCAAATATTAAAATACTATTATCAGGATTCCCGCATATTCCCCACACATAATATGGCAATTAAATGACAGGGAAATAAGAGCTTTCTTCCCTCTGGTCGTGTATTGTCACGCTGACTACTATCTATATGAAAGAGCCCCAGTTACCTAAAGGACAAGGCACTGGCCTCCTAAACCAGGGATTGTGGTTTCGAGTCAATGTTTTATTTAAAACGAACACTTGTATTTGTGTGATATGTTTATAAATCTTGATATCTGCTATCTCCACGGTTTAACTGGGCACAAAGTAGTCGTGGCCGAGTGGTTAAGGCGATGGACTTGAAATCCATTGGGGTCTCCCCGCGCAGGTTCGAATCCTGCCGACTACGTGCGCTTTTTCTATGTCTTCATTGTTAATTCTTAAAAGTTTGTTAAGCTTAAAGGTCTCAAATATTACTTGCTGTTCTTTAAATTTCTGGTCCCTAACAAGAAAACGAATGCTACCGATCCATGCTCTACAAAGAGCACTCATCAGCGTACCACAGTAATTTGTTTCAGCTAACCTGTTTTCAATGAAGGCATTTCCATATGTGTTTTTTTCTTTTCTTTCTTTCTTTCTTTCTTTCTTTCTTTCTTTCTTATAAAGTTTTAGGGCAGTATATATACTATACATACACGTTGTTCGTTTTTTAAATGACACAAGTTTGTGAAACGGTTTCATATTCTCTTTGCCTATTCTCAGTCAACAAAAACTACTTTCGTGTACGACAGTTCTTTGTTTTAACAGTGAGTCGATGTAACCAAATCTGAAATATTTGGTTTCCACTGCATCTATTTACACACACTCAGTTTTTAGATGCACCGATGTTATCCAACAAGACGTCTTATGTTGTGCAGCAATAATGGACTGCATAGATGTTCTACCTCTTGTTGCTTTCTTCTTGGTGTGGTCTCACTCGGCTGTTCTGCACCCACGCGCTCGTTCTGCAGCATGTCGGCCCTGTAAGCGTTCGTATGTTTGTAGTAAGGTCTTGCACGCCTTGTTTACCTGGTGGAGTTAACAGTGCCATGGGAGGATGCTGTAGATGAGGCGTATGAGAGGAAGAAACTGCGGTATGCTCAACTAGCCACTGAAGCGGAACAGCGAGGATGGAGAGTCTGGGTTTACCCAGTGGAAGTGGGATGTCGAGGATTTGTGGCACACTCTACAACCCGGTTTCTCAGAGATGTCGGATTCAATGGCCAAGAGTTGCGTCGCACAGTGAAGAACTTATCTGAAGCAGCAGAGAGGAGCAGCAACTGGCTGTGGTTGAGACGGAAAGATTCTGGCTGGGGATCTCAAGCACAATAGAAAGAAAGAAAGGCTGATATACAGGTAAGTAAGCTGGGCTGAGTTGAGTGGGGACGGAGGGGGTGATGCTGGGACGCCAGAATCACCGTCGAGCCCTCTTGAGGTGTCGTGGGCTAGTCGACGAAACACCGAGGATGGAAGGTGCCCACTTGAAGACCCCAGAGATGTACCCTACTTAGCTCAATCCAGACGGTTGTCATGCTGATGCGCTGGGGAGACCGCACTATGGTTGATCCCCGAGCCAGCATCGCAGCCGCTGTGTGTGCTGATGCGCTAGGGAGGCAAAATAAGCTGATCCCTGGAGCCAGCATTACACTTCAGCCATCAACACCAGACAGAAGGATATCTACATCATCATATGGAAGGAAGCGCAAATGGATGGAGACACATATGGATCACATTAGTTTACTGTGAAGCTACGCCTTAGTTGGTGCTTATCTTGGCGAGAGCCAAGTTCAAATCAGCATGAAGTTTTAACATCTACTCTCATGTAATGGAAATCATGAAGATCTGGATACGCCCAGTGACTGCTGTGAATAGTGCAGCTGGCAACAAGGGAAAGACCTCGTGACAGCCTGGAGAGACAGCTGACTGGAGGAAAGAGACCCCATTGGGGCTGGCAGGGTTAGCTACCCTTGTCGGCAGTATCCAGCTCTGTGTTTACAGGATGCTGGAGACACCCGCCCAAGGCTTCAAAGAAATTAAACAGGAAAATACCCCTAGAGTCTGCGAGAGCGGGGCGGAAGATGACTCAACGTTGGACAACACGGTTAAGGACTTAGGAACGGAAACGGATATGAGTATAGAGAGTACTTCACAAAAGACTAGTTCAAGATCTGCAGTTAGCAAAGACATGGAACTCCAGGTTTGTGTCTGCGGCTGGAGCAAGGCGACAACAGTCAGGGGTTTGAAGATTCATCAAGGGAGAATGAAATGCTTGAGGGAGAAGGGACAAGGGCCTCGCATTGATCAGTACTTCTTACGAAGTCAGTCAAGTCAGTCGAATGAAATCCAGCGACAGGAAGCAAACCACAGTTCGCAGGATATCAGCACCCCTGTCATAGATGTGAGGAGGACTTGCATGGACACAGTTAGTGATGAACCTAATGATCCTTGTGAACCCGGCAGACAAACCAGCGTAAGAGAGAAAAGAACCTCAACGGGCACAAGCCTGGAGTTAAATGGCCAAGAGCTTGTGAGAAAACTGCATGGGACACAGTAAACACAGATCTCTGCTTTGCATTGGAAAGGTTAAGTGGAACAGTTGAAAAGAAATTGGATAAATTTGGGGACATCATCTACGATATGGAAGCGAGAGGTTTGGAGTTGAAAAAGGAAGGAAAAAGTACAAACTATTCCTGGAAAGTCTAGACGGCAGCAGGAGATTGAACGCTTAGTTAGAGAAAGGAGACAGCTGAGGAAGCAATGGAGAAGAGCAGAAGAAAGTCAGAAGGAGGGACTCAATCTCTTACAAGGGGTCATAAAACATAAGCTTGCAACATTGCGCAGAGCTGAGCGCCACGGAAACGCTACAAAAAGAAGGAGCGTGCGAGAACTAACTTTTATAAAGACCCATTCAAATTTGTAAAGAAGTTATTCACCAGTGAGAAGAATGGCACACTAAAAGCATCTAAGTTTGAGTTGGAGAGATATTTGGAGGAAACGCATACAGATTCAAAAAGGCAGGAGCCTATGTCAATTCCTTCAGACATCCCACCTATCAATCCACCAGAATACCAAATGGAGGACTGTGCACCTAAGTGGAAAGAAGTAGAGCAAGCTGTGAAAAAGCAAGGGCTTCATCATCTCCAGGGCCTAATGGAGTTCCGCACAGAGTGTACAAGAGCGCTTCAGGAGTTCTACGAATCCTGTGGAAACTGATGAAAGTAGCATGGGAAAAACAGGTTGTACCAAGAGCATGGCCGAGCAGGTGGAGTCTTTATACCTAAAGAAAAAGATTCTAGCAGCATCAGTCAGTTTCGCCCTATTTCCCTATTAAACGTAGAAGGCAAGATTTTCTTCAGCATTATTGCTCAGAGATTGTCAACTTACCTATTAAAGAACTGCTTCATTGACACTTCAATACAAAAAGCGGGCATTCCAGGTTTCCCAGGATGCTTAGAACACATCAATGTGATCTGGCAACAAATTCAATCAGCTAAAAAGGAGAGGAAGGAGCTCCATGTGACATTCCTGGATTTGGCTAATGCATATGGTTCAGTGCCACATGAACTTCTTTGGGCAGCATTTGATTTTTTCAGTGTACCAATGACAATAACAAATCTAGTCAAAGCCTACTTTGGAGATTTGCAATTTAGTTTCTCAACTTCAGAATTCAGCACTACATGGCAATGCCTAGAAGTTGGAATAATGGCAGGATGCACCATTTCTCCACTGGCTTTTACCATGGCAATGGAAGTAATCATTAGGGCATCAAAATGGGTAGTGGGAGGAGAGCGCTTGGCTTCTGGAATGCGACTACCACCAATTCGAGCATACATGGATGACATGACAACCATGACTACAACAGTAGCCTGCACTAATCGGTTATTGGGCAAATTAACCAATAACATTGAATGGGCACGAATGCAATTCAAGCCCACTAAATCAAGGAGCATCTCTATAATTAAAGGTAAAGTAGTAGATAAAACGTTCTTCATTAATGGTGAGGCAATACCAACAGTGTCTGAGAAGCCAGTGAAGAGCCTTGGGAGATGGTACGACGGGGATCTAAAGGACACAGTTCGTGTGGGAGAAGTTAGACAACAAGCTGTGGAAGGGTTGAAGAGCATAGACAGCAGCGCTTTACCAGGCAAACTAAAACTCTGGTGCTTTCAGTTTGGCCTACTGCCACGGCTGCTGTGGCCACTGACTGTGTACGAGGTTTCTTTGACAACAGTAGAGAAGCTGGAAGCTTTAATCAGTTCACACATCAGGAAATGGTTGGGAGTTCCACGCTGCCTCAGCAGAGTGGGACTTTATGGTAAAGGAATACTGCAGCTACCTGTCTCCGCTCTAACCGAGGAGTTTAAGTGCGCCAAGGTCCGACTGGAAATGACATTAGTAGAGTCACGCGACAAATGCGTAAGGGAGGCAGCACCTGTGTTGAAAACTGGAAGAAAGTGGGTGGCAAAGAAAGCTGTGGAGGATGCAAAGGCTGCCCTTCGAATTGGTGATATCATGGGGCAAGTTCAGCATGGAAGAGGGGTCTTGGTCTCAGTTCAGCTCCTCCTACATGGCACAAGGCAGCCCCAGCGCAACGGAGGAAGCTTGTAGTCAACGAGGTGCAAAAGCAGGAGGAGAGGATGAGGTGTATAAAGGCCATTTCCCAGGGCAAGCAGGGAGAATGGATGAGATGGGAGAGTGTGGAACAACGCAAGATTGGCTGGCAAGACCTATGGTCAATGGAACAGAGCAGGATCAGTTTCCTTATAAGGTCAACATATGATGTTCTCCCATCACCACAGAACCTAAACCTCTGGGTAGGAGAGGATCCCTCATGTCCTTTGTGTTCATCACCTGCAACATTAAGGCACATTTTGACAGGATGTAAGGTGGCTCTTAGCCAAGGACGGTTTACTTGGCGCCATGACCAGGTGCTGCGATGTTTGGCCTTAGCATTGGAAGACAAGCGTAACATGACCAATAAGTTGCCACCTGTTCCATCAAAACATTACACACAAAGACAACATTCCTCCGCCCAGGAGAGCAACCACCAAGAAAAGGTGTTAAAACCAATCCTCGCCCAGGACAACTGGAAGCTGCTAGAGACTGGAAAATGCTGGCGGATGTTGGTCAACGGCTTATTTTTCCACCTGAGATTGCCACCACAAACCTTCGACCAGATATTGTCTTGTGGTCTGGATCAGCACGCCTTGTTTACCTGGTGGAGTTAACAGTGCCATGGGAGGATGCTGTAGATGAGGCGTATGAGAGGAAGAAACTGCGGTATGCTCAACTAGCCACTGAAGCGGAACAGCGAGGATGGAGAGTCTGGGTTTACCCAGTGGAAGTGGGATGTCGAGGATTTGTGGCACACTCTACAACCCGGTTTCTCAGAGATGTCGGATTCAATGGCCAAGAGTTGCGTCGCACAGTGAAGAACTTATCTGAAGCAGCAGAGAGGAGCAGCAACTGGCTGTGGTTGAGACGGAAAGATTCTGGCTGGGGATCTCAAGCACAATAGAAAGAAAGAAAGGCTGATATACAGGTAAGTAAGCTGGGCTGAGTTGAGTGGGGACGGAGGGGGTGATGCTGGGACGCCAGAATCACCGTCGAGCCCTCTTGAGGTGTCGTGGGCTAGTCGACGAAACACCGAGGATGGAAGGTGCCCACTTGAAGACCCCAGAGATGTACCCTACTTAGCTCAATCCAGACGGTTGTCATGCTGATGCGCTGGGGAGACCGCACTATGGTTGATCCCCGGAGCCAGCATCGCAGCCGTTGTGTGTGCTGATGCACTAGGGAGGCAAAATAAGCTGATCCCTGGAGCCAGCATTACACTTCAGCCATCAACACCAGACAGAAGGATATCTACATCATCATATGGAAGGAAGCGCAAATGGATGGAGGCACATATGGATCACATTAGTTTACTGTGAAGCTACGTCTTAGTTGGTGCTTATCTTGGCGAGAGCCAAGTTCAAATCAGCATGAAGTTTTAACATCTACTCTCATGTAATGGAAATCTGTGGCGCAATCGGTTAGCGCGTTCGGCTGTTAACCGAAAGGTTGGTGGTTCAAGCCCACCCAGGGACGGTGCTTTTTGGATTTCATAGAAAACTGCAAAGTAATCTGCTGAACAATTTCTTCGGTTAATCCATGTTAACAAATGAGAAACACAAACTTGTGTTATTTAATTCAAAATGAAGAAACAAACTAAAAAACCTCATTCTTCCTGTCTCAAAAATTGACCTCTAACACGTTCTTAAGTTTTCTCTCAAATTCGTTACTTAAAAATGACATTGCCTTCCTTTTTATTCTTCCCACAAAGACCAAAAGGTAAAGCCCTTGGAAATACATCAATACTGCCAGCTGCTGCTTAAGTCAGTATTTGAAGTCTCTTAAAATTGAGCTCAAAACGTTCACTTTGCAGCAAGTCAATTAACAACTGTTCACATTCAATAGTGGTGAAACCATGCGCTAATTAAAGTGACCGATTGCTTTGTTCAAATATTAAAATACTATTATCAGGATTCCCGCATATTCCCCACACATAATATGGCAATTAAATGACAGGGAAATAAGAGCTTTCTTCCCTCTGGGCGTGTATTGTCACGCTGACTACTATCTATATGAAAAAGCACCAGTTACCTAAAGGACAAGGCACTGGACTCCTAAACCAGGGATTGTGGTTTCGAGTCAATGTTTTATTTAAAACGAACACTTGTATTTGTGAGATATGTTTATAAATCTTGATATCTGCTATCTCCACGGTTTAACTGGACACAAAGTAGTCGTGGCCGAGTGGTTAAGGCGATGGACTTAAAGGTTTTTTAAGCTTAAAGATGTCAATTATTACTTGCTGTACTTCAAATTTCTTCAAAACTACTATTTCCTTGTTTCCTCCTTCTTAGGATCTTCTTCAGACGGAGCACCTTTATTCTGTACCACAGTATGCAGCGGCTTCCTGAGCTGATCAATGT
Source organism: Acipenser oxyrinchus oxyrinchus (assembly GCA_030684275.1). Classification (NCBI taxonomy): domain Eukaryota; kingdom Metazoa; phylum Chordata; class Actinopteri; order Acipenseriformes; family Acipenseridae; genus Acipenser; species Acipenser oxyrinchus. The sequence goes on from CM060290.1 coordinate 2,757,900, forward strand.
ACCAATTACAGCTGTCCACCGTGAGATGGGTCTGCCAGAATTACTTGGTTCCTTCGACTCACTTTGTTGAAACAAAGAACTGACGGACAGGAAAGTACAGTTTTTGTTGACTGAGAATAGGCAAAGAGAATACGAAACCGTTTCACAAACTTGTGTTATTTATAAACGAACAACATGTATGTACAGTATATATATATATATACAGGCCTAAAACTTTATCTGAAAGAAAGAAAGAAAGAAAGAAAGAAAGAAAGAAAGAAAGAAAGAAAAGAAAAAAAACACATATGGAAATGCCTTCATTCAAGACAGGTTAGCTGAAACAAATTATTGTGGTACGCTGATGAGTGCTCTTTGTAGGGCATGGATCGGCAGCATTCGTTATTTTTTGTTAGTGACCAGAACAGGGTGGCCGAGTGGTTAAGGCGTTGGTCTTAAGATCCAATGGACTAATGTCTATACATTTTAGCCTGTACAAAATATTGATTGTATAGCCATTAAACAGAGATTGAGTGTAGTCCTATTGCAATTCATTTTTATGTTTTATTTTAGACTGCACAATACATTAAAGAGACCCAATTAATGCTGGTCAGTCTTCAATGACATTGTTGGGTAATAAAGTCATATAAACCATTCCATGAATGTAATATTGAAAATAGCTATAGAAATAGTAGTTTTGAAGAAATTTAAAGTACAGCAAGTAATAATTGAGACCTTTAAGCTTTACAAACCTTTAAGAATTAACAATGAAGACATACAACAAGTGCACATAATCGGCAGCATTCGAACGTGCGCGGGGAGACCCCAAAGGATTTCAACTCCATCACCTTACCCACTCGGCCATGACTACTTTGTTTCTAGTTAAAGAGTGGATATAGCAGATATCAAGATTTATAAACATATAATACAAATACAAGTTCGTTTTTAATAAAACATTGACTCGAAACCACAATCACTGGTTTAGGAGGCCAGTGCCTTATCGTTTAGGTAACTGGGACACTTTGATATAGATAGTAGTCAACGTGACAATACACAACCAGAGGGAAGAAAGCACTTATTTCCCTGTCATTTAATTGCCATATTATATTATGCATGTGGGGAATATGCGGGAATCCTGATAATAGTATTTTAATATTTGAACAAAGCAATCGGTCACTTTAATTAGCGCATGGTTTAACCGCTATTGAGTGTTAACAGTTTTTAATTGACTTGCTGCAAAGTGAACGTTTTGAGCTCAATTTTTAAGATACTTCAAACACTGACTTTCATGTAGCAGCTGGCAGTATTGATCTATTTCCAAGAGCTTTACCTTTTGGTCTTCCTGGGCAGAATAAAAAAAAGAAGGCAATGTCATTTTTAAGTAACGAATTTGGGAGAAAACTTAAGAATGTTTTAGTCAATTTATGAGACAGGACGAATCGTTTTTTTTTTGTTTGTTTCTTCATTTTGAATTAAATAACACAAGTTTGGGTTTCTCATTTGTTAACATGGATTAACCGAGGAAATTGTTCAGCACATTATTTTGCAGTTTTCTATGAAATCCAAAAAGCACCGTCCCTGGGTGGGTTTGAATCACCAACCTTTCAATTAACAGCCGAACGTCCTAACAGATTGCGCCACAGAGACCTCACTACAAACATACAAAAGCCTACAGGGCCAAGATGCTGCAGAACAGGCACCTGTGGGCGCAGAACACAGCAGAGTGAGACCACACCTAAGAAGAAAGCAACAAGGGGTAGAACATCTATGGAGTCCATTATTGCTGCACAACATAAGATGTTTTGTTGGATAACATCGGTGCATCTAAAAAATGAGTGTGTGTAAATAGCTGCAATGGAAACGTTAGATTACCTACCGTAACCCTGGTTACCTGAAAGAGAGGATGACCACCAACATTAAGTATGGGATATTCCCCACCCTAGAGGTAGGTAATACTGAGCTCTCTATATCAGGGCTGCCGAAGGCCCCTTCCTGTGATGACGCACTCGTTCCCACCTACCGAGGGTACAAAACCGTCACTCACCAGAAGATCTCCCTCTTTTTCCGCCGAACCCGTGAGGGCAACCGAAGAAACCTCATGGTTGGTGGTCGTCTTCTCTTTCAGGGAACCACGGTTATGGTAGGTAACCTAACGTTCCCTTTCAAGTCGAAGACGACCACCAACATTAAGTATGGGATAATGTATACCAGAGCTGTGCACAGACAGCACCTGCAGCTCACTGATCCGCCTTACAGAGGTGATAACTAAGAGGAAGGCTGTCTTCATAGACAGATACTTCAGCTCAATGAAGTTTAAGGGCTCAAACAGGCCTTCGTGAGAGCCTCTAGTACAATATAAAGGCTGCATTTGGGGAGAACAGTCCTCCTAGGAGGGCATAATCACAGTGCACCTTTAAGGAAATGGGTAGCCAAAAATGTGCACCCGGAGACATAGAATCTACGGGGGCATGGTAAGCAGAGATAGCCGCTGAATACACCTTCAACGTGGAAGGTGACCTTCCATCACCAAGCAGTTCTTGCAGGAACTGCAATATGACTGGCCTAGGGCAAGTGATGGGGTCATGGTTTCTATCCAGACACCAAGCTTGAAAATACTTCCACTTATAGGTATACAAAAAACCTAGTGGAGTCCGCCCTAGCGCTCTGCATGGTACCCACAACTGCGTCCGATAGCCCTAGGGCTAGCCAGCGGTGCCTTACAGGGGCCAGACCCATAGCTGGAACCTGCCTGGCTCCAGGTGCCAAAGAGAGCCTTCCGTCTGACTGAGGAGATCCAACAAAGTGGAATCTCCCAGGGCTGGCTATGCAACAGCTGGCACAGGGTCGAAAAACCACATTCTCCTGGCCACCTGGAGAACTGACGCTTTCTCTAACCCGACTTTTCCTAGAAAAGCCAGGAGCAGCGGTATAGGCGGGAAAGCGTACAAAAAACGCTTTGGACCACTAGTGGGCTGCTCTCAGTTCCCACGCATTATGGCCAGCGATCCGACCAGGGTCCGCTAACTCCTCCACCTGCCCAGACCGGCCCCCCAACCAGATTTGGGTGTGTCTGTCATCATCAATTGATAGTTGTGTATCACTGCTATGCTTGCGTCTTTGCTCAGAAGAGGGGCTTGCTTCCACCAGCGTAAGGCTTCCCAGCCTATGCGAGACATGGTCAGCTGACCGTGTCTGTCGCGCTTGGGGTGCAGCCTAAGGCACTAAGCCACACTTGGATCGGGCGCTTGTGGAGTAACCTAGTTGGGTGGGTGATGAAGCCGAGGCCATCAGACCCAATAGTTTTTAACACAACACCAATTATACTGTGAACCCTTGTTGAACAGGGCCAGGCAGTTGCAAATGGCAGCCACTCTGTCATCCGACAGGTTGGCTTGCACTGTGTGGGCCACTGCTCCTTCCTGCGACTGGGCAGATCAACCAGTCGTTCAGCTAATTCATCACCCTGATCACTTGCAGCCGCAAGAGAGCTAGGATGGCATCCATGCACTGAAACGTGCAGGGGCTAAGGAGAGGTTGAACCACAGCACAGAAAACTCAGGACGCTCCCCTATAAGGCGAAGCGGAGATACTTCCTGTGCACTAGACGAATAGCAACGTGAAATCCGCATTCTTTCAGCCCAGTGTGATAAACCATTCGCGCGGCCTGATAGCCTGGCGAATACGACAGATGCCAGCGCATAACATCCGGGACAACCACCGGTGCAGGCGGGGTCAGCTCCAGGGCCGGCGTTATTGGCTGAGCTAGGGCGACAGCAAGGGCTTGAGCCTGCTGCCTGGCCAGGCCCTGCGCCGCATACAGCTCAGCCGTGTACTAAAGCACTCAGGCACCAAGGGTGCAGATGCACCGAGGACACTGAGTGAGGTAGAATACAGTACTGGTGCACCGAAGCATCGGGGCACCGAGTGCAGGTGTTATTCACATACTGTGGTGCTAAGCACTGAGGCATGGAGCATCTTAACACCGAGGGCGCCAACTGGGGGCGCCCAGCCTTAACCGCGTGAAGTCAACACAACCTGGGGTAGCGCATAGCATACACCGGGGTGGATACCCAGACTCGAGTGGCTGAGGTAGGCAACCAGAAGAGCAGTACAGGGGAGCGCACGGTGCGGCACCATGGTGCAGAGCGGCGATAACAGGGTTCTGGACCGCGTGCAGTCACACAACGTGGAGGCTGTGTGGTCCAGTGGTTAAAGAAACAAGCTTGTAACCAGGCGGTCCCTGGTTCAAATCCCAGCTCATCCAGTAACTCACTGTGTGATCCTGAACAAGTCACTTAACCTCCTTATGCTTTGTCTTTTGGGTGAGACGTAATTGTAAGTGACTCTGCAGCTGATGCATAGTTCACACACCCTAGTCTCTGTAAGTTGCCTTGGATAAAGGTATCTGCTAAATAAACAAATAATAATAACAGGGCAGTGCATAGCGTATGCCAGGGTGGAGCACAGGCTCAAAGAGCTGCAACCTGTTATTCCCTTTTAACTGCAAAGGCAGTAATAGGAACATACAGGCTTATACCCAGCCATTCGGCTATGGGATAACATTCACCATGTCAGGTGGGTGACTAAGCGCTCCGAGTAGGCGGGCTGAAAAAAGCCGGCGGATTCAACTCAACCGCGGGACACAGCAGAGCTGGGTTACCGTGGAAGAATCAGCTTATTATTTATTTCTAACTTCCGGGCAGTAAGAAACAAATGCGCACACACACCACAGAAGCTGTGTGGGTAAAAATATCAGTCACCACAGCAACGCGGTTAACTGATTTTTTTTTTTTTTTTCCAGCCCACCGAATATGTAACTCAACAGCGGGGCGCAGCAGAGCTGCCGGTTGATATCATACTACATTTTATTTATTTTTATTTTTTTTATTATTTATTTATTTATTTATTTATTTTTCTAAACTGCAAGGCAGTAAAGAAAACACACACACACAACAGCAAGGTTGTGAGGGTAAAATAGCGTCACCACGGCAGCAGGTGAACTGAATATTTTAAGCGCACCGAGAGGGTGGGCTGAGGCAGTCCAGCAGAGTCAATTCCACAGTGGGGCACGGCAGAGCCGGGGCCCGGTGGAGGAACACGTGTCTCTTTTTCTTTTAAACTGCAACATTATTATTATTATTATTTTATTCCTTAGCAGACGCCCTTATCCAGGGCGACTTAATGGCAGAGGAAAACAGAAAACAACGATCGCTGTAAGGCTCTCAGCAGACTGCAATCGCAAAGCGTAAACACAGCATAGTAACTGGACAGGGGTGTCTAGCATGGACTACGTGCAGTCACACGACCGGGGCAGCGCGTAGCTTACCGCGGAGTGAAGCACCTTCTACAGGCAGAAGGCAACGAGGCACCTCGTGCATCGAGCACCCGAGGGCGCTATGCCCTGATGTACTAAGCACCTGCCTACCGAGCACCATAGGTCATGTGGGTATGATGCGTCGCAGGCCATACAGGGAAGGACCCCGATGTGGTGCTGACTTTGTGCATTAGCACTGAGGCACTGCTCGCACTACGTTGAACACTGGTAAGTGTTAACGTAGTGTGTCCACTCACTAGCGTTACAGCAAGGTATGCTGAGTCCCGTGCGCACCGAGTATCCTGTTTTCACAGATACTGTGCAGCACCGTGAGCTATGTGCCAGGTTGAGCAGTGCTTACGCAATAACCCCTGCGTCCCAAACACACTGTGTACTGCATTCGAGATGCTAGGCAGAGAGTCCTGAGACATCTGGCTTGTGCATAGCACTAAGCACTGCTTTCACTGCGTTTGACCCACAGGTACTAACACAGTGTAAAATTCGCTAGCGCTACAGCTAAGGCTATTAACACAGCGTTCCCTGTGCCAGGTACCACGCGCACAAGTGCACCGTGTGCCTCGAGCATTCCAAACGCCTTGCGCAATGGGTACCGTACACTGCATGAACTGCGTACCGTGCGCACTGTGCGCAACGTGCACAGCACTGCTTGCCTCGAACGTTCTAGACGCCTTGCGCAGTGGGAGCGTAGACTGCGTACTCTGCGCTATGTGCGTAGCTTGACTAGGAAGGAGTAACGAGCACCTGCACACTATGTGCGCTGTGAATATCGCTCTGCGTACTGGCGACACACCGTGTTACGCTATACTGCTACGCTGGCGTTGGATAATACGCAGCCTGCATCTAAGAGAGAATCAGGCTATCGTCGCGCTCGCGGTACCGCAGCACCGGAGAGGACGCTATGCAAAGTGCGTACCCAGACCGCGTGGTCAACACACACACCTGGTCAGCGCGGAGCGTGTACCAGGGGGACAGAAGGCCGAACCCGCGGTGGGTGAAGTTTTCTTCAGCAAAAATTACACTTTTATCAGAAGGAAGGAAAGAGAGAGAGAGAGTACACTGAACGCACATGAACCGACTCACCGCAGCGGTCAGCTTCGGCCGGCAGCTCCGCTCGGACGGGGATAGGGCAGTACCTAGCCCCGAGGAAGGGAGCGCGGCTTGGTCACTCGACAGCAGGGATACGGCCAGGCCCGGCCCTGAGGAGGATACTTGTGTAACTCTCTTTAGGAAAAGACAACTCACTCGCGGGTGACTGCACAGACAGCCGCTCACATACGACAGACAGTAAAAAAGAGAGCGGCCCACCAAGGGGGGGCACTGAAAGACAGAAAGATAAAAGAGTCGGTCTTTTTCAAGAGTCATTGATTCCTGGAAAGCGGCAAGCCAGCTTTCAGCACGAATGCAAGGGAAATGCAAATCGACTTGAGGGCTCTTCCTATCAACACGCTCAGTTCTAGACACGGAAGTCCTACGTTACCGTCTTGAGAAGGATAAAGAGGGAGATCTTCCGATGAGTGACGGTTTTGTACCCTCGGTAGGCGGGACCGAGTGCGTCATCACAGGAAGGGGCCTTCGGCAGCTCTGATATAGAGAGCTCAGTATTACCTACCTCTAGGGCAGGGAATATCCCATACTTTAATGTTGGTGGTCGTCTTCAACATGAAAGGGAACCAAATATTTCCGATTTAATCTGGCATCTGGGAATTTACTTCCCAGGGACGTCCTATTTTTGATCAGTAAAACCCCATGAAAACCATTCCACCAAATTTGCGGTCATTGACATATTTTCAACAAAGGCATATCTATTTGTTACAGTATCCACACACAACTTCTAATTTCTTAATCATACTGCTTACTGCTAACCCAATAAATACATTTGCATGAACAGGTTTTTATCTGAACTTCTATTGTTAAGAAAATACAATATATAGCTTATGTACTCTGTGTGATAAAGAACAATTCAATAGTGGCAAAGACAGTACAAGTGCATCATTTTCGCTTGCAGCAGCGCTGCATTGCTCTTGTACAACTTTGCTTTCTTACTGTGCAGACGGAGCTCCTTTATTCTGTACCACAGTAGGGAGCGGCTTCCTGAGCTGATCAATGTACTGATTACAGCTGTCCACCGTGAGATGGGTCTGCCAGAATTACTTGGTTCCTTTGACTCACTTTGTTGAAACAAAGAACTGACAGACACGAAAGTACAGTTTTTGTTGAATGAGAATAGGCAAAGAGAATATAAAACAGTTTCACAAACTTGTGTTATTTACAAACGAACAAAGTGTATGTATAGTATATATACTGCCCTAAAACTTTATAAGAAAGAAAGAAAGAATGAAAGAAAGAAAGAAAGAAAGAAATAAAGAAAGAAAGAAAGAAAGAAAGAAAGAAAGAAAGAAAGAAAAGAAAAAAAACACATATGGAAATGCCTTCATTGAAGACAGGTTAGCTGAAACAAATTATTGTGGTACGCTGAGGAGTGCTCTCTGTAGAGCATGGATCGGCAGCATTCGTTTTCTTGTTAGCGACCAGAAATTTAAAGAACAGCAAGTAATAATTGAGACCTTTAAGCTTAACAAAGCTTTAAGAATTAACAATGAAGACATACAAAAGTGCACGTAGTCGGCAGGATTCGAACCTCTTGCTGGGGAGACCCAATGGATTTCAAGTCAAAACATTGACTCGAAACCACAATCCCTGGTTTAGGAGGCCAGTGCCTTATCCTTCAGGTAACTGGGGCTCTTTCATATAGATAGTAGTCAGCATGACAATACACGACCAGAGGGAAGAAAGCACTTATTTCCCTGTCATTTAATTGCCATATTATATTATGCATGTGGGGAATATACGGGAATCCTGATAATAGTATTTTAATATTTGAACAAAGCAATCGGTCACTTTAATTAGCGCATGGTTTAATAGCTATTGAGTGTTAACAGTTGTTAATTGACTTGCTGCAAAGTGAACGTTTTGAGCTCAATTTTTAAAGGAATTCAAACACTGACTTTTGTTGCACGAGGCAGGAACTTAAAGAAATAAGTATCCCTGTAAGTTGCCATATATTAGTTTTTAAAAGAAAAGAATGTTCCAACACTACTTTTACAGTTTCTTCTTTTTTTCTACCAACCCCACTACTATACCGTAATTTGGTAACAAAAGAAATAGAAATACCTGTGTTTTATCTTGCCTACGTGATGTGGATCAACAGCAGAGTCAGCTACGAGATCGAAAAGTAAACGTGCACGTTGTTTATAGAATCCTTTTTTTGTTCACTTTGTATTATTTATTTTAATATTATTATTTATTTCTTAGCAGATGCCCTTATCCAGGGCGAGTTACAATTGTTACAAGATACCACATTATTTAATATATACAATTACCCATTTATACAGTTTTTTTTTTTTCTTTAACTGGAGCAATCTAGGTAAAATACCTTGCTCAAGGGTACAGCAGCAGTGTCCCCTACCAGGGATTAAACCCACAACCCTCCAGTCAAGATTCCAGATCCCTAACCACTAGTCCACACTGCTGCCCGTATATTTTTATTGAGTTGTAGTATACACAGTCACGTTGTAGGATTTATTTTATTTATTTGATTTACAGTGGCGCTCAAAAGTATTCACCCCCCTTGGACTTTTCCACATTTTATTGTGTTACAACATGGAATCAAAATGGATTTAATTAGGAGTTTTTGCCACTGATCAACACAAAAAATGTCTATAATGTCAAAGTGAAAAATAAAATCTACAAATTGTTCTAAATTAATTACAAATACAAAACAGAAAATAATTGATTGCATAAGTATTCACCCCTTTGGGTCAATATTTGGTAGAGGCACCTTTGGCAGCAATTACAGCCATGAGTCTATTTGGATAAGTCTCTACCAGCTGCAATTTTTGCCCATTCTTCTTTGCAAAATTGCTCAATCTCCGTCAAGTTAGATGGGGACCTTTGGTGAGGTTCGGGCTTTGACTGGGCCACTCCAGGACATTGACCTTTTTGTTTTTAAGCCACTCCAGTGTGGCTTTTGCTGTATGTTTGGGGTCATTGTCCTGCTGGAAGATGAATCTTCTCCCAAGTCCCAGGTCTCTTGCAGACTTCAGCAGGTTTTCCTCCAGGATTTCTCTGTACTTTGCTGCATCCATTTTGCCCTCTATCTTCACAAGCTTTCCTGGCCCTGACGCAGAGAAGCATCCCCATAGCATGATGCTGCCACCACCATGCTTCACTGTAGGGATGGTGTTCTCAGGATGATGTGTGGTGTTAGGCTTGCGCCAAACATAGCGCTTAGCATTGAGGCCAAAAAGCTCTATTTTGGTCTCATCAGACCATAGAATCTTCTTCCATTTGGTCTCAGAATCTCCCCCATGCCTTCTGGCAAACTCTAGCTGAGATTTGATGTGAGTTTTTTTTTTTCAACAATTGCTTTCTTTTTGCCACTCTCCCGTAAAGGCCAGTTTTGTGAAGCACCCGGGCTATTGTTGCCGTATGCACAGTGTCTCCCAGCTCAGCCGTGGAAGACTGTAACTCCTTTAGAGTTGCCATAGGCCTCTTGGTGGCCTCCCTGACTAGTGCCCTTCTCACTCGGATACTCAGTTTTTGAGGACGGCCTGTTCTAGACAGATTCACAGTTGTGCCATATTCTCTCCATTTCTTAATAATGGACTTTACTGTGCTCCGGGGGATATTCAATGCTTTGGAAATGTTCTTATATCCTATCCTTGATTGGTGTTTTTGAAGAACCTTATTCCGAATTTGCTTTGAATGTTCCTTCGTCTTCATGATGTAGTTTTTGTTAGGAAATGTACTAACCAACTGTGGGACCTCCCAGAGACAGGTGTATTTAACCTGAAATCATGTGAAACACCTTAACTGCACACAGGTGGACTCCATTCAACTAATTATGTGACTTCTAAAGACAATTGGTTGCACCAGAGCTTATTTAGGTGTGTCATAGCAAAGGGGGTTAATACTTATGCAATCAATTATTTTCTGTTTTATATTTGTAATTAATTTAGAACAATTTGTAGATTTTATTTTTCACTTTGAGATTATGGACTTTTTTTGTGTTGATCAGTGGCAAAAACTCCTAATTAAATCAATTTTGATTCCATGTTGTAACACAATAAAATGTGGAAAAGTCCAAGGGAGGTGAATACTTTTGAGAGCCACTGTACGTCTTCACGATTGATTGTTTGCTATTTTTGAGAATTTAATATTTGTTTGTTTACCTTTTTCACATCGCTGTTGTAGCTGTGATGCTGAAGGCGCAGTGACGTTGTTAACCTGCAACTAATAACTTCAATGTATTGATTTCTGGGTAATGTTGTTCAGGGCAGGGTCATTAACCTTTGTGTTTAAAAGTGGCGGTTTATTGGTTTGGAGGCAGAAAAAGGAAGGACCTTGTGCTATAAAAGTCAGGTGTATCCGGAGATCAGCAGCGCAGCTCAATCTTGCTTGGGACAACTGTCATAAGGACGTTTGGTAGACGCTGGGTTGGACGTTTTACCTTGATCGGAGATAGTTAGTTGTGAAGCTGACGGTGTTTACTGGGGTTGGTTCCGCTTTCGGCCACTATTGTTCTTGCTCTGCAATTGGTTTCAAGTATAGTGGCAAGGATTTTTTTTTTGTTTTTGCTGGTAGGCTGTGCTACAAACGCATTGTGACATTATAGGAGCCTGCCTGAAACCTGTGAAACATTGACTGGTGGGGAAACAAAAAAAAGAAAAGGAAGTACTGTACTGTAGTAATATAGCTGCTGTTCGTTTTAATTTATTATTGCTGCTGGATTGCGGGTGGAGTCCTCTGGTGTTTCTGCGGGTGTGGTATAAGCTATTCTAAAGCAAACAACCCAGTGTTTTAGCCTGGTACTGTACTGTACTGTAGTAATATAGCTGCTGTTCTTTTTAATTTATTATTGTTGCTGGATTGTGGTTGGAGTCCTCTGGTGTTTCTGTGGGTGCGGTATAAGTTATTCCAAAGCGAACAACCCAGTGTTTAAACCTGTTTTTATTTATTTTATATTGTTTACTGTGAAGAAGGCAAGGCTCTTATGTTTTGGGGTTTTGCTGCTGTCTCTTTCTTTTTGTTTTTTATTCAGAATCCCTGCCCTACCTGCTTGGTGATTGGGTTGCTGCAATTGACCATCGTGTGCTTCTCCTCCGCCCCCCCGAAGAGGTTGTTGGTGCTGGCAGCATTGCAGGGGAACCTGTTGTTCTTTTTTTGTTTGTTTTTTTTGATACTTTTACACCCTAGCTAATTAGTGGGTGTTGTGATGAGGTCAAGACGAATGGCTCGCTTGCACAGCAAGACAGCCACTTCCTTCTGGAGTACCGAGACCTGAAGAGGGACTGTCACATATGTATTCGTGACCCCTCGAAAGCCACAGGCAGAAATGTAGCCAGTAATCGTTGTGCATGGTGGCAAGCAGACATGTGTCCAAGGTTCAAGCGCGCCAGTATTGCAGCTGGTGTGTGGAAAATGGATTGGTCTAAGGCCACAAGCCTTCAGGGCCCCTGCTGGAGCTGCTGAGGATGGGGCGGAGCACTCTGAGGTGACAGCGCTGGAACTGCTCCTAGAACGCTGCTGCATGGACGCACTACGCCCTGCGTTCCCCTTACCTTACGGGAGAGCGCGGTTGCCCGCTGCTGCTGTGGCCTGTAGGTGTCGCCTCATGTCACCCAGCGGGTCACCTGCACCTCCGCTACATACACCCTTTTGTGTGTCTCCATAACGCTGTACTGCGAGTTCAGGCACACAAAGTTCCTAGGTAATTCTCCCTCCGACAAAGCCTTGACCAAGGCTGCAATGGTGGAATGCACTGGGGGAAAATCAGCCAGGCCCAGCTTCTCCGCCCCTTCCAAGGAAGCAAGCTATGAGGCTTGCTTCACCATGCTTGGCGCTGAGGCCAGACGATCCCAAGAGGAGTCCATGAAGTCTGGGAAAGCTGGGAAAGGATGTGGGCAGGGAGCTACAGCCTGCATCCAGGACACAGACCAGGGGATCTGCAAAAAGGTTGCAGCACGTCCCATCAGTGCTGACACAGAGCTCGAAAGTGGGGGCACACTAGCTTCCAAGGCAACCTTGAAACTAGACTCCCCCTCGATAGAGAGAGCAGGCTCCTCTCCTTCCTCCATCTCAGTGGGGAAGGAGCCCTCACCCCAGGATACCACTAATCTCCACAGTCCTTCCAAACACTCATTATCAAGGCTAAATGTATTCACAGCTCATGAGTGATGTAATACAGACAGAGTCACAGGTGAGGCAGCATCATTCACTGGACGGGGGACCAGAAGCACCTGAAACTCTCCTCAAAGTCTTCTCCTGCAAATGCTCTTACATGTGTGAACTGCAAACTGCCTGTCTTGCAGCTGGACTTAAAGGCATAACATTCAGCAATTGCAGACATACAGTAATCAAGCTGCAGAAATTAAGTCAGCACCATATGATTAAGTCAGTACCACATGATTAATGATTAAGTCAGTACCACACATGATATTGTGTTGTTTTATTGTATATGTTTGTTGACAGGACCCCCTTGTAAATGAGATCTAATTCTTGATGGGTTAAATTCCTGTGTATAAAAAAAAATAGACAAGCATGCATTTAGCTTTGAGGATAGTCAAATATAGCTTGCATTGGCAACTGATAATAAAATTAATTTTCATACATGCTTTCTGCACCACTCATATTAGTGCTATACTACTAAACATTCTGAGGTTTCAAGTGGTATGTTTTCATTTACTTATTGTCTCACTATGGACTATGTTACATCACGGTATAGTAAAGCAAATACATTCTCTTTCAATGCATTCAGATTTACTGAAATATATTTGCTTTACAATTAAAAGGAATCTTGATGTACTTACTGCCAACTCATAGCTAGAGTAAAGTTACATCAACTAATTGTATGATTGAAAACACTGAAGAAATACACTCCCGCGATTCCAGGCAATACAGCAGACAGGTGGAGGGGATCTCCCCCGAGAGCACTACCTTGTGCTCTCGGGTTCTTCCCCTCCTTCCAGCCCCTCAGTGGTGGGCTGAGGACTGGTTACCTGGTCCATTTGTTCTAAGAGAAGGTGATCTCCCCTGAGAGCACTACCTTGTGTGCTCTCAGGTTCTTCCCCTCCCTCCGGCCCCTCAGTGGGGGTCGCTTGCATGGGCTCCGCATTGTTGGCGGAACCCACACCTGCCTCAGGATCTTGTTCTGTCTCCCCGTCCTCACCGGGGAGGGAAGCCTGAGGCAGTGTCCCTCCTGTGCCCCTCCTGTGCCCCCTCAGCTACCTCCGCTGTGGCCGGCTTCTGGGACCTCTTGTGTTTCTGGGAGGGGATTTACCCCGAGGGTGCTGCCTGCTCCTCCGGGTTCCTCCACTCCCTCGGTGGAGCCCTGGACCACCTTGGGAGGTTTGTCCTCTGCCCCCTCCATGGCAGCACAAGGGCCTGGGCCCTTATCGTCTGTAAAGGAGGGAAGCCGAGGCTTTGGTGTCTTTTGATTTCGGGGGCCTTTCTTTGCCCCCTCAGTGACCTCCCCTGCAGCTGGCCCCTTAATGGTGGAGTTGGGCTGGTTTTGCTGCACTTTCGTGCGACCGTGGGCAGGTTAGTCTGCGCCTTCCTCTTTACAGAGACGTTTCGCAGCAGTGGGGATTCTATCCCCGGTGGTGCAGTGCTCCTGCCCCTTGGGGTGCTTACTTTTGTGGGTGGCTTTGCCGCCCTGCCTCGCGGGATGATCCGGCGAGGGAGTCTCCTTTCAGGGACTCCCCTGACCCACCGCCAGATGGTACGGTGGTGGGATTTGTCGTCTCCTGCTTGGCCCCCCCGGTGGACTTGGCCGCCTTCCTTTTTCTATGAAGGGGAGTGGTCCACACGGGAGCCTTCTCCCCCCGTGCACTTTCGGGTGGCGCAGAGGGTCCGGCTGCCTCGGGGACCTCCTCTCCCTTCGCCCCCTCGGATGTTGTTGTGAGGGGGGCGGGTACTTTTTTTACCCCCTTCTATGGGCTTGTTTGAGGGCCCTGGAGGTGAGGTGGACTCAGAAGGGCGCGGTGCTTGCGCGGATGTTGTGGCAGCTCTGCTTGAGCTTGGGGCAGCTCTTTTCTGGTGCCCCAGCTCCTGCAGTGATAGCAGTGAAAGAGACCACAAAACGGCCCTCCACCGCTTCCTGACCCGCCAGGTGGATGGTCACCTGGCGGTGGAAGGACAGCATGTGGCGGAGGGGCTGGTCCTTGCAGCCCAGGGGGATGGGGTGGATTGCTGTCTTTAGCTCCCCCAGTGTCTGCAAGTGGGGCTTAAGCAAGGCATCCGTATGAATGGTGGCACGTTTGACAGGATGACCTTGCTGCCGAGCCCAGCGCGGGGTTCTATGGGGACGAACAACCCCCCTGACGGTAAGACCCTTCTCGATAGCCGTGTTCGTGGCGGCCTCCGATTTTAGGAAGAATACAGCCTTCCCATACATTTTGGAGGCTGCCGTCTTCACCTTCGCCTTGACGAAGGCCTCTATCGAGAGGGAGTCCTTCAGGAGGCACCTGACCCATGCATCCTGGTAATGTTTTTAAAGGGGGCTGCAGCCTCCCCTCAAGCCACTTGTGCCCACTTTTTTGGGGCCTGTGGAGCCTGTCCACTCATTATTTAATTAAATTTTTGTTTTATTTATTTATTTATTGATTGATTGATTGTTATTTATTTGTATTATTGTTTTGATGATTATTTATTGTTGTTTGTGTATTTGGTTATTGTTATTTTAATGTTTATTTATTTATTTAATAAATAAACAAAAACACACCAAACACTTTTATTTTATTTTTTATTTATTTACACACAATTTTTGGGGTACACATTTTTTTTCTTCCTTTTTTTCCACCAGAGGAAATCAAAATCAATCAAAGTTTAAAACAAAACAGTTTTAAACTTAAAATAAAAATCAAACAAAATCAAACAAAAGGGCAAACAAAGGAGCACATGGCCTGTGCACCCTGCCTGCCCTCCCCCCACTCTGCACACAGCAGAGATGGGGGATTTTAAAACAAATCGATTTTAACTAAAACTAAAACAGATGTGTGTATAAAAATAATATTTTTAAAAACATAAAAATAAAACCTTTAAGGTAAAATTAAAAGTTCAATGAAAAAGTGTTTTTAACAAAGAAAGAAAAATAAAATATCTCCTGCACTTGTTTACAAACACAACTACAGGGAGAGAAAGATAAACGACAAAAACAGTGTTTTATATAAAAATAAAAACAATTAAATCAAAGGATTTTTAAATCAAAAGGTGCACTACTACTTTAGAAAAAAGAAAATGTGAAAAGATTTTGAAAATAAAAAGTTTAAACAACTGTTTATATTGAACTGCAGGAGTTCCAGAAAAGTGTGACCTGTCAGTTGTAGTTGTATTATTATTATTATTATTATTATTATTATTATTATTATTATTATTATTATTATTATTATTATTATTAGTATTAGTAGTATTATTAGTATTATTATTATTAGTATTATTATTATACATCACAATTGTTTATCCTGAACACATTGGGCTAGTCTACTTTTATAACTGCCTTTACAGGGCAGATTTTAAGGGGGTCAGGGTTTTTCCCATCTTTATTTAAGCAAGGAGAGAAATATGGAAACATTTTCTCAGTAAATCTCTCTTTAAATGTGTAGATAGGTCTCATATCACTGGCGTCAAAGAATGCCACCTCCCCCCTGTCAAAGTCCAGCAGAACTCTGATCTTCTCTGGTTTATTCTTCAGAGCAAGTGGTGACGGTTCTGAGGTGCAGGCACTGTACCGATCCCCATCCCTCAGGGCTATAGCCCAATATCCTTCTTCTGGGTTCAGATTGATGCCCCCTTTCCTCTTGCTGGACTCTTTTGTCACACCAAGATCCCATTTAGTTTTGCTCCCCACCTCAACTTCCCAGCAGTGTTTCCCTGCAGTGAATCCCTCAGAGCCCACCACAAAAACACAGTAACCAAACCGCTCTGGGTTGTCAGGAAGCTGCTGTCTATCATCACTGTGTCTCACACTTGTTAGATCCTCAGACAGTATCAGTTCAGGGTGTGCTGTGTTGGGATCTAGAGTAAGTGGAGCTGAAGGGGGAAACGAGAGACCAGATTAGAAATGAGAATATCTACCTGAACACAAAAGCATTTTAATACATTGGGAGAGAGGAGTTGTACATTCTTTTGCTGCATTATTATGCATTATTTCAAATATTAATATTCAACATCAAATCATTTTCAAAACCAGAGACTGACCTGTTACAATATCACATAAAAACAGCATGTAATCCTGTTTAAATCCTGTAACCAATTACAGTGTGCAAAAACCCTGCCCTGCTTGCTGTGAGGGAGTACAGTATATAAATGCTGAACAAATGTCCAGCTGGATGGTTTAAGTAGAACTCTGGCTCAAACTCTGGTTAGTGAGAATTGTAGCTGCTCACAGAGTTCTATCACAGAGCTCTAGAACAGAACACTGTGACAGTGCTCAGCACTAACATTCTTAGAGATCTGGGAGCATTTTAAAGACAAAGGGCTGAACTCAGGTTTCTTTACAAGGAGTTTCAATGCAGACCAACATGGCATCACAAAGTATTTTGCTGTCTTGGAATGCTCTTCCAACTCACCTCAAGAATATGGATAGCTCAAATGTTTTAATATTGAATTGAGAGGCCATCTCTCCGATGGAAATAACTGTATTTGCTAAAGTCCTGTACATTTCCCTGAATAGTATCATTGATTGCAGATAGCTGTATCTTGCTGCATACACACATTCTCAATTGTGGTTATATGTAACACCCTACCCCTTCTCCTCTGTGATGCCTGCCCCACAGTACTCACTGTATTGAACAATTCCCAGCATCTTCTCCCAGACTTTGTACTTCAGAGAGCCCAGGTGCTTGGCTACATCTATCAGCACTCCTGAAACACACTCTGGATCCTGCAGTGTGCACTCAGCTCTGCAATAATATCCAGGAGTTAGTGCTGCTCTGTGTTTGCATTCAGTACCATACAAAATAGGAAGACAGGCAAGATTTTACATACCTTCTCTTTGTATCTTTGTAGTTCTGAAACAATGAAAAACAAAATAGTATTAAAGTTAAATTCAAGACATTTGTGTTTTTATGAACAGAAGGAAAGCATCCCTGGTGGCACAGCACTAGAGTTGGTATTACAATGAAAGCTAAGCAAATGATTCATGAGATACGTTGAAGTGGCGAAGGTGGAGTCACAGAAACATATCAGCTACCCTTGTTATAATTTCCTTCAGCAGCATTAATGTACTGTACTGAGGGGGCATTTTTCTTGTTTTATTTGTATACCAGAAGTAGCAGCACAATCATTAGATTCTCAGTGATCACAAGAACAATGTGACTGTGTTTATAAGTTTTTTACCTGAAGGAATGAGACTTCTTCTGCTTTCATTTCCCACTCCATCACACGGATTGTATCTGAAAGAGTTGCTATTTCTCTTGTAATATTCTCCAACTTGTCTTCTAGGAGTTTTTTCTTTTGTTCCTCTTCCCCCCTCAGTGCAGCTATCCTGGCCTTTTCTTCATCTCGTAGAAACTTGTGAAGTTTTTCAAACTCCTCCTTTATCTGCCTCTCTGTTTGCTGGGCTTGTTTCTGTAACAAGGAAAAGAACACTTTAGAGTTGGTTTGGGTGTTGAGTGAAAATGTATGTTCTCTATTTTTTAAATGAGTAATCTAGTTATTATTATTATTATTTGTTTATTTAGCAGACGTCTTTATCCAAGGCGACTTACAGAGTCACTTACAACTACGTCTCACCCGAAAAACAGAGCACAAGGAGGTTAAATAACTTGTTCACAATGAGTCAGTGGCTAAGGTGGGATTTGAACCGGGGACCCTCTGGTTACAAGCCCTTCTCTTTAACCACTGGACCACACAGCCTAGTTAGCTTACCTTGATGTGCTTTGCTGTTTTATCACATTCTCTTTTAAATTCATTAAAGGATTCCAGCTTGTCCTGCAAGGGCTTCATTGTTGTCTTGAGTTCGTCCTGAAATGAAAAGAAACCCAGAGCTTGCACATTACAGTTAACACATGCCTGAATAGTACCAATATGAATGCAGTGTGTGAGCAATCCCCTGAGCACTGAGGTTGCCAGTGGACAGTCCTGGAATCCAACAGGGAATCCTGTGTCCAGTCTGGTCAGCTGGAGGTTCTGGCTTTCAGTGGCTGAAGATCCCAGTTTGGATCACTGACAGGTAAGAGTTCACTGCGGATTGGGCTGTGATTCTCCATATAGAGATGAGATTATCAGTTCTACACAGGTGATATGTGTAAAAATAGTGTGACACATAGACAGGTGATCTGACAGCATCCATATGCCTCCAACTTACAGCATGATACTGAACTTTTGCTAAAGATTACCCCTAATAGGTTTAATCAGATTTGGTCAAGCGATACTCTTCATACGCTTATATGCAGGGGAAGAAGATACCAAATTTTTTTGTAAAATTTTGGTAATAACAAAAATATATATTTTCTATAGCATTAACCCTTTGCGGTCCATTTATTAATTGTGCGTCAGGCTCGCCAGGTCTAATTTATTTTCACACGCGCAGTTAATTTTAGACTCTCTGTTTAAAAGTATTTTTTTCCACAGTCAAACGGGTTTAAATGGCCCTGCATATCAACAAAGCACTCACTAGGCATCTCCAGCCCCGCCCCACCCTTTCGTTCGCTATTGCTTTCACATATGCTACCAAATAAATAATAATAATAATAGTCGTACATACCGATCAATCATCTCCCGATGACTCGTTTTATCACCAAACTCCTCAATAATGCAATCCAAGTCATTATTTTATTGCTATAACATCTCGAAAAAGCTCTGCAAATGTCCGTGATAGTCTCTGTGCGCTGATACAGTAACACCCAGCTTGTTTCCATATGACTGCCCCATCTGATGCCAGGGGCAAGTATGACTATTCATGAGATACGCCTTTTTTTTTTTCTTGTCTCGGCTCCTTTCGCTCCCACTCGGCCATTGAATGGTTTTCTCGGCTTTTTCCGTAGAAAAAACGACTTTTTTGCGTTTTTTGGATGATGTCAGACAGGATCCGACAAAGGACCTGATAGGAATAATTGCAATGACGGACTCAGTCCGACAATGGACCGAAAAGGGTTAATGTTAATATCACAAATTGTATGTGTGCCTCCAACCCGAGTGCACTTTCCTCTGAAGGAGTCTGGGACTGGCTGGTGGAGCCGGGGAGGGATTATGAGGAAGCCCTCCCTGCAGTGATCAACCTCCTGTGGGCCCGAGATGGGGAGTGCTGGGAGACCTGGGAACAGCAACACCACCCAGCGTCCCTCCCAGACATCGCAGCCATGGTGCTCAATTACCTGGCTGCCGACATGAGTGGGGTCCCGCCATCTCCAGGGGAAAAGGGAGAAGCCCCGCTGCCGTCTCCAACACCTGAAAGAGAGGAGATACCACTGCCATCTTCAGCGCCCAAAGGGGAGGAGACATCGCTGCTGTCTCCCGATGAAGAAGCCCCGCCGAGGTATCCAGAGCCAGCGGGAGAGGGGAAAGGGAAGGTCTGAGACAATGGCTGGGAGGCAGTTGCAAAGCGCCTCGCAGAGGAATTGTGCCCCGGCTGTGGAGAGTATGACCATACCGTGGCTATCTGCCCCTCACAGTACCGGGAGGAGCCTGATCGTCGTACGCCTGAGTGGGAGGAGCCCGAACGTCCTACGCCTGAGTGGGAGGCGCCTGAACGTCCACAGCCCAGAAGGGGAGCCCGTGCATCCAGTGCCCAGAAGGGGGAACCCGTGCATCCAGCGCCCAGAAGGGGGAGCCTGTGCATCCAGCCCAGAAGGGGAGCCCATGCATCCAGCGCCCAGAAGGGGGGAGCCCATAGGTCCAGAAACTAAGCCTCCAGGAGCAGAGCAGCGGGAGCTGCCTCTGCCTCCGCCACCTCCATCGCTTCCACCACCAGGAGCAGAGCAGCGGGAGCTGCCTCTGCCTCTGTCTCCACAGGCAGGAGCAGAGCAGCAGGAGCTGCCTCTGTCTCCACCACCGCTAGGAGCAGAGCAGCAGGAGCTGCCTCTGTCTCCACCACCGCTAGGAGCAGAGCAGCAGGAGCTGCCTCTGTCTCCACCGCCAGGAGCAGAGCAGCAGGAGCTGCCTCTGTCTCCACCACCGTGGGAGAACAGCTTGCCGCTCCCAGCTCCACCAGCAAAGGGTGAATGCCTGCTGGTTTCGCCTCAGCCGCCGTGGGAGGACTGCTTGCCCCTCCCAGCTCCACCAGCAGAGGGTGAATGCCTGCTGGTTCTGCCTCAGCTGCCGTGGGAGGACTGTTTGCCCCTCCCACCTCCACCAGCAGAGGGTGAATGCCTGCTGGTTCCGTCTCAAGCTCCGTGGGAGGACAGCTTACCACTCCCACCTCCACCAGCAGAGAGTGAATACCTGCTGGTTCCGTCTCCACCGTCATGGGAAGGACTGCTCCTGCCCTGCCTCGCTCTGCCCAAGGATGCCTGCTTCACACCGCCAAGGATGCCTGCCTCGCACCGCCCAAGAATGCCTGCCTCGCACCGCCCAAGGATACCTGCTTCGCACCGCCCAAGGATGCCTGCCATGCATCGCCTGGGGCTGCCTGTTGCTCCGCATCGCCTGTGGCTGCGCATCGCCTGGAGCTGCCTGTGGCTCCGCATCGCCTGGGGCTGCCTGTTGCTCCGCATCGCCTGGAGAGCCACCAGTTACAGGGTACGAGGAAGAAGTGGAGCTCCCGCTGCCGCCTCCATGGGCAGGGGCTCCCCTCCTGAGTTCGCCTCCGGAGGGTCCGCTGCTGCTGCCATCGCCTCCCGAGGGTCCGCTGCTGCTGCCGTCGGCTCCCGAGGGTCCGCTGCTGCTGCCGTCGCCTCCCGAGGGTTCGCTGCTGCTGCCGTCGCCTCCCGAGGGTCCGCTGCTGCTGCCGTCGCCTCCCGAGGGTCTGCTGCTGCTGCTGTCGCCTCCCGAGGGTCCGCTGCTGCTGCCGTCGCCTCCCGAGGGTCCGCTGCTGCTGCCGTCGCCTCCCGAGGGTCCTGCTTCGCCTGGGGTTGCTACAAGTCCTGCCATGCGGCAGGAAATACTGTGGCTGGAGCCCCATGAAGGGGAGCTGCCGGCCACGATGAAGGGGGAGGTCAGGAGACCACCTTCCCCACCGCAATTCGCTGCAGGATCATCTTTGTCCGAGCCCCACAAGGGGAGCTGCTAGCTATGAAGAAGGGGTAGAGGTCAGGAGACCGCCTCCCCAGCAGCACTTTCGCTGCCAGAACATCTGTGGCGGAGCCCCAGAAGAGGAGCTGCTGGCTGCAAAACAGGGTTGGGAGGAGGACCTCCCACCATGGCGCCCTGGACATATTGGTGCCACTGTTCCTGGGCGGGACAATGACCGGGACTTTGGGACTAAGGGGAGGTGGCCTTTAAGGCCATGTGTGCTGCACAAGGGGGGAGATATGTGGCAGTGTGACCCCGCCTTGTGCGTATTGTTTGTTTATATGTTGCATGTAGTGTGTTAAATGTTGGTGTATAGTCATTGGTACACGGGATATAAATGGGTCTGTGTAGCACGTGTGATAAAATGTATATTTGTATTTAGCCACTAGGGTTGCACATCACTTCACGTGCTGATTAAAATGTAATACTATGTGAGCACGGGGAAGGACACGTAATTAATCCATGTGCAGTTGTACCTTGATTCTAATTGAATGATTGATTAGCAATCGAGTCTCGGTACAACTGCATAAAAGACGCGCATTGTCACTCAGTAGGGGTGGGGTGCACAGAGAGGAGGTACGGGGACATAGAGAGGAGACAGAATCTAAAAATAACAATTGCTAAAACGTGCTGGATTAGCCAGCACGACACTTACTTGTTTGTCTGTCTGGTTTGTTTGGCCCTTGTGCCTGTTTGTTTTGTTGTTTGTATAAAACCCTTCATTTCATTATTATTTAATAAAGAAACCGAGCACATTTGCATAGCTGCGCATTTGCGTAGCTGCTGTGTGTTTGTGTTCTTCCGGGACGGTGACGTCACCACTGCAGCCATCCTGCCACAAGGTCAAACAGTGGATTTGAAAAAAAAAGCAGAAATCACGTTTATGGCAATTTTTTTATCCAATAAAGGGACCAAAAAAGTAGTCCCATTTATAACTTTGACCTAAACACTAAGTTAAGATGAGTAAATGAATTGAATTGAAACATGCAAAATTAAATATTTTTATATGTGTTGAATTGTACATTGCCATTGAAAAGATCCACCAGGAAGCGAAGTTCAGATGGCACTGAATTCATTTTTTTTCTCAGTGCAAGATGCTGTTGTTTTAGCAGAACAAGGGACGGGATGAATAAAAATAAATTAAATGTCGGATGAGTGTGTATATTAACAGATTCCCCAGTTTTGTTTTCATTTAGACAGTGGTTTATTCCAGCTTGGAGACTAATGTAGCTTGAATTTGTATATTCTTCTCCTTGGTCATTTCTTACATTTCCATATAAATCCCTTAGTATTTTGGTAAGATGTACATTTTCCACAGTTGAGATATGTATTTTAATTTGTTTCTGTTTTAGCCAATCCTGAAAGATGGCAATTGTCCACTTTGTAATCTGTTTGTGGTATTTTTCTCCATTTTGCTAGCTTCCAGTTCATTTAACTCCATAAATCATCATGCTTACTTAGTACTTTTTGGGATTTTTTTTTTTGGTGGTTCAGTATCTATAGAGACATCCATATTTTCAGGTAGTTGGTCACTCAGTAGTATAGTTTTAACTGTAACTTTGTAACTGTAAACAAGATGGCTGTTGGTACTGTAAATTCTGTGAGATAGCACAGTGATTTATAATATGTGATAAGGCACGAACTGTCAGTATCCATCCAATATACAGACAGCTGGAATCTTGCTCAACCAATCATATTGCTTGTTTCACATTCCATTGCCAGCCCTGGATTAATATATACTGTATATATCTGTGTGGGGGTGTGACTGACATGATATAATCACACAGAACAAATGATCGAGAGGGCTACATCGCACGTTGTGTGGGCATGCATGAAATACATTTGAATCATTATCTGAGTCAGATAGGTGGACCATTGTAAACAGCAGGCATTTAAATGTGTGCTGTTTGTATTTCAAGAAAAGTGAAATTGTCGTGACATATTTTCTTAAAACCAGCATACACATCTTGTATGTAAATAAGGACTGGGAATCCTCAACACAGTTATTATGTTGATGAATTATGTATGAATTATTATGTAGGTCTTAGCAAATACTGTCGATAACTAAAAGAAACAGGTGTAATAGAAAATGTTTCTGCATTTGTCATCTTGTAACACTCTAGAAGACTTGATACATGTTTAACTTAATTATTATTTGTTTATTTAGCGGACACCTTTATCCAAGGCGATTTACAGAGACTAAGGTGTGTGAACTATGCATCAGTTGCAGAGTCACTTACAACAACATCTCACCTGAAAGACAGAGCTCAAGGAGGTTACACAATGAGTCAGTGGGTGAGCCAGGATTTGAACCAGGGATCTCCTGGTTATAAGCGCTTTTCTTTAACCACTGTTATTTGTTACCATTTCATGTCATTTGTGTCCAAAGCAGTAAATAACGAGAACTTAAAACATCACTAGCCTTTAGGTAGGTTATTAAAGCTTAACGAATACTTTGTGGACAGCTGTTTAATATTCTTTATGGATACATTATTCATGAATGTAAATGCTGTACATGGTCATTTTCTTTTATGTTTGTTTTACAAAGCAAACATTTAATTTGTTTTGAAGTCATTTAAATGATATTTATGGGATACCATTCACTACCCAACATTCAGATAACAAGCGTATTATTATTATTATTATTATTATTATTATTATTATTATTATTATTATTATTATTATTTGTAGTAAGAACATAAGAACATAAGAAAGTTTACAAACGAGAGGAGGCCATTCAGCCCATCTTGCTTGTTTGGTTGTTCGTAGCTTATTCATCCCAGAATCTCATCAAGCAGCTTCTTGAAGGACCCCAGGGTGTCAGCTTCAACAACATCACTGGGGAGTAGTATTGTTGTTGTTGTTCACATTAAACTTTAAATAACCAGTAGACTATAAATATATTAAACCTTGACGATAAGAACTGACAATTCCAAAAAAGCCGGGAAACTGTCAGGTAAGACCGCCACTGCACTCCTACCTGACCCATGTTCTGACAAGGTTTTCCCACCTACTGTACCAGTTAAGCAGTGTGTGCTGAAAAGCTTTGTCAGAACATGGGTCAGGTAAGGGCGCAGTGGCTGATTTTAAAACATGACTTCCATTACATGAGAGTAGGTGTTTCAACTTCATGCTGGTATTGGACACTGCTCTCGCCAAGATAAGCATCAACTAAGACATAGCTTATTTTACTGTAAACTAATGTGATCCATCTGCATTTCCTTCCATCTTATGATGTAGATATCCTTCTGCCTGGTGCTGATGGTTGAAGTGTAATGCTGGCTCCAAGGATCAGCCTCTCGTTCTTGGTGGGAGCGCTGCAGCAATTCCTCTACCGCTGGTCCAAAAGTATGGCCAGGGGATATTGGTGCATCCAGCAATGCTGACTTGTCTTCATCAGGGACCCTCACGGGACAGCCTGCGAGCTACTGCGAGGGATGCCAGGCTCCGGCCTAGGGCTTGTCCTTGGAAACCAGAGATCTGGAGCAGCATACTCAAAACCAGGTGCAGCTTGAAGCCACCGGTTCAGGTAGGAGCGCTAACAGGGGCTCAGGGACAGATTGAGGAGGGGGAGGGAGGGGCTCCCAGCACCGCGAATGGCTCAGCCATACTAGCAGGGTATGTTGCACCTATAAACTTATCATGCCTCCTGCGTAACACCCGTGGCCGAAACGCTGCACAAATAGGGCAGAATGTCTCATCTCCAAAGATAGAGGAGGCATGCTGCATGCCCAAGCACCAGACACAGAGGAGGTGCTTGTCCTGTGCAGGAAGCATTCTTGCAGGTCGTGCAAACGTGGAAACTAGCCATTGCTTGCAGATGGTACCGATGAGCTGGGGGCGCTGAAGCACCGAGGCACTGAGCATCTAAGCACCGAGGGAACCGAAGCACCGAGGCACCGACAGCACAGAAGGCGTGTGTACCAAGGGCACCAGGGACATGCTGGGGCGCCAAAGCACAAGGCATGGAGCACCCTAAGCCGAAGGTGCCAAAGCACTGAGGCACCCGAAGCAGGTAGGACAGCAAGCACCGAGGGCGCGTGCACCAAGGGCACCAGGGACGCATTGGGGCACCGATGCACCGAGCATCTAAGCACCGAGGGCGACAAGCACCGAGGGCGCGTGCACCAAGGGCAACAGGGGTGTGTTGGGGAGCTGAAGCACCAAGGCACGGAGCATCCTAGCACTGAGGGAGCCGAAGCACAGAGGCTCAGAGCTCTGAGGCACTGAAACACAGAGGCTGCATGCACCAAGGGCGTGTTGGGGCGCTGAAGGGTGGACGCCATTTTTCACAGTCCATCTTCATTGTTATTTATCTTGAAGTGTAGCCTATTTTATTTCTATAATTCATCTTTTAATGTTCCCGATGAAACGTTTTCCTTTTATTGCATCTGCGTCTGCTCTCTAGTTACAATCACTCGAGTCTTGTACTGAAATTGACAAGCGGCACCGTGAACAAAAATTGACGTAACAACTGGTTTTTAGAGGGCAATTACATTTTTTTAAAGAATGTTATCACATAATAATAACATATTGATTCAGTTAAAACATTTCTAAAATAAACTAAGTGAAAACTAGCATAATAGCTGACCGTGCCTTTTTTTCCTTCCAGAACTGACAAACGAAACATTATCTGGCAGACTCGATTGAAAACAGCACACAACATGCACTGCCTCCCTTATCGATCCTGCCTTCCTAGCGAGATCTCTCCATTTGCTGAAAATAAATGTGAAAGCTTATAATTAGGGGTCTACTTAAATCGCAGTAAATGTAGGTATTTTTCACAGGTAGGTTGCAGAATAAAATCAGGATTTCAATGACATTTCGCGGACCTGTTTAAACATTAAATAAACCTAAGTAGACAGTATTTCAGAACACTATAAATTTCTTATTTTATAAGGAAGCACTATAATTGCTTCCTTAACAAAACAGAGTGCTGTCATTTGTTAAAGGCAAGCATACAACACCCCCCCTGTAGTTGACTTGCCCATGCATTGAGACTGCACGTTTTGAATTGATTGGAAGTTAAAGCTTTGCCAAGTTATACAGATGTAGAAATCGATTAGAAACAGCCTCAAAAATTGTTTACCCAAGGGCATCTGGCATAGTTTAATAAAGGCAATATATGCAGCACGTTCATTGTCATGTTATTTGTCCCATCCAATAATTTATTTTATTAGTACCGAGTCAAAACAAAGGAAGCGTGGCTATTCGAGTCTAAAATTCCAACTGCGAAAAAGTAAGCAGCAGGTTGAAGCGAGGTGGCTGTGCTGGATCGTTGTAGTACTGATTTAACTTGCCGACAGGAATACCTTTTGTCTGCGCTGACTTTCCAGTTTGGTTTCTGAAAGCTATTTATTTTACGTTCTGTTCAGCAGCCTCTGTAGTAGCCTTTTGTTTAATGTGTGATTCTGAAGCTAAATAGCAATCGATTGTATTTTCTCAAAAGACACATGCATGAATTATGGTAACCTTAAACAAGATTTTTTTCAAATGGTTTTTATTAGTCTTCAGGGCCTATAAAAACATTTTTAAAAAGTTTTGTTTTTTTTAGTACAAAATTTAAGAAGTTATACATATGTCCACTTGACTGGACAACATGCATGTGTAACATAACAAATTGCCCTATTATATTGGAACAGCATATTATGACTGAAAGTCTTTTTCTTTTATTTAGGAAAAAGTAGGCTAATACAAAATGCAAAACAAAATGGCTGATACCATTCCTGATATGTATTCGAATGTTTTCTCATATTTTCTTTTTTTTTTGCCAGAAACAAAAATGTCCTCAAATTTGAAAAAATATATGCCGACAGGAATACCAAATATGGACGTA
The DNA here is from genome assembly GCA_030684275.1 of Acipenser oxyrinchus oxyrinchus. Classification (NCBI taxonomy): domain Eukaryota; kingdom Metazoa; phylum Chordata; class Actinopteri; order Acipenseriformes; family Acipenseridae; genus Acipenser; species Acipenser oxyrinchus. The sequence continues at coordinate 2,785,277 of CM060290.1, forward strand.
TTCACCCAGAAACAAAAATGTCCTCAATGTTTGTAACAAAAATGTCTTCATTGTTGAAACAATAATATTTTTTTTACTTCAGTGTGTCATACACACCAAGTTACCATTCACCCCTCTGTAGTGAACTGAATTTGGCTGATTTTAGCGCTGGGTGTGGAAGTTGGCAAAGCACCCAGGACACAATGACTCAAGACACTGCATGCAGATGTACTTAGTTTTCCATGTACAAGCCTCATCATGGCACCTGTTAGCATTTTTTGCATCAGTTAGCTTTGGCCAGTGATTCCCCACTCCCTCACCTACTTCAGCATCATCATCACTATCCTCATCTGTTTCACTGCTGCTACGTGGGCTCCCTGCTTCCTCTCCCTGCGTGTCTGGCTGCCATTCACCATCATCACTATCACTTGATTGTGATGGAATCTCCTCTACTACCCTGGAGCTAGATGTTCTTGATGTCTGGCTAAGAAATAACAATACTACTAATAAAACTGTTACTACTACCACACAGCTGCTGCTAATAATAATTATTCAGAAAATTCATTTTCAATTAAAAAACAGTTGAGAGAAGATAAAATGATCCAAAAGAGACTATTTATGGACCATACTGCAATATATAGCTCTTATAGGACAAAAAATATTTAGCATAGGCCTATAGAACACCATAGGCCTAATGTGCAATATGAATCTTAATACTGCATGACGTCCACTTAAGTGGACATATGGTTTAACATAAACTGTGAAAAAAATAAAGTGTGAGAGAGAGAGAGAGAGAGAGAGAGAGAGAGTAAATGTTATTTGTGGACGTTTTTTGTTTGTTTGTTTTTGCGAATGAATAAAGACACGTAGTTTCGTCGCTTGCATTGTGCCACGTAGTTTTGCGTCGAGTTTGCGTCGCTTGCATAGTTCATTTAAATGAGGTTCCTTTTTTTTCCCTCTCCATACTTGTGTCTATGCATTGGCCCCTAAGAGGTGAATTTCTCGGTGACCCCTAAATTTCATGATTTCCGCAAAATCGCAATTTAGGTAGACCCCTACTTATAATACAAAGCTATTTAATTTCATATCAGTGTTTTACTACACACCTGTTTTTACTAGCTATACTATAAAGCCTTCTTTATTTTATTGCATAGATTCTGTCACGTTAGTTTTTATTTGTTACCTGCTATTTTGACCGATTTGTAATGTCTGTTTTGTTTTTCTTTCTTTTTTTAATATGTTACGCATTCTGTTTGCTCGTTTGTTATTTCTATGATCTGTGACATCGGTATTTATAGCTGTTTTTTTTTATTGTAAAAGCGCTTTGGGATACTATATTGTAAGTAAAAAGGGCACGAGTGTTCTGCTAATATTGTCCGATTTTTTTTTGCTTAGTTTTTTTGTTTAATTGCGACCTACAGTTGCATGCTCTTTGTTTTACGGTTGCATGCAGCAATAATATTTCTTCAATTGGATGTATTCTAGTAGTGTGTAAGCTATATTGTGGTCATTTTGAGGTCTTATTTCAAAGAACTGAAAGAATGAATTTGCTATAATGTATTGTGACTGATTGTTGTGTCAAAGGATAAGCGTGCCATTTTGAGAGATGTCCTGCAGTCTGTTGATGTCAAGCTGTTTCTATTTTGTGGACAAAATAACTTTGTTCTCCAGTTTTAAATACTAATTGTCTAATCCTAACATTTATTAAACATTATAAAATACATTAAGTGTATGTAACATAACTGTTATTTTGTATAATTCCAGCATTTTCTACTATAATTATAGGGGTTAGTGGTAGCCTAAAACTTAGTTCCAATCTTCACTACATGTAATTATTAACATGCAAATAAACATTTTTCTATTCCAACTAAACATACGTTTTTTCATAGATCAATTTCTTCATCTTTTTAGGTGTAAAATTGACTGCACTGGCACTGTAAATGTGAAAAGGGAGATGTGTATCGTTGCTCTACATTGGGTAACCCTATAGCATCCACTCACAATTTTCTGCAGTCTGTAACCCTGAATATATTTTATAGTATATATAGAGAGAGAGAGACACACACACACACACACACACATATATATATATATATATATATATATATATATATATATATATATATATATATATAGTAACAATCACGTTTAAAAAAGAAATTACAAAAAAGTTGCTTTCAAACCTTATAATCCCGTGCAGCTTCCGGGACTGGCCGGAACTTGTGATTTCTATGTTTCTCTGAAGTTTGACAAACAACACAGACAGCTTCTTTATCATCCACACAGAACAGCTTCAGTTTTTCATCATGCAAACTGCAGAGCATTCCAGTAGGTGCTGGAGGTTTCTGACTGTGTTCTTTTAAAAAGGACTCCACAATATTCCTGAGCCTGAAATCCACAGGCGGCTGAGGGCCTGAGGACGTCTCCCTACACACTGGACATTCCTGAGTTTTCTTATCTTGCCAGTAGCGATCCAGACATGCTTTACAGAAGCTGTGGTTACAACGAAGAGTTACAGGATCCTTGAAAATCTCACAGCACACAGCACAGGAAAGCTCTTCTTCCAGACCAGAAGTGTTTGCTGCCATTTCTGTACAAGTCACACCCTGCCTTGCTCTCTGTAATGGCTCCTTATATTTAGAGAAGAAAACCTACTTTCACTTTCATTCTGATTTGTTATTACAGATGCAGAATTTTACAACTTTGCTTTTATTGGAATTTACATTTTTGTTATTAATTTTAGTAGCTCCGTTTTTTAAACTACATCCGTGCTCAATTTCAAATGTATTTCTAAATACAAACTGTTTAATCAAAATAAATTAATTAATTAAAAAAACAAACAAACAAACAAAAAAACCCACAGCTTTCAACTTCCTTGTATAGGTGTAATATAGCCAATGCCACAAGGGGGCTACATTGTATTGCATATGTATTCTGACTTAACAAAACTGTATTTAATAGCGTTTTTTTTTTTTTTTAAGTATCTTATTTCTTCACATTGTCACGAGGTGTGATTACATTATAAGTTGTGCTGAATGCGTGAGATCATGTAATGTTTATTCAACACATTTAGATGTAGGCCCTACTCTAGGCAGTTTACATTGTCAAGGGTTTACATGTTTCACTGAGGAGAGTCTTGGTCTAATGGATATACTCAACAAAAGATTAATACTCATTATTGTCAAATTACAGTTGAAGTGTATCAGTGTTTCCAATGAACTATTTTAAATGTATTGTATGAATGTCATATCATGTTCACCTTTTCTTTTGTTATTTGTTGTAACGTTAATACAAATTCTTATATATCTAGAATATTTTCTGTATTTAACTGTATTTCTTTTCAGTTTATAAAGACAAATGTAAAGGTATACACTTCAAATTACAGTTATTGAACTATTATTAAACTAGTCATTAAATGGACTATAGTGACCCTTCTCACCAGTGGCATGCTGTGACAAAATGGACTGGGGTAGCAGAGTCATCACACCCCCCCCCCCCCCTTTTTTTTTAAAGTGGCAGCTACCTGTAGGCTGCAGATTTTGAAAGTGCCGAGCATATCCTTTCCATTCCTGTGTCTACTCAGGGATCTGTGATGTACATCTCCCTATTTTTTAACAATCTCAATTTTTCAGAGAAAGTTCTCCTTGAAAAAGGATTCGTAACCATATCGACTATGATGTCTCCGCTTTCTCACATTTTTTTTATTTTAGTGTAAAATTAAATTCGAAATAATTAGATGTTGTAAAGGTATTTGTATAAAGCAATATCGTGCAAATCCAGCTATCCTCCTGACTGCAGTGCTAACCAAGGAATATTCATGTTTTGGGGTTGCTCACTAATGCTGATTGGTCAGCTATCAGAGCTTTGACTTTCCCATTGGTTGCTAAAGCACGCCCTTCAAGTGAGGCAGAGAATACCCTGGGAGATTTATGGCCCGCCCCTGCTCACTCCTGATTGGTTGCCTGTCTAAAAAATAAAATGACATTCTTCGACTCGCCTATTGGTTAAACTCACTCAAGACCTTCAACTGAAACGGAGAAGACCCTCAACTGTTTTACTTATGCGGGGGAAATGCAGATCTCTTATTGGCTGATCCCATCCCCTTCAGGAAACCCCTAGACTCTTAAAAAACCTCTAGTAAACCCTGTAAGTCATCTTGGATAAAGGCGTCAGACAAATTAACAAATAATAATTAGAGTAGTATGTTTCATGGTATAAGCAAGCACACTGTACGCAAGTGAGTGAAGCAATGTAATGTCATTTGACTGACGGTTTACTTGGCACTGTCTGGTCAGCAGAGAATACCTTGAAGGTCCTGACTGCACGCCACGGCATCTCACTAACACCAAGCTTCCAGCCAGATACAATGCAAGGTGCACTTATTATAGCTTCCAGTCTAGGCAGCATGTATTCTTAATATCCAGCACCCAATCCCTAAGATATATACATTCAAGAGATATTTAACACAATATCAGTGGAATATCAATAGCGCCCTGTGACAGGATGAGGAGTCCCCTGACACTCTATACATGTACAGTACTGTCCACACTACCGGTTTTGTTTGGACAGTACTGTACATTGATAGGAACACAGGGAGCAGGGATCTGAGGTTTTGGTGAATATTGCAGCCATGTGAAAATGTGACAGCAGTGCCAGCTCTAGGATCTACTGGGCCCTGGTGCAAGACTGTGATGTGGACAACCCCAAAAAAAGAGCAGCACAACCAAAACAGGCTTTTCAAAATAAATATATCAGTAGCAAAATCTAAATTGGTCAAAAACATATTTTTTATTTTCCAACAAAACATATTCTAACATTATTTTAAAATGACTATGAACAAGACAGTAATCAATTAAGTAACAGTATACCCAAAATTTTAATAAATCAATTATGTAACAAGGTTTATCAATTTGATTAATTACTCGATTTAGTTAATATGAAACACATTAGGTATGCAATTTATTTATTTTTCTTAACTGAATTTTTACCATGCATTAGTTAAGGCGTAATTTCGTGAGGCAAACACGCTCGGGCATGTTCAACTTGTTAGATGTGGAAATGGAACAGGTTTAAGCCTTTTCACTAAATCATTTAGTTCCATATCTGCTCTAGCATCATGACTGACAGTGATTTGGGCATGATGTTTTTTACATTGTAATGTTTTTTTTCATACAGAAAGTTTCAAGCAGTAGTTATGGCAAAAAGTTTTGCATCTCCCTATATAATTAAACAATTGTGCTTCCTAGTCGAACAAAGCCTGCTGAATTACGTTAACATGTTGAATTACAATCATACTGCTTTGTAGTTTTCCATACTTAACGAAAAAAGGACAACAATTAAAAAATGTGACATTTCAAAATCCAACATGAAATACTGTACTACTATTATGCTGCCTTCCGACATACATATGTGATATCATTCTGTAGTTTCTTTGATTACATGTTAAACATCTACATCTACAGGAGCTCTCATCCCAGCATCAGGCGTGTTGGGGTCCAGTTGGTGGACTCCTGGATGGCAGAGCAGCAGGCCAGGAGAACCAAGGGAGGCTGAGTGTCCCAGTCACGTTGGTGGGCGTCGGTGGTGATTGCCAACTGAACTGCGAGGGTCCACCCTACCCCTGACATGAATGTAAGTACCCTCATCAACCACACACAATAAAAGCTTTAAACCACATAAAGGAGGAACTGAATAAAATTGGGACAGGGGTGTCAGTAGCACAAGCACAAGCATCACTGGCCGGTAACCAAGGCAACATTATCTTGGCAAATGCACAAACTTGTGGATGGGGAATCTTGTGTGGCCTAGGGGGCAATGTCAGAAGTGACTGGGCAGACTGGTGGAACATGACAGGACACATTTCCTCTGTCTGTGCCGCGGTAGCATTGATTGTATCATTGGTTGTTGTTTGTTATGTGAAACACATCTTAAAAGCGTCTGGCGAAACTACTGTCAGACTTCACAACGGCTGCAATGGTCCGCAACCTGTCTGCAGTAGGACATGAGAACTACAGCAGCCAAGTCTACACTCCGCTGAAACGAGCAGGACATGGATCAAAGGAAAAGAAGGTGCAGGTTTAAGGGTCGTGATAAAGACGACCCCCGCTAAAAGACAAACCATGTGCTAGTAACCTCTGGTTTGGATCCCCGGATCAAGAATCATCGGTGTTCCAAAAGGAGGGACTGAAGGGGAAAATTATTGAATTCTAACGAACTTTATATCTTATGTGTTATGTGTGTATCTTGTATTTCTATATAATGTGAGGTGCCTTTGAGACTGTAGCAAGCAGTGATTGCATCAGCTGCAGCTGGCCCTTCGGGCTTGTGAACAACAGTGTTCCCCCATCCCCAGGACACCACCCTTGATAAACACCGGCTCTGCTTTGATCTTATCTTGTGCTACTGGCCATCCCATTGTTCTACTGAACTTTCTGGTAACACAGACACCAGTCACACCCTACTTTCCAGCTTTTACAAACTATAAATATCAACTGTAAACCCACTTGTGTTAACAGTCTCTTGTAGACTCTTCCCTTGTATACGTTGATTAAAATATCTGGATAATCAACCTGAATCCTGAGTCTCTTTGGATGGAGGAGAGTATATCCACTACATCCCCAACCAGTGGCACAGAGTTTCAGGCCACGGTCTTGGCCTCCTAGTCCGACAGACAATAAGCCTCTGGCCATTTTGTGAAATAGTCCACGGCAACCAGGACAAAATGGTTTCCCTTCTCCGAGCGGGGGAAGGGGCCCAGGATATCAACCCCGACTCTCTCCATGGGGCCGCCAACTGGAAACTGCTGGAGGGGGGTGTGCGATAGGTTCTAGGGTCCCTTCTTGGCTGTGCACTGGTCGCACCACTGGCAGTAGTCCTCAACGTCCCAGCAGCATTGCCCCCAGTAGAACCCTGTTGAACCCAGTGCAGGGTCTTGTTTATCCCAAAGTGCCCTGTGCTGGGGGTACCATGGTGAGCCCACAGAACCGCCTGTTGTAGTGAGCTGGGGACCACCATCTGCCAACTCACCTCTTGGCCAGCTGGCTCCTGCCACTGGTGTTGCAGCACTCCATCCCGGATGCCCAAGCCAGCCCATTGTGACCACAAGCCCTTGGTTGCTGCTGATTGCAGCCAATCTCCTCCCAGGGGGTCCGCCGCTGTCTCTCAAGCCACTGCAGCACCGATTGAAGGTCAGAGTCCAGGTCCTGCTGCCGCCTCCACTGCTACATCAACCGTGGCCAGTTCCCTGCAGACAACAACCGTTCTAGTTGCCGACCCCTGCTCGGCCGCGGTCAGCTCCTGCTCCTGGACCTCCCTCTTCAGACAGTGGTTGCAGCCCTCCTCTGCGCAGGGGCAGCGGGACAGGGTGTCCGCGTTGGTGTATCGAGCTCCAGCCTTGTGCTGGATGTTGAAGTGGAAGGACTGGAGCTGCTCGATTCAGTGGACCACCTGTCCCTCCAGCTCTTGGAATGTCAGCAACCACTGCAGGGCAGCATGGTCAGTCCGGACAGTGAATGGGAGCCCGCAAAGATGACTCAATAGTGGCGCTCTGCCTTGTTGAAAGAGTGGCTGAAGTACGCCACTACCTTCTTTCCATCAGGCCCCGCCTGGGAGAGGACCGTGCCGATCCCCTTATTACTGGTGTTGGTGTCCAAGATGAACGGGAGGCTGACATCAGGGGGGGAGAGCACTGGGGACTGAGTCAGTGCTCCCTGCAGGTTGTCGAAGGTGGCCTGCCGCTCCTGAGTCCCTTGCACAGCAGCTGGTGCAGGGGGGCTGCGATACTGGCGAAGTTGGCCATGAACCAGCGGTAGTATGAGACGAGCCCCAGGAACCCTCATAGCTGCAGTTGGTCAGTGGGGGCCGGCCAGTCCTTCCTGAACCGTGCTGATCTTTGCCGGTTCAGTGCTGATTTCCAGGAAGAGTTCCAGGGGTGAGCTGGCTCCCCTGGTCGGTCCCCCACGAGAGCTGGACTCACTTGTAGTTGTCTGGCTAGGTGGACCTGACTCCCATCAGGCTGCCCTGGGAGGTGAGCAGGTTCCCCTGGTTGGGTCATGTCTGCACCGGTCCCCCTGCAAGCGAAGGAGCCCCTTCCGAAGGTCGAGTTGCCTGCTGGTGCTGCGCATGTTCTGCGAATGTTCGTAGAAGTGGCACCTTGTTGTTAAAATATATTGTGTAGCATAGCTGGTGACACCATCATTTTGACTGCCAGTGTATATTATAGCATACTATAGGATTTTTGACTTTTTTTCCAATTCTTTTTTAAGTGTAAAGTATTTCCGATTTCATTATATGAATCTGCATTCCGAAATATTAAAACATCAAGTAGCTCTATGTGACATTCCTGGATTTAGCTAAAAAGGGAGACAAAACCGAACCAGGTAACTACAGACCAATAAGCCTGACTTCTATTATATGTAAACTTATGGAAACTACAATAAGATACAAAATGGAAAATTACCTATATGGTAACAATATCCTGGGAGACAGTCAGCATGGTTTTAGGAAAGGGAGATCTTGTCTAAGTAACCTGCTTGATTTTTTTGAGGATGCAACATCGACAATGGATAATTGCAAAGCATACAACATGGTTTATTTAGATTTCCAAAAAGCTTTTGACAAAGTCCTGCATAAAAGATTAATTCTCAAACTGAACGCAGTAGGGATTCAAGGAAATGCATGCACATGGATTAGGGAGTAGTTAACATGTAGAAAACAGAAAGTACTGATTAAAGGAGAAACCTCAAAATGGAGCGAGGTAACCAGTGGTGTACCACAGGGATCAGTATTAGGTCCTCTGCTATTCCTAATCTACATAAATGATTTAGATTCTGGTATAGTAAGCAAACTTGTTAAATTTGCAGACGACACAAAAATAGGAGGAGTGGCAAACACTGTTGCAGCAGCAAAGGTCATTCAAAATGATCTAGACAGCATTCAGAACTGGGCAGACACATGGCAAATGACAAAGTTACTGCACGCAGGCAATAAAAATGTGCATTATAAATATCATATGGGAGATACTGAAATTGAAGAAGGGATCTATGAAAAAGACCTAGGAGTTTATGTTGACTCAGAAATGTCTTCATCTAGACAATGTGGGGAAGTTATAAAAAAGGCCAACAAGATGCTCGGATATATAGTGAAAGGTGTTAAATTTAAAACTTTACAATGCATTAGTAAGACCTCATCTAGAATACTGTGTTCAGTTCTGCTGCTCTAGAAAGAGTGCAGTCTAGGTTCCGCCAGTGGGGGGATTGCCCAAATACCCTGTGTGCCCGAACCCACAATGCAAAGTTACAGAGACACACCTGAGAAGGGCATATGCAGCAGAGGCACAGGTAACCCGCCTGGTAAACACGGCGGGTATACAGACGGCCTACATGGATGGCATACTGTGAGAGGCCTCGCTCCTGGAGCCGATGGCTACCAAATTGCGCCTCCTCTCAGGCACGCTGCTCCAGATTTCCAGTCTTCAAGGGCAAGCCCTGGGCCGGAGCCTGGCAAGTCTTATAGTGGCTCGCAGACAGCTGTGACTGTCGCAAGCGAATGGGCCCCGACATGGATTAGACGTGCCGATATCCCCGGGGCAAACTTTTGGGCCAGCCATGGAGGAGATCCTGCAGTGATCATTCCGAGAACATGAGGAGTCTCGGCAAGTGGCCGCGCTATTCCCTCCCCGCGCTCTGTCACAGGGCAGGTTGAACCGTAGACAGGCTCCGTCGGCGCAGACTTTCACCAGGACGATTCTGGTTCCATTGGCTCCGCTGGGTGACCTGAGGACTTACGGGACGCGTATTTTCACATTCATCCAGAGCACAGGAAGTACCTGTGCGTCACCTTTCAGGGAAGCATTTACGAGTTCTCGCTAGCTCCTTGTATGTTTTCAAGTGCGTAGAAGCTATCCTGGCCCCCTTGCAGTTGCAGGGGATCAGAGTAATGAACTATCTCGACGACTGGTTGATCTGTTCCCAGTCGCGAGAGGGAGCAGTGGCCCTCACAGCGATTGTAATAGAGCATCTGGGCCTCACCATCAACAATGAAAAGATTCGGCTTACACCAGTGCAGTGCACAACATACTTGGGGCTCCGGCTGGACTCCAGTATGATGCGCGCATACCTGTTAGCTGCACATTCCACTAGAGGGTTGGCTACATCTTGGGCCCTCTTTAGAGGGGCCTTGTTGTCTGATATATGTAATGCAGCTAGCTGGGCTACACTGCATACGTTTTCCATGTTCTATCACATTAACGTGATAAATCCTTCCTTGCCTTCATTAGGCATGAGGGTCCTTGAGGATGCACGCTCGCACCGCTAACCTTGGGTTAGGCGGTTCTGACGCGTCCCTCATATGGTGCCGTTCCTTCTCCCTCGTGATGGCTCTGGTATACATTTCCAATACGTAATGTTTTGGTGGTCATCTTCGAATTGAAAGGGAATGTTAGGTTACTTACCATAACCCTAGTTCCATGAAAGAGAAGACCACCACCAACCACGAGGTCACATCGGTTAAGCCCTCAGCGGGTTTGATGCAAAAAGAGAAATGGCTTCCGTGGATGATGGTTTTACCCCCTCGGTAGGCTGGACCGAGGATGTCATCCAGGAAGGGGCCTATCGGCAGCTCTGGTATAGAGAGCTCAGTGAATACCTACCAATAGGCAGGCATATCCCATACGTAATGTTTTGGTGGTCATCTTCTCTTTCAGAGAACCAGGGTTATGGTAAGTGACCAAATGTTGTAGGATCACATCTCCTAACAGAGCAATCACATGACATTAACACTGTCCTGCCAGAGCACTTGTTGTGTCCCACCTCCAGATAAACAATCTGTGATCTGTCAGCTGTGATTTGCAAATTTGAGTTTTGATTGACAGTCCACCAATACTACCTTGCTATGATTTTTTTTTCTAATCGCTGTAGATTTGACAGAACCTATACCTTTTTTTTTACGTCTAGTCATTAAAGTGGGCTCAGAAAAAAATAATTGACTCGGGCTGGGCCCCCAAAGGCTGGGCTCAGGTGCAGTTGCACCCCTTGCACCCCCCCCCCTATGCTGGCCCTGTGTGACAGGAGTGGAGGATGCCAGGGCCCTAATTGGTTAACCACTCAATTAATTCATCAATGAATTTGGTTCATTATAAAAGGGAGCCTATTCAGGCTGTAGGAACAGTTTGTGAAGGAAGCTGTTTCAGCTTTGAGACAAGCACTCCCAAAGCAGACTGGTTAAAGTGGCTTGTGTTTCAGGGGAAGCTGCGGCCCCCCTTGAAAAGCCTGCAGAACACCACCTGTTTGCTTATCTAGTGTCTGCAAACTGAAGTGTATAAAAGCACTGAACTCTTTATGATGAAAGACCTTAACTTAGACCACTAGAATTTGTTTTGGGTGGGGGTGAGGGGTGACGGGTCAAGATTTTAGCACATGGCTGGCAGCTACACCACTGACCTAGACTTAAGGGCTATGCACACCGGGAGCGAAGCAAATTACACGAATACAGCACAAATACATACAAAAAACACAACTGTAGCTAGTCATGAAAAGAAAATACTGTTTTGTGGAGATGAAATAAAAGAAATAAAACAAAAAAATAGGGTACACAACACACACAAAAATGCCATTTAACAGTGAATGTTTATATGTGATCTGGTTTAACATGTAAATTATTCACAAAGAATATATCTACACATATTTCTTTGTAAATACTGAGAAAGTTAGTTTACTTTTTTATTGATTTTCAGTTTTAATAAAATCTTCAGTTAGTGTGTGAATGTGATTATTATTATTGGTTAACATTATTAAAACAAAGAAGCATCATTTTACAGAAATATGAAACCAGTATGTGGAGAAAATTAAGGTGAAATAAAGAGAGATAGACATACCATCAATTTCCAATTTTTCTGTTATTTCTTACCATATGGCGTCTTTCTTTTTATAGTGTATATAACCACTGACACTGTCATCATAAAAAACATTCTATTTTTCGACTTTAATAATTAAATTCTCATTGATGTCCATTTCTCTTTTATTTCTGTGGTAATTTCTGCGTGAACGAGACAGTGACAGACGGACAGCCTCTCCTTCGACTAATGACGTGTTGTGTACAGAAACATAGAAGGCTCGCGCAGATAAACCATCAGTTTGAGACAAGGCAATTCTATCTTTGGAGTAAGGGGGGAGTTTACATAGCAGCTACAGGAATATAGAATGGTTATGTACACCTCTTCATGGTGACCCCCCCCCCCCCCCCAAATGAAATAATACGCTTGGACAGTTGTATTTGGATTTACCGCTGTATCATGTATGGAGGGTTTCGCAGTCTCGCAAACAATAACAAACTTATGCACAAACGTGAGAATCCATTTCACGGCTATGAGACTGTCAAAATTGGGTAAACCTTGAGACTTGACATCCCTGCACAAGGGTGGTGTTGAGTAGTAAGCAGGGATGATGTATTTACTGCAGTCAAGAAATGAGACTCAGAGGCAAGAAACTGCAGTTTAAAGTGCTTTTGCACACATTTATTAAACAAATAAAAAAACAAATAAACACACGAACAAATAAACAGACACAAAGGCCAACATAAGGTTAAACAAAACAATATGTACAATAGGCTGGGCATCACCCTCACCCTCAGACAAAGGATTTCTCCTTCCATTTATACCTGTGGCCACTCTCCAATTAGCACTCAATCACCTAATTGGGGAATGGCCACACCTGTGATTGCTGGCAACATCACATTACCACACACACACACCTCACATCAGTGTACAGGGTCACAGGTTTATTATTATTATTATTATTATTATTATTATTATTATTATTATTATTATTATTATTATTATTATTGTTTACCCTGAACACATCAGACTAGTCCACTTTTATAACTGTCTTCACAGGGCAGATTCTAAGGGGGGCAGAGTTTTTCCCATCTTTATTTAGGTAAGGAGAGAAATATGGAAACATTCTCTCAGTAAATCTCTCTTTAAAAGTGTAGATAGGTCTCATATCACTGGCGTCAAAGAATGCCACCTCTCCCCCGTCACAGTCCAGCTGAACTCTAATCTTCTTGGGTTTATTCTCCAGAGTGAGTTGTGTCACTGGTGAGACATATGCACTGTACTGATCCCCATCCCTCAGGGCTATAGCCCAGTATCCTCCTTCTGGGTTCAGCTTGATGCCCCCTTTCCTCTTGCTGGACTCTTTTGTCACACCTAGAGTCCAGTTAGTTTTGCTCCCCACCTCAACTTCCCAGCAGTGTTTCCCTGAAGTGAATCCCTCAGAACCCAACATATTAACACAGGGATGAAAGCGCTCTGGGTTGTCAGGAAGCTGCTGTCTATGATCACTGTGTTTTACACTTGTTAGATCATCAGAGAGTATCAGAGCAGGGTGTGCTGTGTTGGGATCCAGAGTCACTGGAGCTGAGAGGGGAAATGAGAGACATGATTAGACATGAGAACATTTACCTGCACACCTGAAAGTATTTTAATAAATTAGGAGACAGGAATTGCATATTCCATTTAGCATTATTATACATATTTTCAAATATTAATATTCAACATCAAATCATTTTTAAAAGCAGAAATTTGACTGTTAAAATGTCACGAAGCAGCTTCTAAACATGTTTAAACCAGATCTATTCAATGTGTGTGAAAAAAAAAACTTGCCCTGATTGGCTGAGAGGGTATACAGCAGATTTTCATTACATGAGAGTAGATGTTAAAACTTCATGCCGATTTGAACTCGGCTCTCTCCAAGATAAGCACCAAATAAAACATTGCTTTAGAGTTAACTAATGTGATCCATCTGCATCTCCATCCATTTGCGTTTCTTTCCATCTGATGATGTAGATAGCCTTCTGCCTGGTGCTGATGGCTGAAGTGTAATGCTGGCTCCAGGGATCAGCTTATTTTGCCTCCCTAGCGCATGTGCACACACAACGGCTGTGGTGCTGGCTCCGGGGATCAACCACAGTGCGGTCTCCCCAGCGCATCAGCATGACAACCGTCTGGATTGAGCTAAGTAGGGTACATCTCTTGGGTCTTCAAGTGGGCACCTTTCGTCCTCTGTGTTTTATCGACTAGCCCACAACACCTCAAGAGGGCTCGACAGTGATTCTGGTGTCCCAGCATCACCCCCCTCCATACCCCACTCAACTCAGCCCAGCTTACTTACGCGTACATCAACATTGCTTTCTTTCTATTGTGCTTGAGATCCCTAGAATCCTTCCGTCTCAACCACAGCCAGTTGCTGTGGCTAGCTCTCCTTGTTTTTTCATCACGCACTGAATCACTCCTGCAACTGTACACAAAAAGCCACTTTGCCACACTGCCCCACAGTACTCACTGTATTGAACAATTCCCAGCATCTTCTCCCAGACTTTGTACTTCAGAGAACCCAGGTGCTTGGCTACATTTATCAGCACGCCTGAAACACACTCTGGATCCTGCAGTGTGCACTCAGCTCTGCAATAATATCCAGGAGTTAGTGCTGCTCTGTGTTTGCATTCAATACAATACAAGAGAGGAAGACAGGCAATATCTTACATACCTTCTCTTTGTATCTTTGTAGTTCTGAAACAATGAAAAACAAAATAGTATTAAAGTTAAATTCAAGACATTTGTGTTTTTATGAACAGAAGGAAAGCATCCCTGGTGGCACAGCACTAGAGTTGGTATTACAATGAAAGCTAAGCAAATGTTTTATTTGTATACCAGAAGGAGCAGCACAAGCATTAGATTCTCAGTGATCACAAGAGCAACGTGACTGTGTGTTTATCAGTTTTTTACCTGAAGGAATGAGACTTCTTCTGCTTTCATTTCCCACTCCATCACTCGGATTGTATCTGAAAGAGTTGCTATTTCTCTTGTAATATTCTCCAACTTGTCTTCTAGGAGTTTTTTCTTTTGTTCCTCTTCCCCCCTCAGTGCAGCTATCCTGGCCTTTTCTTCATCTTGTAGAAACTTGTGAAGTTTTTCAAACTCCTCCTTTATCTGCGTCTCTGTTTGCTGGGCTTGTTTCTGTAACAAGGAAAAGAATACTTTAGAGTTGGTTTGGGTGTTGAGTGAAAATGTATGTATTGTATTTTTTTTTTTAAATCAGTAATCTAGTTTGTTTACCTTGATGTGCTTTGCTGTTTTATCACATTCTTTTTTAACTTTATTAAAGGATTCCAGCTTGTCCTGCAAGGGCTTCATTGTAGTCTTGATTTCTTCCTGAAATGCAATGAAACCCAGAGCTTGCACATTACAGTTAACACATGCCTGGCTAGTACCAATATGAATGCAGTGTGTGAGCAATCCCCTCAGCACTGAGGTTGCCAGCGGACAGTCCTGGAATCCTGTGTCCAGTCTGGTCAGCTAGAGGTCCTGGCTTTCAGTGGCTGAAGATCCCAGTTTGGATCACTGACAGGTAAGAGTTCACTGCAGACTAGGAGCACAAGGTTTATTTACCTTTTTGTTTACCCTCTTGATTTCGATAACAGTGAGCTACACATTTCTAACTGGGGTCTAATGTATTGCTTAATTCCAAGGTCATTTTCTGCCTCATTTTTTAATAGATCTGTTTATGTAAAGAGCAACAAAAAATGTTTTTGGTTATTCTTATCTGCTCCAGTTCTTGCACAGAAGTGTATTGTAGAATGCATGCACCTTTCTTGCAAACATGTTAGAATGGGCAAGTAAAGATGTTAAGGGGACCAGGTTAATGCCTCTGCTTCTGTTCAGCAATTGTTTTGTGGTCTTTTAATGTCCACCAAGTAAATATAAATTGTGTTTTCTCTTTAATTCAGATGCAATACATTTACCAAACCTTCCTCCTATCTCCACAATTGCCACACACAATGCTGGAGTGTTGCTCTTCAGCTTTTGTTGTTCACAAGTTGTTTTAATGGCGATACATTGTAAAAATATGTATAAAAAATAGTGTGATAACCTTCAACTTACAGTATGATACTGAACTGTTGCTAAAGATTATCTTAAATAGGTTTCATCAAGATTTGGACAAGGGACACTCTTCATACGCTTATGTGTAGGGGAAGAAGATAACACAATTTTCTGGTGAATTTTGGTAACATTTAAAAATTAATTGAACATATTATCTTTTCTTGTTTAAATTGAAATGATTCGACTGAAAATATTATATAGGGGCCTTGCCATGGTTGTTATAAACACTTTGATTTTTTAGGTTGCAAAGATGTATCTATCATACTTTGTTTTCTGTAGATTGGTGTTGTAGGAATATATTTATGTGACCATGTACACACATTGGACTGTATCAGAATGTGTCTTTGTACTGTGAACTATAACTTATGAGTTCATAGAACTTCAGAGTGTAAACCACAGGAAATCAGTCATTGTGAAAGCAGACATTAGTAGAAGTAGGTTGCTAAGGTAACAACCGTTTTTAGACTTTGTGGTTAGAACTTTTTTTCAGGTTGCAGCGATTTATCCAGCATCATTTGTTTTCTGTAAATTGATGTTTCAATTACTAGAACTTGATATGGTTCGACTGAAATCATTGAACTCTGTATGTCACACTCAACATATTTTAAGTTGAAATGGTTGAGTTTATTCAAGGGCTGTCCTGCCACTTCTGGTTACTTTTACAGCTTGGTGACAGTCAATAATGAATTCAGCCCTATGAGAGGATACATTAGGATGCGCTTGTAGAGAGACAGAAGGGCTGCAGTTGAAATGTCATTGTCAATTTTATATATGTGTTTGTATTTGTATACCAATCATGTATAAAAAGTCTGTTTTATTATTATGATTTTTTTTTAAATACATTAGACTGTCTGGCATGTACAAAAACTTGCTTTCAAACCTTATAATCCCGTGCAGCTTCCTGGACTGGCCGGAACTTGTGATTCTCATGTTTCTCTGAAGTTTGACAAACAACACAGACAGCTTCTTTATCATCCATGCAGAACAGCTTCAGTTTTTCATCATGCAAACTGCAGAGCATTCCAGTAGGTGCTGGAGGTTTCTGACTGTGTTCTTTTAAAAAGGACTCCACAATATTCCTGAGTCTGAAATCTACAGGCGGCTGAGGGCCTGAGGACCTCCCCCTGCACACTGGACATTCCTGAGTTTTCTTATCTTGCCAGTAGCGATCCAGACATGCTTTACAGAAGCTGTGGTTACAACGAAGAGTTACAGGATCCTTGAAAATCTCACAGCACACAGCACAGGAAAGCTCTTCTTCCAGACCAGAAGTGTTTGCTGCCATTTCTGTACAAGTCACACCCTGCCTTGCTCTCTGTAATGGTCCTTATAGTCAGAGAAGAACTTCAACCTACTTTCACTTTCATTCTGATTTGTTATTACAGATGCAGAATTTAACAACTTTGCTTTTATTGGAATTTACATTTTTGTTCTACATTTTAGTAGCTCAATACCTTTTAACTACATCCATACTTAATTACAAATGTATTTCTAAATGAAACCTGTTTAACCAAAAAAAAAAACAGCTTCCTTGTTCAGTTGTGATATACCCAATGCCACAAGGGGCAATATTGTATTGCATTTATATTCAGCTTTAATGTGCTAATTTTGAAAATACAGATTCAGTGTATTTTTTAAAATAGAGAGACAGTGGAGGAGAGAAATTGAATCAAGGACATGCTAACCAACCATTACATTGTCATAAGGTGTGATTACTGTCGCCAAAAGGCCAGCACCAAAGCCAGAACAGCACTGCAATACTGTCACCCACCACAAGCACTACTGCACGCACCCAGGACTGGTGACCGTGTTGGTATATTGTAGGTCGGATATATTGTGTTTATTATTTGGAACTGCAACCCTGTTGTTATTTATTTTATTTACATATTTATAAAACTGAAACGATAGCAATACATTTTTAACTTTTCAGCAGAAATCAGTTTATTATCAGATGCGCAAAAGGAACTGAACAATGTAGATAAATAAACTTAGAAGAAATCTGTTTACAGAAGTGCAGCAGCACAAGTTATAAAAAAAAGTCTAATTTATTTTTCTTTGTTTCTGTTTTTTTTCCGACAAAAGGATATTCCTTTACCTTGAGTCTAAGGCTGTTCACAATCAACACAGATAATGTGCTTCTCCATACGTGCTGTCTGAAGTTTTATTTTTACTGCACTTACCTACCTGGCATTGGCGTCTCTTGCGGCTCTCAGTGGGGTTGCCAGCTTCAGCTGTGGGTACACGCTTGGTAAATTCTTCTCCATACATTCTTTGTAAGTACCCAGGAGTTGATGGCTGCCAAGTCCAATACATTGTAAAACACCTGAACAGGCCACCGGCAGGAGTCAGCTTTCATGGAACACTTCCATGCCAACCTATCCAAAACATCAACTCCATATTTTGTTGCATTGTAAAACTCCACGGTCTCTGGTATTTTTTTTCACTAGTTCCAATACTAATTGACTGACCAAAAAAGTGCACCTGGCAAGCAGGCGCCATCCTTTGAAAAGGCTGATTGAAAAACAATAGACTGTCAATCTAATTACAGCTAAACAGACTGCAGACTGGCAAATAAAAATAATAAAGTATACCGTTCTGTATAAAGAAAATACAATTGTTTTCTGTGTGGCCATCAATGTGTAATATATCTTGTTTATTTCTGCACTCCCGTGTTTATGCTTTGTGAGAATATTTAATACATAAGGACAGAAAGGTACATGAACGCGCAGCCCCATATGTGTTATACGAGTGGAGAAAATTACATTTTAAAACCAAAAACTGCCAAAATGACTGCTGCGGGGCTTCTAGTGTTAACCCAGGAGGAAATAATGTTTACTTAAACTCCACATGTAACTGCCAGGCCTCACACCCCCTATCAGTATGCAGTGGCCCTCAGGGCCACATGTTTATTATTATTATTATTATTATTATTATTATTATTATTGCTCATCATGAACACATTGGGCTAGTCCACTTTTATAACTGCCTATAACTTCTTAGGGGGGCAGAGTCATGATGTAAATAGTTCTCATAACACTGGCGTCAAAGATTGCCACCTCCCGCTGTCACAGCCCAGCTGAACTCTGATTTTCTGGGATTTCTTCTCCAGAGTGAGTCTTGTCTCTGCTGCAGTCCATGCCCTGTACCGATCCCCATCCAACAGGGTTATAGTCCAGTACCTTGCTCCTAGGATCAGAATGATACCCCCTTTCCTCTAAATGGACTATTTTGTCACCCAGAATCCAGTACGTTTTGTTCCCTACCTCCACATCCCAGCAGCGTTTCCCTGAGGTGAATCCCTCAGAGCTTAGCACATAACTAATTAAACTACCAGGTTGTCAAAATAGATAGCTACTTTAATTGACATTTCCAAAACACCTATGCACAAAAACTTTTTTTTTTATTTAAAGTAAAAAACTGACTTGCTATATGACTATACCGTAATGTGCAAGAACGTTATCCCTAGTGAGAGAGGACAGCAGGTATCAAGATCTACAAAAATATAACATGCCGAGAAAGGAATTCTGCTCATTTTTTAATTGTTCATCTGCTTTAGAAAAACAGTGCCTTATATATTAGGTCACTGGGGCTCACATGGTTTCAGTGCTCTGTGATGTTAAAATAATAACTCTCATTTTTAGGAGCATTGGCTCAGGGATAAGTGCTCATCAGCAACTGTAATACACAATAATGTGCATGTGGTTATTATTTATTTCTTTATTATTTATTTCTTAGCAGACGCCCTTATCCAGGGCGACTTACAATCGTAAGCAAATACATGGTTGAAAATTACATTGGTTACATTGTTATAGATCTTGCAGAAAAAACTGATTTACGTGTCAGACATTGAAGCTCCTTGAACATAATGTGGATTTATTTTCAACTATTATTCATTACATTTAAAAAATATATTTAAAAAGGTTTATGCCAGTGAAACGTTATAGTAAAGACAGCGTTCTCTGCTTCTCAGTTATTTTCCTGTTGATTGAGTAGGACGTCTTTTTACAAAGGTTTGTTGGTCGAGGAAGCTGTCCACTGTATATCTGCATATATAATGTTCTGGGGGTCATTATCAATCTGTCAAAACACAAGAATTAGAGTGAAATCAGACACATCTAATTATAAATTAAAAGGTCAGATTCATACTTTCAAAATCAGCTGTGAACTAAAAACTCAATTGTCAGCTTTACTAAATTATACAATTGTACTAATAGTCACATTATCAGCAATTCATTGAAAAACCTTTGCAGTCTAATTCAGCAAATCCTTCTAAATTAAAACACATTTTGAGTTAAAATTACAGTAGGTACATATGTTATTAACTAGCAAGGAACTATTAAGAACTATAATGTCTGCAATTAAGTTGTTTCTTGCTAGCTGTATTCAATTTACACTTTTTTCCCTTTGCTCTGACCAAAGGTCGGAAAAAATGTAGGAAATAGTGACATCTAGTGGAAAAAATCACAATGCATTGTAAAAAACATAACACAAACACCTTTAGTTAAATAATTTCCCTTTCAATTCGAAAATAACCATCAAGTATGGGATATCGCCGTCAGGTGGTAGGAATTGGCTGAGCTTTATAGCAAAGCTGCCGATAGGCCTCTGCGCGATAAGAATTGGAGGAGTGTACGCGTCTGGAATTTAGCGCTCGCAGGGAGCACCCCCGTCGGGTATCAAGATCCCGCTCCGGGTCACCTCGCCAAAGGGGACATTCTCATTCACCTCATCGGGACAGGCGCTACAGAGAGAAGTTGTCTCAGAGCTCACCTCTAAGATGTCCCAATTTATGGACGTCATGATGGATCAGCAATCGCTGCTCATGTCTCTGGCTAATATGGCGCCATGAGCCACGGATGAACTGGTAGGGCCGATTGCCAACCAGCCGATAGTTCCTCCACAGCCTCTGTCAATCCCGGTGTGGGACGTGGATGCCATCTCGAGGGATGCATCAGAAGGGGAGCCTCTTCTTGAAGAGGACATTGTAAAGGCTGAGTTAACCTTCCAACACTCAGAGCAAGAGACTGAGTTAGAGGTGTTGGACCCTCTATGGTCACTGGTGGAGCGAGCAACTCGCCATTTGGGGTTCGAATGACTAGCCATAGAACAACTTTGGCGGTCTCTTTTTGAGTCACCTTCGGCACGGTCGCAGCAGCCCAGGATGCTCCCCGATTTTCATAAAGGAGTCCACTTGGGGGGCTCCGGCTTCTTCCCCTGCAACTTCACGGAAGGCTTCTGTTTTTGCCATGCAGAGAGCGAGCGAAGCTAGCCTGGCTTACTTTCCACCACTTGGTGCTGCCTTCGCAGCCTTGGTGAAGACGCCAATGCTTTCAGGGCTGGCAAAGGATCCTGCGTGCCCTAACAAGCAATGCAGGATCACTGAGGTGCACCTCAAGAAGGGGTACTCGGCGGCTACAGAGGCGGTTAGGCTGTCCAATGTGGCCAGCCTCCTATCAGTGTATCAGGCGGCGCTTATAAAAGACCTCCCAGAGTGCCGTTCGGTGTCTCTTAGGACTGATTTGGGGCTAATCAACCAACTCTTGGTAAAACTAGTCCAGCTGAACGCGCAGGCTCAAGGCTGGTGGTCGCCAGAAGGCAGCTCTGGCTCTGCAGGCGAGTTCAGGAACCTGACAAAGCCCTTAATTGGATACTCCCATTACACGGGGCACCGTTTGGCCCAGCTGTAGAGGAGATGCTGCAACGCTCTGCTAAGGCCCGGGAGGCATGACAGCAGATGGCGAAAATGTGGCCGCATTAACCCTTTCAGCCCAAGAACAACAGTGGCGTAGGACACCACTGCAGCATCAAGCACGTCCAGGGGGTACAAAGACCCCTCCTGGAAGTACAGCAGCACGCGGTCAGCCTACCTTTGTAAGGTCACAGCACGGGGGGTGGCGTCCTAGAGGAGGCAGTAGACCACGCCCTTGTGGCTCCGGTCAGGCCCCTCGTGAGCGAGCACAGCGAAAGCAGCCCTGAAACATCCAGGTAGCTTTCAACCCACCCCTACAGTCTCCCACAGCTCCAATTCTGGCAACTGTGCACCAACGACACCTCTGTGCAAAAAAACATTCTCACCGGTTACACCCTTCAATTCCGGTTAACCCCCCCCCCCTTTCGGGGAGTGGTGGTAACTGCAGTGAAGGACTTTGCTTAGTCTTCAGCTCTGAATGTGGAAATACAAGCACTGCTCAGCAAGCATGCCATTCAGCAAGTAGACCCTGCTTCGATCGAGCAAGGGTTCTATTCAAAATACTTCCTAGTGCCCAAGATGGCAGGCTCTGTCCTATTCTAAATCTGCGAATACTGAACAAATACCTACGGGTGTTATCGCTCAAAATGCTTACGCACCGGCACATCATCCAGTCTGTCAGTCGCAGCGACTGGTTTACCACCGTGGACTTAACAGATGCGTACTTTCACGTCCCCATCTGTCCGGGTCACAGGAAGTACTTGCGTTTCATCCTTGAGGGCAAGGCATACGAATTCCATGTCCTTCCATTCAGTCTGTCACTGGATCCTTGAACCGTTTCGAAGTGTATGGATGCCATTTTGGCTCCCTTACGGACTCAAGGCGTCCGACTGCTGAACTATCTGGACGACTGGCTCGTCTGCGCGGTTGGCACAGCACACACTGATGGTCACAGCCCATCTTCGGCGACTAGGTCTGAAGGTGAATTCAGAGAAGAGTCGGCTCGTGCCGAGCCAACAGACTGAATTTTTAGGTCTGCATCCGGACTCAGTGTCCATGGAAGCGACCCTATCGAGTTGCCTCGATGGGCGGTCTCTCCTATTCAGGTTGAGAGAAACAGTGAGCATGGCGCTGTGTCAGCGCATGCTGGGGTTGATGGCTGCCACCTCGCAAGCCCTTCCCTTGACTTATTACACCGGAGACCTCTACAGGCCTGATTCAATGCCTTCACGCTGCATCCGCAGAGAGACAAACACCGCGAGATGGAAATTTCCCAAACCTGCTGGGAAGCTCTACGCTGGTGGAAAGTTCCTTCGAACATCCACGTGTTAGTGCGGTCAGACAACACCATGGTAGTGGAGTCTATCAACCACCAGGGCGGCTTATGGTCCCCCGGTCTTCACCGGATGGTAACACGGTTGTTGCTATGGGTGCAACCGCGACTAACCTCCGTTCGAGCGGTTCATCTACCAGGCAAAGTCAACCATGCAGCGGATCTCCTATCCAGAGGAGGTCCCCTTGCGGGCGAACGGCGCCTTCATCCTCGGGTGGTAGAGTGCATTTGGGAGTGGTTCGGCACAATGCGAGTGGATCTCTTGGCCTCGCGAGAGTCCACGCACTGCCCGCTGTGGTTCTCGATGAAGGACCTCAACAGCCCCCTAGGAGTCGACGCACTGGCTCACGAATGGCCGCCAGGGCTCCTACATACCTTTCCGCCGATACTGATGCCCCCTGCCTTCTTGGAGAAGGTCAAAGTAGAGCAGGTGACAGTAATTCTGATCTCTCCTCGGAGGCCTCGGAGAATATGGCTCTCGAGCCTGGTACAATTATGCACGGTCGCCCGAGGGAACTCCCTCTGTGAGCAGACCTGTTATCCCAAGCCCAGGGAGGACTCTGGCATCCGAATCCCGAGCTCATGCAGCTATGGGCCTGGCCCCTGAACGGGAGTGTCTGTCAGCCTTAGGGTTTTTGACGGCGGTTATTTCGACCATTCAGAGTATGAGCGCCCTCTACTAGGTGCAATATACGTTACAAATGGCAGTTGTTTCAAGATTGGTGTCTGGCTGAGGGCCATGACCCAATATCTTGTCCTATGGCAGTGATATTACAGTTTTTGCAGATTGCCATTTTCTGGCATCTCAGTTCCTAAAAGGCGCAAGACGCTTACGACCTCCAAGGACGACCAGTTTACCGTCATGGATCCTTGATGTGGTGCTAGAAGCCCTTACCAAGGCCCCGTTCGAGCCTCTCCACAGCGTGGATATGAAGCTCGTGTCTATGAAGACTGCGTTTCTGCTATCAGTGGTATCAGCGAAACGTGTGGGCGATTTACATGCACTTTCAGTGCATCCATCCTGTACTCGCTTCGCAGGGAGACAGATCTAGAGTCTCCATGCCTTCTTGCCCAAGGTAAGATCCCCGTTCCTTGTGAACCAGTCAGTGGAGTTGATGGTGTTCTATCCTCCCCCCTTCTCTTCCCCAGAGGAAGAACGGTTACACGTGCTCTGCCCGTTGCGGGCATTACAGTGTTATATTGACCATATGAGGAGTGTGAGGCAAACAGAACAGTTGTTCGTATGCCATGGTTCTAGGACTCTGGGTCAGCCATTATCTAAACAACGCCTTTCCCATTGGATAGTGGATGCTATTAGATTAGCATATGAAAGCAGCAGACCTTCCGCCGCCAGGGCAGCTGAAGGCGCATTCCACTAGGTGGATGGCGACATCCTGGGCCCTCTTTAGAGGGGTGCCCGTGTCTGACATTTGCGCTACAGCCAGCTGGGCTACTCGCATACTTTCATGAGGTTTTACCGGTTGAAAGTACTGGATTCCTCTGCTCCACTATTTGGAGCATCTGTGCTACACTCTATGATGTCTCAGGATGCGGAGGTATAGAGTGATTGACAGCATGGTGTTGACTATTCCACCTTAGGACAGGTGCCATTGCGAGCATAGATGCTGAGGCACTGCTCCGCATATGCATAGATGGGTTGCCTAAGCAGTTGAGTTATGATGTAAGTCTGTCCTACTGCCGAGAATCCTCCCTCGCAACGGCTTGGGTACACTGTTCCCATACTTGATGGTTATTTTCGAATTGAAAGGGAACGATAGGTTGCGCATGCAACCCCGGTTCCCTGAAAGAGAATATAACCATCAAGCCGCGAGATCGCTCCTGAAGCCTTCACGGCCTGAAGCAAAAGAGGATGTGGATCTCTGCGCGCTGCGTATTGTAAGCCATCAGGGGGGCGGGCTTACACGTCAGCTCGCGCAGAGGCCTATCGGCAGCTTTGCTATGACGCTCAGCCAATTCCTACCGCCTGACGACGATATCCCAT
Organism: Acipenser oxyrinchus oxyrinchus; assembly: GCA_030684275.1. Classification (NCBI taxonomy): domain Eukaryota; kingdom Metazoa; phylum Chordata; class Actinopteri; order Acipenseriformes; family Acipenseridae; genus Acipenser; species Acipenser oxyrinchus. The sequence goes on from CM060290.1 coordinate 2,810,217, forward strand.
ACTCGATGGTTATTTTCTGAACTGGGGTTGCATCCGCAAACCTCTGCAACCTATCGTTTTTATTCTTCAACTTCAACTATTTCTAAAATTATCTTTCAAATCTGATGAATATTTTGCATATAATCTAATATTACCAAGATAAAATTTTCTTCAATATACCAGCTTAGCTAGCAAATTCGAAAATATGTGGCTAAATGCCTTAGATAATGTGGGATTATGCTAAGTTAATAGTACATTATTTAAATGCATACTTAAGATGTAAAACGTAACACTGCTTGCTGAATGCAATGACAGTCACAAAAAGGTAATTGTAAACAAATTCTGTGTCTAGACTGAAGACAAAAATGTGAAACTGCTCTCTGAATTGTTCTACGGAGCTTTAAATTTGGAATACCTTGTTTTGGTTGTCATCTTTGGGCTCAGGTATCGGCCACAGGGCATCAACATAGTCATCTGAAACAGAATAAATCTTTCAAGGCAATGCTACAAAATGCTCCCTGCTGTGGTTCAGAATAAAGGAGCTCCGTCTGGACAGTAAGAAAGCAAAGTTTTACAAGAGCAATGCAACGCTGCTGCAAGCGACAGTGATGCACTTGTACTGTCTTTGCCACTGCTGAATTGAATTGTTCTTTTTCACACGCATGAGTTAAATGTTGTATTTGGTTAACAATAAAAGTTCACTTTAAATAGGGCTTCTGATTTTCAGTTTTAACCGATACAAACTGATGAAGCACCCCCAATCCAAAACAAATGAACTTGGTGCATAGCCAATCAACACCATAATAATACTGGAAATGGTTACTCAATTCATGTTGACTTCACCCCTTTCCCATGTAAAAAAAAGGATATTTATCCCTGGTGTAGCGTAATTACTAAATTAATATAACATTAAAAAGTTCAACTTTAAAACAGTTATAATCCACAGCATTCCTTACAGTTATGCCAAGAAAACAAAAACAAATATATAAGTAACTTTGTTACGCATCACAACTGCTGCTGCAGAGTCCCTGACAATAGGACCTCGGTTTTAGGTCTCGGAGCACAAGGAGGAGGTTAATGACTTGCTCAGGGTCACACACAGTGAGTCAGTGGTTGAGCTGGGACCTCATGGTAACAAGCCCCTTTCTTAACCCACTGGACCACCATTGCAATAAAAACCAATTGCAAATCAAGTCTTTGGAGAATAACAAAATGTCACTCTAAATACAATACAATACAATAAATGTCCCTGTGCTTTTGAGTGAAACAGGTTATCTAAAAACACATGTACGATACAAACTAACAATCATAAAATACAGTAAATAAAGTTAATGAAAAAGAAACATTAAAACATTAAAACCCAGTAAAATATTGAAAATATCTGTTATCGACACAATTAGCATGATTTTCAAAAGGGGTAAAATAAGAACTAAGTCGCAAAGTGATTTCTAAAAGCTGATTTGGGTCACTAGAAGTACATGGCTTTCAAAGGGTTTAGAGGAAATGAATCGTGTATTCACTTGTTGACGCTTTAGAAATATAAATCAAGTGATGTGGTTACATTAATCAGGCTTTAAAATCATTTTGTGACCTAGTTCTTATTTTGAAAATCATGCTACTCCTGATGTTTACTTGTGACAGGATGCAACCATGTGGATGTCTTGTAATAGTTTAAGGTGGTCTTTAAAATGAGGCCATCCATTCCACTACTGGTTTAAAAAAAAATCCTGACAAAACAGAGCAGTATTTACTCGAAATCCCTTTAAATTATGCACCCATCTAAGAATGTGTCTTATTTGTGTTATCATGTTAATTTATACATAACTTCAACTAGGACCAAAAAACACTTTATAATTTAAAATAAACAGTACAGCAAGTTAACAAAGTTTTCCTCTTTTCTTTTTTTTCATGTTAAGCCATGAAACAAAAAAATATTTCTTACCTTAAAAGAGGGCAAAAGTTAGCTTTCTCTGTTGATTGGCGGAGATGAATTTGTTAACGAATGAATTTGTTAACTACATGCGAACCCGCTTTTTCTGGCCTGAAAACTAGCGATGTGCAGTTTGATTCTTTTTACTGACTTGAGTAACTAGAAAACAGAAGAGTATTTTACTTTCAATACAAATCTCAAACAGTAAAAAAAAAGATAGAGTATATAATGCTAAGTCGTTTTTAACAGCACTGAAAAAAAAGATACTGACCAGCTGTGAAAATGCAAAACAGTAAACTGTATCACTTTGAAATGTACTTTTGTATTACTTCTGTCAGGACACTTGGCACTTTTCTCGCACACTTGAAAACAATGCTCTACGTGTTCTAATTCTACAACGTTTCCACATAATGCATATCAATGTCAAATCCAGTGTAGTTTGTTTCTTCCAAGATAATTCTGCCCTTTCCATGGCTTCTTGAGGTTAAAAAGTCACTTTCCATTCGTTGAGACTCCATAGCTTCTTTAATTTCCAGTAAACTCAAACTACGTTGCTTTGTACAGCATATCACAGTAACGTTGTATGGTATAATCTTTCATAACTGTTACACTGCAAATCAGACATGTTGCCTTGCCGTCAAAATTATTCAGTGAAAAAAGAATCATCTGGCTAACGATTTTGGAATCTTCTGTGTTTCATCCTCTGCCTTTTGCTTCAATTCATTTTTCGCTACTGATTTTAAATTCGATACAAAGTAAAATAAATAGCCCTGGCTTCGCTATTCTAATCAAAATTATGTGTGCGAGATGGATTCTGTGTGCTATATGATTGGCTATTTTACTACCTCTGTGAGCTGTGATTGGCTTAATGGGAATGTCACTCATACAATGCAGACAGCGCATTGTGAATATGAGTGTTATATTAAAGAGGCGGGTTGTTTTAATGAAGAATTTCAAAACGATACAGTACAGCAATGCAATTTTATAAACTAATGGAAGGGACACCAAGAATTGCCCTGTAGCCATATCTTTGAAACCACTGCTTTAGAGTATTAACTATTAACTATGTCATTCAGCTTTAACTTCAACCTATTTAATAAACTGCAATTTACACACAAAAAAGCCCCACTAAAGCTCACATGGAATGATATTAAATTTCCCACGAAGAGGACAGGTTTACAGGACGTGTGCTATTGCTTGTATTCACATAGCACTACCACTGCCTGCTCTGCAGGGTGGTAATGCCAACAAGGAAGAGAAATGAAGCTACGTCTCATCAATCAGTATTTCTCGAGTAAGCAGAACAAAAAGAAAAATACGCCATTGCACAAGATAACTTTTATTGTATATGCATTAAAGGAGAAAGGAAAAGGCTTTTTTTATTTATTTTTTTTACATCACACAAGGAATACATGTTAAAATTAAAAGGTAAGCAGTGCAGTTTCACTTTACGTTGCCTCTGCCTGTCCCCTGCTGAGTGCTGTGTCTGTTGATCGCTCATTTTTGGTCAATGTAAGCCACCTCCACCTTCACAATAAGTTACTGACTGAAAGATATGCCTGGACTGATGGGGCTTGTGATATCATGGTGGTCATGGGTAACTCTCTGACATTATCGTGCACATTAAATTATCGCTCACAATACATGTAGTGAGCATGGTATGGTATGTAAATTAGCCAAATACTGTGCACGTAAATTGATGCGTTCTCTGTTAGTAAATGGGGCAGTAAATTTAGATTTATCATGCACGTTAGGCTCACTAATTTACATGTGCGCTAACTCCAAATGTAGTGCCCTTTCGTAAATGAGGCCCAAAGGAAATAAATGATAGGCCTTAACATCCTGCAAAAAAAAAATAATACACATCAAGGGGCCGATGTAAGGATACGTGCAAAGTGATTTGCGGATGCAAAACACCCATACTGCTGCCAACAAACGTTTGTTATTATTATTATTATTATTATTATTATTATTATTATTATTATTATTATTTCTTAGCAGACTCCCTTGCCCAGGGCGAAAATCAATTCAGGGCTCAGCAGAAGAGATGATACCATCATATCTGGATGAATGTATGTGGAGAGAAAGGTACTACAGGAATTGTCAAGCAGCTTTTATTCTGTAACAGATCACACACAGCTGTACAGGGGGGGGAGACCAGTGGCAGCAGACAGGCAGACCGACCAGAGAAGAACAGAAATGCACTATTGAGTGTTTAATAGTTATGGATAAAATCAAGAGTGTATCCGATTATAGCCTAGTGGAATCTGACACGTCTATAGAATGCTAGAAGAAAATGTTTGTTGCGCAAAATCAAGGCAGTTATTATAATTTGTTTATTTAGCAGACGCCTTTATCCAAGGCGACTTACAGAGACTAGGGTGTGTGATCTATGCATCAGCTGCAGAGTCACTTACAATTACGTCTCACCCGAAAGACGGAGCACAAGGAGGTTAAGTGACTTGCTCAGGGTCACACAATGAGTCAGTGGCTGAGGTGGGATTTGAACCGGGGACCTCCTAGTTACAAGCTCTTTTCTTTAACCACTGGACCACACAGCCTTATTATACCATCTACATTATTACAAATAGATGGAAAGAGGGAGGGACAAATTGACATCATCAACGCATGTTTTTAAATGAGGACCATAAAAAAATGAGATCGCTGATTCTGAATCAAATATCAAGAGCTATAGTATGTACATACTTGCTTTCATGAAAGATATAAAAGCTTCATGCTGTGTACTAATGTGTCGCCTGTGTTTAGTATATTCCAAAACATTACATTCAAACAAACACTAACTATGTCTTACGCAGGTACCACATTAACTAATGTACCTGTTATAGAGCTGTCATAACATACTGTATCCTCGATTTCCTACATGTGATGACTGGAGTACAGTTTTGAATTGCTTACCTATCTGTTTTCGAAAGCACCAATAGCAGACAGAAAGCAGGATCGCAGTCACAATAACGATGGAGAGGCCAATTGTTATTTCCAACACAGACGCCATCCTATAGCATATATATGAAAAATAGTATTAGATTATTAGAATACTACATATATTATTCATTCCTATTCAACCACCAACAATACTTTTGGGATATGCCTGCCACAGGTCAGGTATTCACCAAGTATTTTATGTCAGAGCTGCCGATAGGCCCCTCTGGGAGTGACGTCCTCGGTTCCGCCTCCCGAGAGATGAAATAGTCACTCCACGGAGCTCACTTCCTCTTTTGCTTCTCACCGCGGTAAGGTAAGGTACTAACCTGTTCAGTTGTTTTTATTGAGTCTGTATGGAAGAGCTATCACTGGAGTTTACTGTAGTTCCCCTGCTTTATTTTTTAAGAAAATATTGCTGGAAGTCAGCTTGCCACTTCCCTGGAATCAGTAACTCTGCTTCGGTGAACTGAGCTATAATCATTGCGCATTGCATTGCAGACTGCTTTCTAACCCCACAGCATCTGCTGTTGTGTGTGTATTTCTCCTGCTATTTGCAACTTAAAAAAAGAGATGCGTGATTTCCTCCACCAGGGCCTTGCTCTAATGCGTCCCGCTGTTGAATCGACTCCGCCGGTTGTCTCGGCTCGTCAACTCTGTACGCTTAGCCTAAAAAAAAAAAAGCCAGGTGTGGTGACTGTTCTACCCCCACAGCTTAACTGTTGTGTGTTTGTGTGTGTGTTTTCTTCTAATGCTCTTGCAAAAATAAATAAAAAATAACAATAATAATAATAATAATAACAGCCAGACAATGTGTGCTTCCTCCACTGGAGCCTGGTTCTAACTTGCCCCGCTGTTGAGTAGACTTCACTGGCTGTCTCGGCCCGACCACCCACCCACCTTCTTATCTGTCTAACTGTCTCTTAGCAGTTCAGCCCACGCCTACCGCAGCTCTTTGAGCCTATGCTCCCGCCGATTATGCGCTGTGCGCTACCCCAGTTTTGTGACTGCATGCGGTCCAGGCCAGGCTATCGCCCGCGTTGCACCCTGGTGCAGCACCGTACGCTTCTCTCTGTACTGATCTCCTGTTACCTAACCACAGCCACTCGAGCCTGTGTATCCACCTCAGTGTATGCTACGTGCTAGCTTGGGTTGTGTGACTGCACACGGTTAAGACTAGGCGCCTGTCCTCAGTACACTCGGTGCTCGGCATCCTCGTGCCTCAGTGCTTCGATGCTCCGTGCCTTGGTGCTTCGGTGCCCGCGGGACCTCGGACCCTCGGTGCACAAGGTGCCGTTGGTGCCTCAGCACTCCAGAGTTTAGACACCCTTGGTACTTCAGCGCCTTGGTGCCTCAGAGCCTTGGTGCCCTCACTGCTTCGGTGCCTCAGTGCCTCAACGCTCCACTGGTTAATGCCCTAAGGCAACCTCAGACGCTGGGCTTTCCCTCTCTCCCTACCCAAGCTCCCAAGCTCGAACCCGGCACTTATGGGGCGGGCCTCCAAGTTCCTCCAGGTATCTTGGATGGCAGCGCCCGAAACACGCCGGTCTGTCTTCAGAATGCAGGCTTCATTGCCCCGCCCCCCTGCCCTTCCCGGCGCTTTCCTAGAAGAGGTACAGTCCACTTGGAATCACCCGGCCTCGGCACCGAGTGTGGTGAAACACCAGTGGACTCAACCATCGCAGCCCTGGTGCAAGCCCCTCCAGTAGGGGGGTTAATTAAAGACCCTGCATGCCCTAATGGTCAGTGAAGGGTAACAGAGGACACTTAAAGAACGCCTATGCGGTGGAAGCGCAAGTAACGTGCCTGGCTAACATGGCAGGCCTCCTTACGGCTTACCTGGATGGCATACTTCGCCTAGTATCAGATACGCTGCTCCAGATTTCCGGGTTCCAAGGGCAGGCCCTGGGCCGGAGCCTGGCAAGCCTTGTATTGACTAGCTATAGTTGTGTATTTTTTTTTTATGTACTTGTGCTGTATTCGTGTTGTTTGCTTCTCTCCTGCTGTGCCTTAAGTCTAGGTCAGTGGCATAGCTGTCAGCCATGTGCAAAAATCTTGATCCATCAAAAGCACCCCCTTCCCAAAAAAAAAAATCTAGTGGTCTAGGTTAAGGTTTTTCATCAATCCCAAGGTTTTTCAGTAGGAGTCTCACTGGTATGAACACTTAGGGGTTGACATGTCTGCAGTAGGGTGTTACACTTCCATATATTAGGGTTTGTAAACTTTGGACAACCACTGTACTGTATATGCACACACACACGGTATAAATCTATTCTCCAGCAGCTTCCAGGATTACATTTTTAGGTGCCCTGCCAAACAGGCAAACAAACGTTTATACATATTGTGGTGGACAAAAGAAACACACCAAAGACAGTTTTGGGGCCAAAATAGCGGTAACAACAACCACTCTTTATTTCCTCCTTGAGAAGTGGACGCTCTGAGAAATGGGATGGGGGGCTGCTAGTAAACAAAGAGAAAACATACGCACATCCAAAGTCTTTCAAGGTGCAGGGTAGAAAGATTTTAAAGTTAAACAAACATAGTACCCGCACACTTACTGTGAACAGTTTGGCTTGCAGTGGTGACATCAGACCAGAAACATAGACTCAACTCCAGAAGTAGCGGGGCAAAAATGAGGTGCTATGGCGCTCAGTACGTTTATTAAATAATAAACCAAACAAAAGACACAAAACAAAAGGGGCACGTTGGCCAAACAAACAGAAACAAACAAGTATCATGCTGGTTTTTAGCCAGCACGTATAGCAATTGTTTTAGTCTTTTTACCTCCTGTCTCTACTCTCGTTCTCTACTCCGAAAAGCCCTTCCCTGAGCAAAGAAAGCTGAAGGCTTTTATATTCTGGCTGAGGGGTTAACTAGCTATTAATTATCTTATTACCCCTCGGCCATAGTCTGCACAAGTTCAATAAGGATGCGTGACTGTCAGCTAGTTAAATAATCAGTAGCTGATCAGTCACACATCCTCACGAAGTTTTAAAATCAAAAATACAAAACAATAACAATAATGGCGGCGGCTTTACATCCGCGCCACAAACAATGATAAAACAGCGCACATATATATAGGGGCGGGACACTCCGCCACACTTATATATTATGCTCCAAAGTGTTTATATTTTTTATTATACTCAAGATCAACGTTTCGATCTGCAAGAGATCTTCATCAAACCTGGTATGCAACTGCTTTACAATTGTGCAATACGAGTCTCACTGACACTGCTAGGTCATATTAAAACCTGCATACTGAGGGGGGCGGAGGGAATTCCTGTGGTAAGTGACATGTTTGTGGACTTCGTAGAGTCTTCTGGGAATTGAATTGTAGTTCGGCACTGTGATGACCGCTGTTATAGGGCAGTCGCTGTAATGGTTGGATCTGTAATGTCCATCGCGGTGATGTCTTTGCGGTGTTGGATTCGCGGTGATGTCGTAATACGAGATGCAAAAGAGAAAGTGGGCTCCGTGGAGTGACTACCTGATCCATCGGGAGGCGGGACCATAGACGTCACTCCCTGGAGGGACCTATTGGCAGTTCTGACATAAAATGCTCAGTGAACACCTGACCTGTGGCAGGCATGTCCCAAAAGTATTGTTGGTGGTTGTCTTCTCTTTCAGGGAACCAGGGTTATATCAGTAGCCTAACGTTTCTAACTAAAGCTTCAAATAATAATAATAATAATAATAATAATAATAATAATAGTAATAATAGTAATAATAATAATAATAATAAAGAAGAAGAAGCTTGTTCAGAAAGCAAGTTGTTAATTTAAAAGACATAAGTTTTTTAATCATACTGACTTATTTACATAAACGTTTTACTAAAATGTCTTGTAGTCATTATTTTGTTATTTTACATAGTAGTTGATAAGTGTATGGCAAAGTCGGGAACTTAATATTTCCTCTCTGGATATTTGTCAAAAAGAGAGACCATTAACCTTAAAAAAAGAAAAAAAAAACTATTGGAAAAATGATAGGGGTATGTACCAGAAAAAACAAAAAAAAACATTTAATGACAAAAATCGAAAATTAAAATGTTACACTGAATTGAATAGTTCACAATACACTAGAATATAAATATGTTCACATTCACGTAATAATTAACAGTGTCCTGAAGCTATTTATCTTTAATACACCTTGAACTAAATGTTTATTAAATAACAGTTAATCAAGAAACATATTTTAAACATATTTTACATTATGTATATACTTTACAATCATGTTTTTTGTGTGTCTTAATTTTTTCCAGAGCTGTATAGAGAGAGAGAGAGAGAGAGAGAGAGAGAGAGAGAGAGAGAGAGAGAGAGAGAGAGAGAGAGAGAGAGAATAATAGATGGGCTTTTTGATGTCACCGCGGTGGTATTATGCCTTTATTTTTTAGAATGGCTAAGGATGCAAATATAGCCTTCATCCATGTATTATATATAATATAATACAAAAGTATTTACATACCCCAGGAAATTTATAATTTCTAGAAATTTCTCAAAAACAAATAATTTTTTGAAAAATCAAAAAAAGTTTTGCTTTTGTGGATAAGGAAAAAAAGTTACAAAACATAGATGCCTACAATTATTTATTTCAGCAATTTTTTTGCAAAACTCCAAAATGCTAATTATATATTTGTTTTAAACATCTTTTTCTTTTTGTATGGATTTCAGCTCCATTTGTTTTATTATTTTATTTTTCTGTCCAAGGGTTAAGGTCTTATTGGGAGTAGACAAAAGCTGGATGTAGACAAAAGTACCCAAACGTGGCATTAAAACTACTCAGATAGTTATGAAAGTATTACTCCCTCCCCATACATTACATACCAACAGGAACTTGTTGTAAGATGCCTTGTAGTCAAAAGCAACTTAGAAATGTCTTTAAATAGAAATTCTCTGCTGTTGAAAGCAAGCAATACCGTTTATTTAGTCGAGTTTCCATATTTTTGATTAGTAGTACAACAAATCTGTTGCAAGTTTCTGCGCACTGCCAGTTCAGGCACACGTCTCATTCTGTTATTAAATTTGTGTTTCAGGATCTCTTTTATCGAAAAATGTACATAGCCTATTTTGAAATCAGTACAATACTACAACATTATAAGTTCTGGTTAATATATATATATATATATATATATATATATATATATATATATATATATATATATATATATATATATATATATATATATATATATATATATATATATATATATATATATATATATATATATATATATATATATGCCTAGCGTCACCACTAAGTACACATGAGACACAATTGAGATACAAAAGAGAAATACTGAACATGTTGAATGTATATTCCACAACACACAGATAGGTTACATTAATATTTTATATATGTTTATCTCCTCATTATAAACTGTACTTTTAAACCATTTGTACTGTAAACCCAATTAAACATAAGTAGTATGCAATAGATTTTAAACACATCTTAGAATTATTTTTACTGTTTGAAAATACTTTAGACATCAAGCCAAGTACAAGGTTGTCCTGGAAGAAAACTTGCTTCCTTCTGCTCTGACAATGTTCCCCAACTCTGAGGATTGGTTTTTCCAGCAGGACAATGCTCCATGCCACACAGCCAGGTCAATCAAGGTGTGGATGGAGGACCACCAGATCAAGACCCTGTCATGGCCAGCCCAATCTCCAGACCTGAACCCCATTGAAAACCTCTGGAATGTGATCAAGAGGAAGATGGATGGTCACAAGCCATCAAACAAAGCCGAGCTGCTTGAATTTTTGTGCCAGGAGTGGCATAAAGTCACCCAACATCAATGTGAAAGACTGGTGGAGAGCATGCCAAGACGATGAAAGCTGTGCTTGAAAATCAGGGTTATTCCACCAAATATTGATTTCTGAACTCTTCCTAAGTTAAAACATTAGTATTGTGTTGTTTAAAATGAATATGAACTTATTTTCTTTGCATTATTCGAGGTCTGACAACACTGCATCTTTTAGTTATTTTGACCAGTTGTCATTTTCTGCAAATAAATGCTCTAAATGACAATATTTTTATTTGGAATTTGGGAGAAATGTTGTCAGTAGTTTATAGAATAAAACAAAATGTTCATTTTACCCAAACACATACCTATAAATAGTAAAACCAGAGAAACTGATAATTTTGCAGTGGTCTCTTAATTTTTTCCAGAGCTGTATATATATATATATATATATATATATATATATATATATATATATATATATACGCTTATCGTTTAAAAGTTTGGGGTCACTTAGACATTTCCTTGTTTTCCATGAAAACATACATGAAATGAGTTTGAATAGGAAATATAGCAAAATGAATAGGAAATATAGTCATTGACAAGGTTAGAAATAATGATTTTTAATTGAAATAATAATTGTGTCCTTCAAACTTTGCTTTCGTCAAAGAATCCTCCATTTGCAGCAATTACAGCCTTGCAGACCTTTGGCATTCTAGTTGTCAATTTGTTGAGGTAATCTGAAAAGATTTCACCCCATGCTTCCTGAAGCACCTCCCACAAGTTGGATTGGCTTGATGGGCACTTCTTACGTACCATACGGTCAAGCTGCTCCCACAACAGCTCAATAGGGTGAGATCCGGTGACTGTGCTGGCCACTCCATTATAGACAGAATACCAGCTGACTGTTTCTTCCTAAATAGTTCTTGCATAGTTTGGAGCTGTGCTTTGGGTCATTGTCCTGTTGTAGGAGGAAATTGGCTCCAATCAAACGCCGTCCACAGGGTATGGCATGGTGTTGCAAAATGGAGTGATAGCCTTCCTTCTTCAAGATCCCTTTTACCCTGTACAAATCTCCCACTTTACCACCACCAAAGCACCCCCAGACCATCACATTGCCTCCACCATGCTTGACAGATGGCGTCAAGCACTCCTCCAGCATCTTTACATTTGGTCTGCGTCTCATGAATGTTCTTCTTTGTGATCCGAACACCTCAAACTTAAATTCGTCTGTCCAGTGTCTGTGTTTTTGCCCATCTTAATCTTTTCTTTTTATTGGCCAGTCTGAGATATGGCTTTTTCTTTGCAACTCTGCCAAGAAGGCCAGCATCCCGGAGTCGCCTCTTCACTGTTGACGTTGAGACTGGTGTTTTGCGGGTACTATTTAATGAAGCTGCCAGTTGAGGACCTGTGAGGCGTCTGTTTCTCAAACTAGACACTCTAATGTATTTGTCCTCTTGCTCAGTTGTGCACCGGGGCCTCCCACTCCTCTTTCTATTCTGGTTAGAGCCAGTTTGCACTGTTCTGTGAAGGGAGTAGTACACAGCGTTGTACGAGATCTTCAGTTTCTTGGCAATTTCTCGCATGGAATAGCCTTCATTTCTCAGAACAAGAATAGACTGACGAGTTTCAGAAGGAAGTTCTTTGTTTCTGGCCATTTTTAGCCTGTAATCGAATCCACAATTGCTGATGCTCTAGATACTCAACTAGTCTAAAGAAGGCCAGTTTTATTGCTTCTTTAATCAGCACAACAGTTTTCAGCTGTGCTAACATAATTGCAAAAGGGTTTTCTGATGATCAATTAGCCTTTTAAAATGATAAACTTGGATTAGCAAACACAACGTACCATTGGAACACAGGACTGATGGTTGATGATAATGGGCCTCTGTACGCCTATGTAGATATTCCATTACAAATCAGCCGTTTCCAGCTACAATAGTCATTTACAACATTAACAATGTCTACACTGTATTTCTGATCAATTTGATGTTATTTTAATGGACAAAAAATTTGCTTTTCTTTCAAAAACAAGGAAATTTCTAAGTGACCCCAAACTTTTGAACGGTATTGTATATATATACTGTATATATAATTAAAAACATATGATAATGTTATTTCTATTAATATATTGACATTGGATTAGTAGTGATGTTATAATTTTATAACAACCTGGGCGACAGACTTTCTAGGGGCACAGCGAACGTGCTAGTAATACAATAATTATTGAAATTAAAAAAAAAATCAAAATAAAAGTACACATACGTCTCAATGTGAATCTTATCATTGGGTTATTTCTTGCAATTTTTTCTGTTGAAACGGGATTGGCCCAATAACAATATGAACTCTCCAGATATTTGACTATTAATACATTACAATCATAATAATTATGTTTCATTGCATTGATATGGAAAAACTGAGATCTCTTTGTAACTGGTGAGACTGTGGATAACAACTGAACTATGTGTGTTCAGCTTATTTGATAGACCATCTATTCATGTTGCAAATGTAAGCAAGATGAATACAGAAAGCAAGCTAGAATTGTCTTTAAATATAAATTCTCTGCTGTTGAAAGCAAGTAATGCAGTTTATTTAGTATAGTTTCCATTTGTCTGATTAGTAGTACAGCAAATAATCTGCTATGAACGCACCCAGAATGATGTTAGGAAGTAGAGAAACATTTAAAGGACAACTTTCAAAGCTTTTTGCTCTAGTGAAACATTTGCTCCACTTTTTCTAACTGCAAATAAACTCCAGCTAATCTTTCAATACTGTTTAAGTGAAAAGAAGTTAGACTTTTGATTTCTCTTTTCCATACCTACATTCTCTCTTGCTAGATTTGCACCTTTAAACATTTACAATTACTTTCAGAAAATCAGTAGGACATTTTGCTCTGGAGCAAAAAGCTATCAAAATCAGCCTTTTACTCTATAAGCCAAATTAATTTCACAATTTACAGATTATGCCTTCTGACCTTTTTGATCCGTGTAGTATTACCACATCAGAAATCCAGAAAACTACTTTTGGACAATGCTAAAAAGAACGGCTTAATTTATATTATAGATGACATAAAAAAAAAAAAATAATAATAATAAAAAGTTAAATACCGATCTTTGACCGTCCACTTTCTAGAAATAAACTAAAACGTACAAATAAACAGTGACAAATGCCAGAATTATGAATCATACATGACACGAGAATCATAAATTATAATTGAATTATATGTAATTGCTATAATGAGTATTCACAGTTTTCATAAAGAATGTTTAATAACTGTGTGGATTCATTTAAAGTATTTCCTCCACAGCTGTAAAACACTCAATAATCCTGAATTAAGAAATACATTGTCTAAATAAAAGTTTTCAGACGTTGAAAAAGACCTCTCAATGAAACGTTTGCCCCGTCCCCCGCTTGTTTAGTATTTCTCACAGGTTTCAATACTCATACGTACCTTGCAATGTATTATGTTTTCTGACAATCCTTTTGAATAACAATTTATTTTCCAATCTCTTTCAGACTGCCTTCAGCTGATATTTCTTCAAAACCAGTATCTATCAAGCTCTCCGCTGACAAGTTGAATGACTTAATATAAAGCTGGGAGTTATTTTGAATTATCTCCACCCACAATGTCTGTCATACTTCAAATATTCACCATAAATGACTCCTCTATTCCTTTAACACAGTTTGGTTATGTATTTAAATGTTTGTGTTTGATAACACTTGACATTAACAGCATGATTTTCAAAAGGGGCAAAATAAGAACTCAAAGTGATTTCTAAAAGCTGATTTGGGTCACTAAGTATATGGATTTCAAAGGGTTTAGATTAAATTAGTCGTGTATTCACTTGTTGATGCCTTAAAAATATAAAACAAGTGACGTGATTACATTAATCAGGCTTTAAAAATCTTTTTGTGACCTAGCTCTTATTTTGCCCCTTTTGAAAATCATGCTTTAACTGTCTCTAATTGCTGTGTATTTACATAGTAGTTACACAGTAAATACAGGTGTACTTACACATAATTACAATGTTATTATGCATAATTACAATGTTATTATGCATAATTGAAATGCATGTAATGTGTAACTCTTTTTGCACAATATATGTGTGGTCCAGTGGTCCCCGGTTCAAATCCCACCTCAGCCACTGACTCGTTGTGTGAACCTGAGCAAGTTACTTAACCTCCTTGTGCTCCGTCTTTCGGGTGAGACGTAGTTGTAAGTGACTCTGCAGCTGATGCATAGTTCACACACCCTAGTCTCTGTAAGTCGCCTTGGGTAAAGGCGTCTGCTAAATAAACAAATAATAATAAACAATTGTATCAGAAAAGGTTTAGGTTTAGAGTTAGGGTTAGGGTTAGAGTTAGAGTTTGGGATATGGTTAGGGAAAAGGTTTATTTTAGGATTAGAGTTATATCATGCAAAAAAATCACATTAAGTACATTGTAACTATGCATAATAACATTGTAATTATGTGTAAGTACACATGTATGTACTAAGTAACTACTATGTAAATACATAGTAATTAGAGACAATGTCAAGTGTTATCAAACAAAAACATTTAAATAAATAACAAAATAACAAAACTTGGTTAAAGGAACAGAGGAATCATTTATGGTGAATATTTGAAATATGACAGACATTATGGGCGGAGAAAATTCAAAATAACTCCAGCTTTACATGAAGTCAACTTGTCAGCGGAGAGCTTGAAAGATACTGATTAGGGAAGCAAAACTGGCACAATGTAAAGTCTTACCGATTCCTGTACTGTATTTGATCACTGCATTATTTACAGTGTCCTGCTTATTAACTAATGCAGTACCATACTGAAAAAAATGTGGTATATATATATATATATAATTATTTTGGTCTCTACAGAGTTGCAAAAAAGGTGTTTCTTTCATGTATTGTACAGGCTACCATTGACTTGCAGGATATTGCAGAGCATTACATAGAAGCTATTCCGTCTTAGAAGGAGTCTGAATGAATCTATGAATATATCATACCTCAGTTTCCAGCACTGTATTTAATTTCTGCATTCTTTACAGCACCCTGCTTATTAAATCCTACAGTAAATTATTTTATTCGCCAGTTACAAAAAAAAGGCCTTTTCATATACTAGGCCTTGGGTGGCTAAAGTTGGCCCTTCCAGCCCTGGTATTTTGTTCTAATTATACTAAATTGTTTAATTCAACCAATTAAACCACCTTCCAGACCCTGAAGTAGTTAATTATATAATTTGACCTGTTAACCTGACTTTCCCTAAATATATGTAGCTGACAAATTAGTGAGATAAAATAGTGTAATACCTATTCTGACCATGAGTGGTCAAATTGACTGATACATATAAAACATAATATTATTTGTATTTATCAGTCGGGACTTGCAGCCATGTATTGAATTTTGATTATGTCAGTCTACATTCTTCAAGTGAGTGGTTTGTTGATATTTCTATTGTTTCAATGAGCCTCCTGATGGATCAAATGGATTGCTGAAGACGCAGGACAGCGAAGCAGTGTCTAGATTCTGGAACATACAAACTGCTCAGTCCATTCTAGGACAGCAAAGCAGTGTTTGGTGTTACTGCAGATTTTACCAAACAACGTTTCTGATGCAGCAAAGATGGACAGTGACGAATCTGGCTGAAGCAGACTGCACACCAGGATGATTCCTTGTCAATGCCCTTGGAGGAATTAGAAGCTTTCACTGTACATAAGAAGATAAGAAAGTTTACAAACAAGATGAGGCCATTCAACCCATCTTGCTCGTTTGGTTGTTAGTAGCTTATTGATCCCAGAATCTCATCAAGCAGCTTCTTGAAGGATCCCAGGGTGTCAGCTTCAACAACATTACATCAGCTTCAACAACATTACTTGTATATGCCCATGGAGCATTTGGTGCCAGAAGCCTGGGTTACTGTTGATAGCTGTGCCAAATGCGCAAAGACAGTCTGCAGTAAGTGCACTGCATTTTTGAAATGCGCAGTATCTGTGTTATTTGTGCCAGTGCTTAGAATTTGTAAATGATTGTAAATCAAGCCCATTCTGTTCAAATGTTTATTTATTCATGTCATTTTGATTATAGTATGTCTGTGTACAAATGCATAGCTTTAGTTGCTTCATATAATCGCTTTGTTATGTAGGCAATATAAACCCATTTATTTTTTTAAAATATTGATACTTATTTACATTTGAACAGTTTTGTATGCATATGATACACCTGTATATAAACACATTTCTGTTCAAATGTCCATTTATGTACAATGTTTCGGTCATACAGATGCTTTATATGAAGTTCCTGAATAAAACTATGACTTCTATTCAATTGTTTGTCCTTTCATTATAATATTCATGTTGTTTTTAATGCGCCAGTCAAATTGACTGGTCATGGTTGTTCTAGGTATGCCTATAAACGTGGTCGTTCTACTGTTAAACCTGGAGTGAAATGAACGTGAAAGGACACCCCTGTACTAGACCACAACTATTAAGAACATAAGAACATAAGAAAGTTTACAAACGAGAGGAGGCCATTCAGCCCATCTTGCTCGTTTGGTTGTTTGTAGCTTCAACAACATTACTGGGGAGTTGGTTCCATACCCTCACAATTCCTTGTGTAAAAAAGTGTCTCCTATTTTCTGTTCTGAATGCCCCTTTATCTAATCTCCATTTGTGACCCCTGGTCCTTGTTTCTTTTTTCAGGTCAAAAAAGTCCCCTGGATCCACATTGTCTATACCTTTTAGGATTTTGAATGCTTGAATCAGATCACCGCGTAGTCTTCTTTGTTCAAGACTGAATAGATTCAATTATTTTAGCCTGTCTGCATATGACATGCCTTTTAATCCCGGGATAATTCTGGTTGCTCTTCTTTGCACTCTTTCTAGAGCAGCAATATCCTTTTTGTAATGAGGTGACCAGAACTGAACACAATATTCTAGGTGAGGTCTTACTAATGCATTGTAAAGTTTTAACATTACTTCCCTTGATTTAAATTCAACACTTCTCACAATATATCCGAGCCTCTTGTTGGCCTTTTTTTATAACTTCCCCACATTGTCTATGACATTTTTGAGTCAACATAAACTCCTAGGTCTTTTTCATAGATTCCTTCTTCAATTTCAGTATCTCCCATATGATATCTATAATGCACATTTGTATTGCCTGCGTGCAGTACTTTACACTTTTCTCTATTAAATGTCATTTGCCATGTGTCTGCCCAGTTCTGTATGCTGTCTAGATCATTTTGAATGACCTTTGCTGCTGCAACAGTGTTTGCCACTCCTCCTAGTTTTGTGTTGTCTGCAAATTTAACAAGTTTGCTTAATATACCAGAATCTAAATCATTAATGTAGATTAGGAATAGCAGAGGACCTAATACTAATCCCTGTGAGTTGAAGAGCCTGAGAGTGGCGACAGGCAATTCAAATTACATTTGCCCCCATCAACAGGACGGTGCTATTTGGATTGGCATTCTTTTTTATTTGATATGCAAGTTCTGTTTGAGCACTATGTTTTTTTTGTTGTTGTTGTTTTTACCAATGTTTGTATATTCTGTGTTTCAGAGTACAATGTGATATTTATCTTTGTAGTTTATATTATGTTGATTGCATTTTAAAGGTAGGCTACGTACAGAAGTGTTTGAAGTTAATGTCAGTTAAGGCTTGCAGAAATATAAACAGTGCAAACGTGTTTTTTCCGTGGTTAGGGTGTTGGTGGAAACTTGCTAAACTTGTTTGTTATGTTTAATGGTCAGGGTTGTTGCGGTCAGCTTCTGTGAAAGACACAGTGCAGTAGAAGCAACACCTTCAAAGAAATTCTGGACATTTCAGTATGCTGTGTGCAAAACAGTGTCTGTGGTAGCCAGCTGTCATATGAAG
Organism: Acipenser oxyrinchus oxyrinchus; assembly: GCA_030684275.1. NCBI lineage: Eukaryota > Metazoa > Chordata > Actinopteri > Acipenseriformes > Acipenseridae > Acipenser > Acipenser oxyrinchus. Next base: position 2,828,669 of record CM060290.1, read on the forward strand.
TACACAGTGATCAGAGGTTTAAAATACAGTTACTAACTCAAGGTTATCTATCTGACTAGGTCAGCAAAATAAGGAAGGTAAGCAATTATATATATTTTTTCTGACAGCTTCTTTTCTTTTTAGACGCTAATAAAGTCAAGATTGGTAGGTTTGCTACATTAAAGGAAGTTAGACATAGGCTGGGACCAAATCAAAACTTTGACAACCCGCTAATAGCACTTAACAAAACTGTATTTAATAGCGTTTTCTTTTTTATGAGTGCAATATAAGATACTTACAAAAAAAGAAAACGCTATTAAATACAGTTTTGTTAAGTGCTATTAGCAGGTTGTCAAAGTTTGGATTTGGTCCCAGCCTATGTCTAACTTCCTTTAATGTAGCAAACTTACCAATCTTGACTTTATTAGTGTCTAAAAAGAAAAGAAGCTGTCAGAAAAAAAAAAATTATAATTGCTTACCTTCCTTATTTTGCTGACCTAATTATGTGAGAGGTCCCCCCTGAGCTTTCACATTTAAAACAATATATACAACTATATTACAATACTGTATTGTGAATTGTTATATTACTGTGTGGCAAAGTGGTGAGTGAATACAGGTGAGTGCAGTGCAGAGGGGATACAAAACAGACAGACAATGATTTCCATTTAATTAACAATGTCCAGAGCCTTATGGCAAACACCTGTAAATAATAATGTTGGAGTGATACAGCGTGGATCACTCGGTATTTGTAATTCCCCGGGTTTGACCCGTAAACAAAAGTCCCGTTTTACACACCAACGCTAAACACAAAACACAAACACAGTTCTTAGTGATCGTGAATATGTGCAAGAAGTGTAATACAGTTCTCCGTGAAATGCAGGGGTGAAAGTGATGTCTGGGTTTATGCTGGCTTTCGCTACAGCTCCGGATCGTGCAACTGGTAGTCTATTAAAAAACAGATGACAGTTAACAAAACACTCTCAAACACTACAAAACTCACGGTTCACGAAACAGCACACAGACTCCTTGTAGGTTTTCAACACTAACCATTTACCAAGGAACAGATCACGTATGCTAAGTCCTCTATTTATATCCTCGCTCATGACCCCTAGGTTAACGAGCGCATCCGTTCCTCCAATCCTCAGATGCCACACCATTTACCATCTGGGTCATTGAGTTTGGATACCGTAGCTCCGCCCCTTTCCTAAATGACCAACTTCCACCTACCCTACGGAATAAATTGTAGTGCCATTTAGTTAAGGGTACCCTCACAGGTCGAGAGGGAGATCTAACACCAAGCACCATTCAATCTCTGTCACATACTGGTAGAAAGCAATCTTTATTGATGAGCTACATTTTCTTTATCTCGGGAAACATTAAAGAAGCTGATGTACCTCATTATTTGGGTAACCTGTACTTTCCCTGTGTTAGACAAACATGTACTATTCTCTGGATAAACTGCACTTTACCTGGGTAACATTTCACATAAAATGTATTAGACAGTTAAAATGTTATTTAACATTTTGTTTAGTTGTTCTGGAATGGAACACATCATGCCTCAATCAGGCTGTGCTTGTTGTAGAATAGAATGGGAGAAATGTATAATTCCACATAGGCAAGGCTATAAGGATTCAACATTCCCTTGAAGAAGAAGAAGATGGTATAGACAATGTCGACTTTTTTGACCTGAAAAAAGAAACAAGGACCAGGGGTCAAAAATGGTGATTAGATAAAGGGGCATTCAGAACAGAAAATAGGAGGCACTTTTTTACACAGAGAATTGTGAGGGTCTGGAACCAACTCCCCAGTAATGTTGTTGAAGCTGACACCCTGGGATCCTTCAAGAAGCTGCTTGATGAGATTCTGGGATCAATAAGCTACTAACAACCAAACGAGCAAGATGGGCTGAATGGCCTCCTCTCGTTTGTAAAATTTCTTATGTAAGAAGAAGAAGTGCAAACAAATGTAACCCTTTGCGGTCCTATGTCGGACCTGGTCCAACATTATTAAAAAGACGTAAAAAACAGGTCTCTAGTCGTTTTTTCTCTGGAAAAAGCCGAGAAAACCATTCAATGGCCGATTGAGATCAATAGGAGCCGAGAGAAGCTGAAAAAAGGGGCGTATCTGAGAAATACACATACCCCCGGCACCACAGAGATAACATGGACATAAACAAACAAGATAGCTGCTTCTGCATCCAGTGCTCAAAGAATATCACAGACACTTGCAGAGCTTTTTTGAGATGTTATAGTAATAAAATAATGACGGATCACATTATTGAAGAGTTCAGTGATAAAACGAGTGATCAGGAGATGATTTATCGGAATGCACTACTATGAAGAGGTATGTGAAAAATACAGCAAACAAGGGGTGGGGTGGGGCTGGAGATGCTGTACTGAGTGTCCTGTTGATATGCAGTGCCTTTTAAACCTGTTTTACTGTGAAAAACCGGAAAACAAAGGGTTAACATGTCTAACAGCCCAAGTGAAGAGGACGACCAAGCCCTCAAGCAAGGCTACAAAAAAATGTTTTAGCAACCTGGAAATTGACGTACTCATCCAGAAGACGGAGGCACGAAAATAAATAATTTACAGCTCAGGTAACAGTGGCTCGCCATGGCAGCTGCAGTAAGTGCCTTCTCTGGCATCAGTCGTACCTGGATCCAATTTAGAAAGCGATTCAGTGATTTTCGAAGGAGGACAAAGAGCCAACTGGCAAAAGCCCAGAGGTCAAGGGGAGCAACAGGTGGAGGAAGGAGCTCCACCGAGCCATTCACTGTGGCAGAGCAGGTAGCATCCGGCCCCCTCCAAGCAGAAGCTATCGCAGGCTTTGGTGGTCCAGACGTTGGCGTGCCTCCAGTTCCGATTGACGGTAAATAATTCTTTCCGTAAAGAATATAAGGGACATACATTATTACCATTATTAATAATATTGTGTCTGAATCCTTGAACCAACAACACTTAAGAGCGTTGCAATTATCAAAATGCAAAGCATTATACAAGGAATACATTGGTATGTGGTATGACCTGAAAATGTATTGCAACTATTGCTTAAAGAGTATGTAATTAATGAGGGAAAAGCCAGCCTGATATCTGATTACAAAGTTTTATTACATGTGTAATGCCTCTACAAGATTCACTCCAATTCATAGGTTATATTATTATATATTCATTTGACTGACGCCATTATCCACAGCCACTTACAAGATTTACAAGAATCAAATACAATGGCTAATAACATACTGATCGGATGCACACACCATAATGCGTTACATAATATTACACTAATATTCAGTGTAATAACATACATAGTACAGGGAATAATGACATAATACAGTAAATTAAGACAATATCCATATACAGAGAGAAAACACAAATTCCAGGTAATTCTATTAATAATTATGACATTGCTACATATGATTTAAATTCCTTGAATCTCCAAATAGATGCCAGCCTGGAACATGAACCACCTTCTGCGGAAAGGGAAGAGATTGAGCCACACAACACCAGGGCACCGACACACCACCTGCACTGCATGTTCAGAGGGGGAGAAGGAGGGCGCCGCGCGACTCTGCAGATGGGGAAAGCGGAGAGCTATCAATGAGGGTACAAAAACATGGGTATGAAATGATTGACAGGCATTTCAGGCGCATGGGTAGGTATACGCACAGTGGCTGTAGGAGCCTAGAGTGGATCGCCTACTACCTATCCGTACTAGCTGAACAACCTCGACCCCTGACTAGAGATGCAGCTGTTCAAGTACAGACTCCTCCAGGCTAAGGGAGACAAGGCCGTCGTCAATGTTATTAATAAAACTCAGGCTCACCAAGAGGACGGGGAGGATGGGGAAATTTCCCCGGGGCCCAACGCCCTGAAGGGGGCCCTGGTGAAGGGGGAATTTTTTTTCTTAAATATATAAAATGTTTTAAAACAAGTAGCCCTGCACAAGACCTTTGCATTCCCACCACCACATTAAAAAAAGAAAAAACTACAGCACTGTACACCTACCTGATGTGCTTCTGTTGTGTGATGATTGTGTATATGGCGCCATTGCAGTCGCTGTCAAAACACTTCCTTTCACGCAATGATTTGAACTTTTGTAGTTCATATTTTACAACACCAAAAAGCTGAAAAAAAGACACAGCAATTTTATGTTTTTTTTAAGACAGTCAGAATTTTAAACATTTAAAAGAACCCTATAGTTGCACAATATATACCACAGTATGAATTATTCTATTATTAAGATCTATAATTTGCTCAAAACAATGTGGTGCAGCAGTTTGTTAGAAAAAAATTGTATTGTGTAAAATAAATAAAGCTGGTGGTGAACACAATTAGAGAATAATTGGTTATATTGCTTAAAGTACAAATATATTTACTAATACAGGTTATTAGTTAAGAGCAGAGTTGAGTGGTATATTTTTGTTATGGGATAAATAAAATAGTGTATAACAACACCATTAAAAAGTATTTTAATGCCTAAAAACGTATGTTATGTGATGTTAAGCAAGCTTCCAATTAATGGCATGTGGAGTTTGTACAAAAACAATATTTATTCACTTAAACAAAAAAAAAAGTTTGAATACTGTAAATAACTTAAACATAACTACTTTAAGAAAGAGTAAACTGTCCCGCTACAGATTTTAATTGAGATATAGAAACTTCTACGCATCGTTGACAGTTTCCTTCAAACCTATTATCAAAATACTGTACCAGTTGAAATGATCTTCCTCAGACACTGCTAAGATTGCAAGTATCATTGCTTGGCTTAGAAGCATGTTTGCAGTAATTACCAAGTTTGTGTAAAGCCAAACAAACACCTCTGTTATTGCAATGACCGATCTGTCAAAGTGATCTCGCAGGAAAATAGAAACAAAACCATTGTCGACTGTCTGTGACTGCAACAGAACCCAAAATGTATGCAAACTCCAGTCATACCAATCCTTCCCCGAGACCCATGACGGCTCTCGGCAGCCCTGATAATACTTCAAACCTAATGCTTGTTTGGGACTTTGTTTCTGTTTACTTTGTTTACTCCTTACAGTTACTTGCTTTTACATAATTTTATGTTTATAAAATGTGTGTTCTTATGTGAAGCACCAATACTTGTTTTATATGTACCGTGTTTCACAACTAAAAACAGCAAATGTGTAAAAATAAATATTTTGTTTAACAATAACTCATGAACTCTGTGTTTCCTTTTTTTTCAAACATAATACTGTAAGTTTACCATGTCAAGCATGAAGCTGGTAAAAAGGCCTGTTGTGGAAACATAAAAATCAAAGTAAACCTAACCATTACAAAGGAACAGATCACCTAGCCATGTCCCCTTTTTGTACCTCAGTCAGTCACCCTTTGTTAGCGAGTGCAGCCGTTTCTCCTCCAATCCACTGTTGCCACATCGCTTTCCCTCTGGAGTGATGACTTAATGTACCACAGCTGTGCCCCCTTTGTAGATAGCTGACTTCCACCTAACCCTGGGAATGAACTGTCAGGCTATCCAGTCCAGGGTACTCTGTTCCCTTTACAATGTGTCCTCACAGGTCAGGAGGGAGATTTATCACCAAGAATCATTCTGTCTATGTCACAGTGGCCATAGCTCATAATTGTACAGGTGGATTCGACAAAAAAAGTATTATAGTTCAGTATTTCAACCTTCCTCAATATTTGGAAAATGTTTTTGATTTGAAGATGTTTGAAGCTACCAGCAAAGGCCAGCCCTGCTGGTGTCCATTTGAGCTCACTAGGTGTCTGGCCGATAGGGTCTACTTTAACGCGATAAGGGGAAACAGTCCCTGCCAGTTTTGCCTCCCTAAGCAGTATCTATCAAGCTCTCCGCTGACAAGTTGAATGACTTAATGTAAAGCTGGAGTTATTTAGAATTTTCTCCGCCCATAATGTCTGTCATACTTCAAATATTCACCATAAACGACTCCTCTGTTCCTTTAACCAAGTTGTGTTATTTATTTTTTTGTTTGATAACACTTGACATTGTCTCTAATTACTGTGTATTTACATAGTAGTTACATTGTATATACATGTGTACTTACACACAATTACAATGTTATTATGCATAGTTACAATGTACTTAACATGGAACTATTTTTGCATGATATATCTAAGTACACAATTGTAACAGAAAAGGGTTATGGTTAGGTTTAGCGTGAGGGTTTGGGTTAGGTTTAGGGTTTGGACTAGGGTTAGGGAAAGAGTTTGGGTTAAGGTTAGAATTTGGGTTATATCATGCAAAAAAATGTACACATTAAGTACATTGTAACTAGGCATAATAACATTGTAATTACCATATGTGTAAGTACACATGTAACTACTATGTAAATAAACAGTAATTAGACACAATGTCTTACCAATTCCTGTACTGTATTTGATTACCACATTATTTACAGTATCCTGCTTATTACATAGTACAATACAGTATTGAAAATATATATATATATATATATATTGTTTTCATAGAGTTGCAAAAAATGTGTTTCATGTATTGTACGTGCTGCTGTTGACTTGCAGAATATAGTGCTGGACATTACATAGGAGCTATTTAGTCAATTCCCAGTCTTAGAATGGGCGTCTAGAGTATATCATACATCAGTTTCCAGCACTCTATTTAATTCTGCATTCTTTACAGCACACTGCTTATTAAATCCTACAGTATATGATTTTATTCGCCAGACTCTGAAGTAGTTAATTATATAATGTTACCTGTTAAACCTGGAGTGGAATGGCCTTCCAGGACTGTGATAGGACTCCTCTGTACTTGACTACAACTATTGAGCAGCCCCTGTTGAGTTGAAGAGCCTGAGAGAGCGGGAGAGTGTGGCAAAGTGCCCGCCCCTGTGTGTATTTTGTGTTATGTGTTGTGTTTTAAATGTTGGTGTATAGTCATTGGTACACGGGATATAAACGGGTCTGTGTAACACGAGTGTTTAAAATGTATATTTGTATTTAGGCACGAGGATTGCACAGCACTTCACGTGCAAGTAAAAAGTAATAATATGTGAGCACGGGGAATTGCACTTTATTAATTCACGTGCAGTTGTACCGAGACTCCAATTGAATGATTGATTAGCAATCGAGTCTTGGTACAGCTGCATAAAAGCAACATGTTTTCACTCACTCGGGGTTGTGTGTTCGGTGAGTGGAGAACGGGTGTGGAGAAGGAGGTAAAACTAACGAGAAGTAAAAGAATAGTTAAAGTATCTGCTCACCGTGTTTGTTTGTTTAGTCCGTTTTTGTTTGTCTGTTTATTTTGGCTCAAGTGCCGTGTCCTGTGCTTTGTGTTCAAACCTTTTATTTTTCTGTTTAATTATTAAATGCTGAGCGCGATCACAAGGTCAATTAACACACTGTAGAGCCTTCATCGAGAGAGCACTATCACTGTTAGAAAACTATGGGCAGGATTTCCAAGAACCAGTGTTACTGTATCAAACTTGTGGTATAGTAACGAGAGCTTTAGTGGCAAGTGATTTTCAAACCAAATGTGTTAATTAAATCAACCCGTTAATGCTTTAAAATTGAGTCATTGAGGTTGCAAATTAACTCCTGATAAATTATGACAATAAACACAAATTTCCTTTTAAATTCCCATGCAAACAAAATAAATAGTCGCAAGAAGCATTGCTTGTTAAGATATTAACATTATTTCAGAAATCAACATAATTTCGGAAATCACATTAGGACGATTATTTAATAACGAAATAGGCATAACGACCGCTTGAAAATGCCAAAATCAATGCTACATACTGATTTCTTGATTAGCACTGGAGTTATCTTTTATAACCTTTTGAAAATCCAGTCTCATTATTTTCTTTAAAAAAACATTATATAAACTATAAATTATATTTACCTTGAACTTGTAATGATTCATCGGATACCCTTCCACTGAGAAAAATTTTTGGAAAATTGTCCCAAAATGTTCATTAAGGATTACATATATAATTATAGAAAAAAAAACTTTATTAAACAAATCAATATTTTACTTGTCAGAGCTGCTTATAATTTATCTGGGCACTGCCTGATATCTGAAAGGAGCAAAATATTACAGAATAGTCCGTGTTTCAGTTTGTTATTGTTGTAAGAAGCTCCAGTTGAGCTGACAGGCTGTGATTGGCTGATTCAGCAGTTGCAGGTACAGGAATGGTTGCTTTCGTCAGTGCAAAGTATTTGCTGTCCAATAGATGTGAACTGAGCTTACAATGCAGCAGATCAAAAGAAAAACCTTGGCACGTGTGTGCATTGAGATTCACAGCTGATATTGTGACATTTCAGTGATGAAGGGATTGGTTGATGATACTGAATCATTTTCTAATTTGAGTTAAACTTTCTGAAGACCACCCTTTTTATTTTTGAAAAGAAAAAGTTAACTTGCAACACTTTAGCCCTGTGTTGTGCTTGTTATCCATTGGGCAGCAGTGTGGAGTAGTGGTTAGGGCTCTGGACTCTTGACTGGAGGGTCGTGGGTTCAATCCCAGGTGGACGACACTGCTGTTGTACCCTTGAGCAAGGTACTTTACCTAGATTGCTCCAGTAAAAACTCAACTGTATAAATGGGTAATTGAATGTAAAAAATAATGTGATATCTTGTAACAATTGTAAGTTGCCCTGGATAAGGGCATCTGCTAAGAAATAAATAATAATTATGTGTGGATGAAAGTCTAAAACCCTTTCACACACATCACCTTTAAATAGCTTAACCCCAAATTAATTTAACTTGGTTAAACAATGTTAGCTGTTCCTTGCACAAGTCCATCTGTTTATCTAGCTTCTCTCCAAGTCTTCAATGAGGTAGGGATCACAGTCTTGCAATACTCTGTAGAGTTCTTGCACAGCCTGGCTGCCCTTCCTCTTTACCAGAGAGACCAAGGTGGTGTTCTGCTCAATCCTTGTTCCTTTCTGCAGGATCATCTCCTGCTCCTCCTCATTGATCACCCCTTTTTGCAGAAGCTGTCTGAGTATGGGCTGGATCATGCTGAGTCTCTCAGTCACACTGTACTCATGTTGCTGAAGAAAACAAGCACCTGGAAGAAATAAGTAATCCCACACAGGATGTTGCTCATACTTCAGTTCAAATGACATAGAACTAATAAAATAATACCAGTAAACCATACCCATTATGTATTGCTATCACTTTATAGGTTTCAGATTTCATTGTACAAAAAACTAAGGTAGCACTTATATGAAACTATGTCCCGCCAGTAAACTCATGCAATAGATTATTCATTAAAACATAGACTAGATTGTACATTTTCAAAAGCACAGTGATAGGACCCATTGCATGAAAAAAACCCTAAACATTCTGAATTCCATTTAACTTGAACTCATACTGCCAAAAGCAACTCACTCCCCTTCTCTTCAAAAAAATCAATGCTTCCCTTATTATTCACATGTTTTCAATGTTGACTTCTTCACACACAGAGTGGTGAGGGTATGGAATGGGCTCACTAGTCATGTTACTGAGGATGAATCACTTAGATCCTTTAAGACCCGAATTGACAACGTTTTTGAGATTAATCAGCTACTAAGAAATGGATGAGCTTTGATGGGTCAAATGACCTCCTCTTGTTAATATTTCTTACATTCTTACTGTATGTTCTTATGTTTTCATTCAGGTTTTCTTAGAAATGCAGGAATATAATTATGTTCAACGATATACAGCAAATTTTGTTTCATAAAAACAAAAAAACATTTTTGAGTAATTGTGTAATTCATATTAAGTAATGTTATGTTAACATTATAGTTTAGGGATGTTTTTGTTTATATCAATTTATAAATATGTTATCAAATACAGTACAGACTTGTTGAGACAAATTTATCTTATCCAGATTTAGTTACAAATATTTTACCCCAGCTATATAAAAATAACATGGTTCTATCACGCAACTGACATTTTAAATGAAGGGACCACACACACTGTGCATAAATGTGTAAAATACTGTAGACTAATGCCTAATTAAGTATTACATTATGATTATTTTTAATTCTAACAAATAACTGACGTTAGTGTTGTATTAGACTAAAAACAGACACTTTTATAAGTATAAACAAACAATACTGAACAGACAATCTTATAAGAAGCATAAAGAAATGGTACAAAGCACACAATAACAGAAGCATAAAGAAACAATACTGAACAAATCAATATGGTATCTTCCTCTTGTACATGCGCTATGTGTCGTTATGCAATATGCGTTACACTTTCGGGATCAACAAATTACTGCAATGCTTCAGTTTACCACTTATAAACCTGAAACTCTGCATCAGTATCCAAAAAAATTGTACTGAGGGTGCCACCTTCTTCGATATATTAAAATTCGAGTCATCCCATAGAAAAGGATAATCTACCGAACTTTAATTGGGAAAACACCAGCATTAACCTGCAAGGAGAACTCTCCTTCGTTGTACAAGTTAAGATCCATTCATTTTATTAAACTGATTGTTCCCATGCAGGGTAGTAACAGTTTTTGGCCATTACTCATTTCAGTTTGCAGCAGCCAATGACTGGAATGCATTTCAAGACATTTTTTAATTAGAACGGTTCCTATCTGAGGTTGCTTTTAGTCGTAGTGTTGACTTATTGTTGACTGACATCTGTACCTGCTAAGTTTTATGTTTTATGATTGATTGTGTGTTTTTTTTTAATCCTTATTTATTGTGTTTGATGTTTTTTGCTGTGGTGGTGTGAGTCTGTTGCCAGGTCGTCATTGTAAATGAGAATTTGTTCTCAATTGACTTATCTGGACAATAAAGGTTTTGATTGATTGATTGATTGATTGAGAAATAATAACTGTGCTAGACATGGGGATGGGGCAAGCAAGATTCTGTGAGTTATCAAGTAATGCTATTAGCAGTTCTATAATATAGTTATAAATAACAGTGAACAGCTATACAATTCATACTATCACAATGTGTATACTATTACTGTACTTTTGGGTTCTTACATTCTACAGGATTTTTAAGAATGACTCAAACAAAATCTTAGGGCTGCATTTTGAGCAAGGGGAGCAGGGGAAGAGTATTGCATTAGTCTAACGATGATGACTGAAGCACTACGTTGTTTAATAAACTAATTGTGATGCAGGCTATTCGTTTAACAACTTACCTTCTGGCTCAGATTTTTCAAAAGACAATCTCTGGCAATCACCTGGAAAATATAGAAAGTTAGGATCAAGGGGTTTACATTAAAAACCTGTCATTTTTCTTTATTGAAATTAATGTTCAACTTTCATATTGAAGCTTGTTGTGTGCTACTCATTTAATCAAACCAAGAAGTGTAAGAATTTGCTTGTATCGTTTCAGACGATTTTCAAATCAAATCAAGTAAGACAATTGAGTCGCAGTTCTTCCTTTGCAGCCAGTGTCATCTGGCACGTAGCAGAAATCGTAAAGTAATTAAAAATACGAACTTGCAGAATGGATAAAACTGTGCTGCGAATTTTAAGAAAATGCATTTGAGAGCAAAAATTTGTATGAGATTTTTAACTTTCATAACTGAAGAGGAGCTGGGGCTATGCCCAGCAGCCCCAGAGGTGCAAATTAAGTTTAAGATTAAGATGAAGATTTGGGTTAAGGTTAGGATTAGGGTAAGGTTCCTGGTCCGGGTGTGGGTTAGGATTATAGCCGGTTTGCCTTTTTTTTAAATGGAGCTCAATTCCCATTTACCTGGTCGAATCTCAGTTTTCCAAAGTTCTTCTTCATCAGATAGTAAAAAAAGAGAAAGCGTGGGGTTGACTTTCTGGCTGTACACTTCAAAGAAGGGAGGGATCTGCCCACTGCTGATATAACGCAGTTTGATTTTCTAATGGAAGAAAAAAAAGGTTTTAGATACAAGCAACGCTCCAGATAAGGTTTTGGGTCATTGAGTAATTTACTCTCCAATTTAGACACTATGGGCTCTATGTACTAATATTGCGTATGTGTTTGTAAATACTGTGAATTCGTAGCCTCCGTCCATCATAGAATTTTTGCGTGTGATGTACCAAACAGCTATTTTTTCATGAGCAACTACCGTAATATCACCACAAGTTTACAAACAGCATACATTCTCATTATACAGGACAGATTGGAATTTGCATCTCATTATAAATATATTTTTCAACGCCAAAAGTCAAGATTTAGAATTTCCTTCCGGCAAAGATAAATGAGTTGAACAAAGAAGACTACGCGGTGATCTGATTCAAACATTCAAAATCCTAAAAGGTATAGACAATGTCGACCCAGGGTACTTTTTTGACCTGAAAAAAGAAACAAGGACCAGGGGTCACAAATGGAGATTAGATAAAGGGGCATTCAGAACAGAAAATAGGAGGCACTTTTTTACACAGAGAATTGTGAGGGTCTGGAACCAACTCCCGAATAATGTTGTTGAAGTGGACACCCTGGGATCCTTCAAGAAGCTGATTGATGAGATTCTGGGATCAATAAGCTACTAACAACCAAACTAGCAAGATGGGCTGGATGGCCTCCTCTCGTTTGTAAACTTTCTTATGTTCTTATGTTCTTATATCACATTATTTTTAGATCCATGCTACATAAGACTAGTGTAACATGAATGGCACCTAATCTTGCTGCTTAGGGACTGAAAAGACTAAGCTTAACGCAATCAGCTATCTGGATAAAAAATCACTCTCTATGCTTTGCAAAGGGCTTTAGATATTATTATTATTATTATTATTATTATTATTATTATTATTATTATTGTTGCTGTTATTTTTTCTGATTTTCCTAGATATTAAATAAAGTACTTATGTTAATATTAATGCACACACACTTGGGTAGGTCTCTGTACAATTGTAATCTAATTAAATTATAGTACCTGTGGTATGACTGTCACCTTTGGCAATGTTTTGAGGGAATAGCTCTTGCGTATGTGTAGAGACTTCTCAGTTTCAGCTGGTTTGTAAATCCGGATAGATCCCTGTCTCTTCTCTTGCATTTCAACAGCCTACAAAACCAAATAGTAACAATAGTGATGATAAGGATGATACAGAATACTAGCAAATAAACAGAGGCCCTTAGCCTTTTACCATGTATAGTCCTGCTTTAAAGACTTTAGAACCATAACAATATGAGTATTGCATTAGTGTCCCATATCCTTGTTATATTCGCCAGATTAAGGGTGTAGTAGAGAGCAACTGTACACATGTACTAAATCATTGACAACTCATTTTCAAAGTTACGACCATTTCAGACTTACAACAACCCCCATTCCCAAGGTGTTCGTAACTCTGGGCTTCTGCTCTATCAACCTGTTTAGCTGAATATATGTATGCAATAAGGCCTGACAGGGTGTCTGTATACATCAAATATACGGATGCCCTGAAGGGCCTTATTGCATTTAGAATCCAGGTCAAACAGTGGATTTGAAAAAAAAATAGCAGAAGTAATTTTTAGGTAAAAAAAATATTAAATATCCTTACGTCATTAAAGGGACCGCAAAAGTTGTCCCATTTATAACTTTAAACTAAACACTAAGTTAAGCTGAGTAAATTGATTTAATTGAAACATGGAAAAGTACGTAAATATTTATTTTTGATGTGTTGAATTTTGCATTTCCAGTAAAAAGATCCACCAGGAGACAGAATTGAGATGGCACTGAATTCATTTTTTTTTTTTTTTTCTGTGAATGTAAGACGATGTTGTTTCAGCAGAACAGGAGTAAATAAATAAATAAATAAATAAATAAATAAATAAATAATGACGTCTCAGATTTCATAATTTTTCACGGTGTGTGTCAGAGAAGGGTGTATAATGTGCAGAAGTGTCTTTTTCTGTTTTTCTGTAGCATTTACAAACCGCTAAAAAGACATTAAAGTGACAAAGTCGGGCTGAGTGAGTGTTTTGCTGTCTTCCAGTTCATGTAATTGTTCTTCATCCAAATCGACATGTCTTCTTACTACTGTTGGGTTTTTTTCTGGTAATTGGTCACTCAGTTTTATAGTTACTGTACATCTGTAACTGTAAACAAGATTGCTACCGATACCTTTGATGGTAACACTTTATATTAAGGTGTTGCTTATTAATGTTTTATAAATGTTTTATAAATATATAATATATGCTTAATAACTATATTGTAGAGTGTTAATAAAGCATTGTACATGGTTTATAACAATGCAATAGCCATGGACGGAATTACAGTTTTATAAAGGGAGCAGTTTTTAGCCACCTCGTGTACTTTGGGTTGTGTAAACTTAATTCCGTCTATGGCTATTGCATGATTATAAACCATCTATAATATTTTATTAACACTCTAACATAGTTATTAAGCATCTATTATATATTTATAAAACATTAATAAGAAGCACCTTAATATAAAGTGTTACCCTTTTGATTATGTGAGGTAGCGCCGTGATTTTGAATATGTGACGAGGCTCCGTTGGTATCCAACCAATATACGGACAGCTGGAACCTTGCTTGACCAATCACATTGCTGGTTTCACGTTCCATTGCAGTCTCTGGATTAAAAAGATATACTATATATATATTTATATATATAGGGTTGTCAATTAATCACAGTTAACTTCTGCGATTAACATGTTAATTTTTTTAGATCTTTTTTTACGCGCATTAAGCACCATTTCACCATTTATAAGCACCACCCTTCAGCACCATTTTAATATACTCGCGTGCATGCAACACAATAAGTGCAGTCATCGTTTAAATAGAAAGTTAGTCATGGAAATGCATTATGGAACAAAGCACTAAAAGTGAAGGACTTATGAATGAGAAGTTTATTTTGTTAAACAATTCTGACAGTTCATTGGATAGAAAGACTGGTACTTGTATCTGATAGTTCCAGTATCACACAATGCATCTAGTCTGCTGTACAACCTGCATGCTGTAAACATGGCTTCATTTCTCAAAATACACTTTCTAGCAGGCAGCAACAATAGAACAACAAATGAAACAGTTTCGACATAGTACTTTTTTTAAATTCAGGATTTCTGCAAGTCTGTAAATCCAAGCTACATCATGTCAGTACACAACAAGGATCCCTGTACATGTCTGTGGCTGCTCCATCATGTGATTATTTATTATTTATTTGTACGTTGTAATACTTGTACTGCCTATGGAGGCTACTTTAAGTGGGACCCATATAATTATGTTGCAAAGTGAATAGCTACTCACTTAATTTTATTTCAATTACCTAATTTATTTTAAAATATATTGTTTACAATTAAGGAACATATAACCGTTATTCAGTGAATGCTTTTTTAAATTTAGATATTTTAAGATATAAAAATGTAATACCCTTTTAAAGGAAACTGATAAGAAAATATACAGTTTAATTTGAAATGTAGTAAGATGAGTAATAAACTGGCTCTGTTGTGAGCAGTTGGTTCAAACAATTTAACAGCAAATGCTGGATTTGTGTATTATTCTGCATAAATAAATATAAAACCATAAAGAGGGGCCAACATAATGAATCCAGAAATAATAAAACAGGGTTTTTATGATGCACTGTTTTTTGGATGATGTAATAATAATAATAATAATAATGATAATAATAATATCAGTAATAAAACAAATTTGAGTGAGATGGATGCAGTAAATGTATCAATTATATATGTGATTAATATGGAGGGAGATCCTGTCAAAAATATTCATATGCATAAAAATAATTTGTACTTACAGGTACAAATCAAAAATACGAGTACAACTCAAAAAAAAATTACGAGTACAAATCAAAAAGTTACAAGTACAAATCAAAGATATGAGTAAGACTCAGAAAAGCTACGGGTACAAATCACAAAGCTACGACTACAACTCAAAAAGTTACGTGTTGGATAGAGTGAGAAATCACTGTCTAAAATACGTCACAGAGATCACAGGACAGGCTGTTGATAGAGGGAACAATCAATGAGTATGTAACAGCGCATGCGTCCAGCACTTTGCATTTCTGATAGAAGGGAAGGAGTGGCTGCATGTTGGTGAAATGTGTAGGAGGAATTTTCAAAGTGGGAATATGGCACAAAGTCACCCAACAGATGGACAGTCTCATTCTCAGCAAAGATCTTCTATATACACAAGATAGTCAACTCCCCCTTTTTTCCATCCCAGCCGATGTGGCGCATCATGGGAATCCAAAGAGTTCCAGTGGTGACTTTTCTCCTATCTCTATAATGTAAAGTCTGCTTCATTTCCTATTCAAAGCTTTCTCTTTTGAAAACGATTGCATTTTTTTAGCAAGATTCACCTGGATTTGTTTAGAGACACCCCTCCTTAACAAATACATCTTATTATTTCTATGATCGATGTTTTCACTTGGCCTGACAAGGGTTCTTTTTGCCGAAGTGCCGGCTCTCATAAATATTCATGTGCAGATAAGATGGGGGCGTGGTTTGATCATTGGCTTGGTTGTTAGGGATGGGATAGGCAGCGATCAAGAGTCAACGAGATTGGCGGCAACTCAATTCTTCAACTTTTTTGATACTGGGTTAATTAGGTCTATTTATTAGGTTAATTAGGAATATTTTTAATTGATTATTATTATCCTTAATATTATTTCAATCACTACAATTATAAGTCTTAGGCCTACTATCAATTAGGCTTATATTTATGATCCATTGTTTATGCCTTAATTATTTAAAATACGTGTCTTATTAAAAAAATAATATTAATACATTGTATGTCTATGTCAATTAATAAGAACTGTTTCATTTAAAAAAGTTGCAAATTTACATCTTAAAAAATATCAGCTTGTATTTAGCTCAGTTCTTAGTTGCACGGTAGCTTTAATACAGTTTTAATACAGTTATCTAAAAGTACACATAAAAACATTATTTTACTTAATTATAGAGCAATAGTAGTTATTAATGTATTGTACAAATTGTGATGAACCAGAGCGGGACAGTCGGAGCCTAGGACGCCAGTTTGTTACTGCATCGCCAAAAGGTACAGACAAACAAAAGGCATTATCTGCATCCATGGATGCTCCAAGGCGATGTACGTTATGGTCGGTTTAGATTAAATTCAACAAGTATTTCAACAAAACTACAGTCGCTATTGTAAAGCATGGGTTTTAAATTGCTGTTACTCTTATACAGTATATACGAATAAAACAAAATACAGTTCACCTATTATCATAATCACACTGCTGCTATACGTTGTTCATAATTACATTTCTGCTACTACATATAATGTCAAAATAAAAATATTACACGGCATGTGGACCTCTCCTTTTTTGCTGAAAATTCCCTTTGTTACAGTCACACACAATGTAACTTTTACTTATTATTCTCTTAAACTTAACATTACTGCAATCTACCTGATATCAAGGATAAGGAAATTAGAATCTCGATCAGTGACTATCCCAATCCCTTGACAGCCAAATCACACCCCCATCTTGTCTGCTCATGAATATTCGGCGAAAAGAACCCTTGTCAGGCCAAGTGAAAACATTGATCGTAGAAATGATAACACGTATGTGTTAAGGAGGGGTGTCTGTTAAATTCACACACTCTTTTTATTTATATATATATATATATATATATATATATATATATATATATATATATATATATATATATATATATATATATACTCTAAGCACACTCTTTAACTCAGGGGAGACGTTCAGGAGGACATAAAGATGTTTTGGACTCCTGTAAGTGGATTGTTTGTGCACCGGGCTTGCAACGTATCGAGATGACTTAATAATCAAGAAACTCACACAGACTCATTTGATTTGAAGTTTTAACGACTCAGAGTAGTATTAGTACCTCTTCGGTTTATTAAATGCATAAAAATTGATTGAGTAGTTACAAACTACGTCGAATACTAGCTGACAGGCAACCTGGGAGGTCCAGTGCCTTACCAGGTATAATAGCATTAATACTTCAATACATTTATGGTTATAACATGTTTTGCCCTTAAGCTCTGCATACATACAGCTAAAAAGCCCACAGCTAAATCCTACTGCACCCAATATATATACAGTATAACACCTACTTTGGTTTAATTATTCCAAACCTGGCTTAAAAATATATTTCCCTTTTAACATCAAAAGACATCCTCCTTAGTCGGTTGGCTTTATTACATGTTAGATGTGGTTTAACAATTAATTAAAACATATTGGATAAAGGCTGGTAGAAGGTTGTGACAAAGTGGCTGAGTGGGAAAAGGTGCAGGAGTGATGCAGTGCGGTAATTAAACAAACAAAGCCTTGTAATCCAGTTTTGGAACAGTGAATGTTATTTTTATATTCCAGGTCTGGTGACCTAAATAATAATCCCCCAGCAAAACACAACAATGTGTATGGCACAGGGTAAACAATAACGGGATTGCTGTCCCAACTAATAAACTCAATATCTGACCCACAATAATACAGACACGGTCACCAGTCCTGGATACATGCAGTAGTGCTCGTGGTGGGTGATACAGATTATTTAGTGACTGTTGGTGAAGTGACGTTCCATCTTAGTGCTGGCCCTAGGCGACAGCTCAGGAACTGTGTTAGCTGTCTAGTAATGTGCAAGACAAGACAAGACAATTACAAGACAAAACAAACAAACACTTACAGTCCTTCTCAGTTTATTTACAAAAACCAAGGCGAAGGAACAGATTACGATTCTCTGTCCCCTTTTATGCTGTCACACATGACCCCTTAGTAAACGAGTGCAACCGCCTCTCCATTCTGTGGGTGCCACGTCATTTCCCTCCCGGGTCAATGCGTTATTGCAACAGTGTCTCACCCCCTTCCAAGGAACTCTGTTCTCGCTGCTTAGCGCCCTCACAGGTCGGGAGGGTGATTTACAACCAAGAATCACTGTATTTCTGTCACAAAGGTTCATATCAAACTACTAAGTCTGCAATTATATAGCCAATTATTTTCACTTAAATCCAGTCTATCAAAAACAGTCAAAATATAACAGTCCCATTTTAGCTATTCAGTGCTTTAAACTAAACGTGACCTCTCACTGTTTTTACAAAATTCCCCTTCAAGCAAGTTTCAGATCATCTGCTTTCCTGCCAAGGTCATTCATCGTTAACTGTAGACATTTTCCAAGACGTATGGCATTCTTACTAAATCTAAATATGGTCCTATATTATTATTCCTCTCCCTCACTTGTTTTACCAGGTTTTCATTAATTTCTATGATTTAATGAAGCCATAGACAGTTCACTATATATTCCCTTTCATGTACCAGAAGGCATTTTTTAAAAAGATCAATCATCATAGAACCCTTTGATTTTAAAATGCTGACCAGTAAGTATAGCTTCAATTGCCAAGAGTTATTTTCTCCAGTTACCCACGCCTGGTACTGTTCCGTTTAAAGCAAAGACAAGGTTAACAAATTAAATTACATTGTCTTTGGCAGATCCTACTATATGCTTGACACAGACTGGTATTCTTATGTTTTGACTGAAGTTTTTACTTTAAGTTAATTTCTGCACTATATTCTCTTATTTTCAAACTTAACGGTTCTTCTGTTAAAATAAAACATGTACACTTACAGTATATTCTATTTGAATTATTCTAGAATACCTGTATTTAGCTTAAAGACTAATTTCAGATCAAGCTTACTTCTCTAAATAAAAGATTTGACTGTGAACATTTGAGTTAATTAAATGAGATTCTCGTTTCTGCTTTTCTCCTCAAGGTTATAAACCTTGACACCAGTAGCTCAGACAAAGACAAGCTTAGCTCATTTCACAGGTGTTTTTTGGTCAGTGTGACCCCAACCTAGCTCCCTTTTACTCAGACTTACAACAATCCAATAATATTTTTATTGTTATAACAGAATAAACAGGAATATAGAATGCTCTAACATAACTAAGTTAATACAGAGCATATTATAACTTTTTGTATGAACAGTGTGTTTTAACAATTTGTTTAGTATTTCTGCTGACTTTATATTCTTTAACACAGTACAGTTATTACAACATTTTAACACACATGCAGTTTCCCAAATGTTCAATTTGCATCCCAAAGATCAGCCAGTTTCTGTTCTCTTTAAAAGTCTGATACCTGCAAAAACGTAACTCTTGTTTGCAGGGCTTGCATCTCTACATTCCCATCATCAGTGGGAAGACTTCAAATAAATTAAACTGTTACTATCTCTGCCGCATACACCTTTCTCTCAAAAAAGGTGATCGCACCTTGTACAAGGCAAGACAGGTTTTAGGTTCACTCCGTGACATGTCTATAAACAAATCCAGCGGAATCTTGCTAAAAAATGCAAACGTTTTCAAAAGAGAAAGCGTTGAATAGGAAATGAAGCAGACTTTACATTATAGAGATAGGAGAAAAGTCGCCACCGGAACTCTTTGGATTCCCATGATGCGTCGTATCGGCAGGGATGGTAAAAAAGGGGGAGTTGACTATCTTGTGTATAGAAGATATTTGCTGAGACTGAGACTGTCCATCTGTTGGGCGACTTTGTGCGATATTCCCACTTTGAAAATTCCACCAACACATTTCAGCAACTTCAGAAATGCAAGGTGCTGGATGTATGCGCTGTTAAATACTCATCGATTGTTCCCCCAATCAACAGCCTGTCCTGTAACCTCTATGACGTATTTTTGACAGTGATTTCTCGCTCTGTCCAACTCGTAATTTTGTGAGATGTACTCGTAACTTTGTGTCGTAGTTGTAACTTTGTGATTTGTACCCATAGCTTTTCTTGAGTCGTACTCGTATTTTTTGATTTGTACTTGTAATTTTTTTTGAGTTGTACTTGTATTTTTGATTTGTTCTTCTATTTTTGATTTGTACCTGTAATTACAAGTACAAATTCTTTTTATGCATACGAATATTTTTGACAGTGACCTCCCTCCATAATTAAAGCCAAGATTAACTGAGATTAATTTTTAATCGCTATTCATTTTTTAATTGCTTGACAGCCCTAATATATATGTTACACGGTTACTTACATCGATGAAAGGTTGGTGATTGGGAACGAGGTAGACATGCAGAGTGAAATTAGCAGCAGAGAAGACTCTGAAGAGCAGCACCTGCATGTGGATGGAGGTGCATAGATATGAGCGGATCAGATACAGAATCCCTTTCAGGGAGAAGCTGGGCTTCTGCAGCCAGGCATGGGTGGAGTTCGCCCCGCAGACAGCATTCACAGAAATGAGAGACTCGTCCTTCACATGGAGCACCTTGAAGTTAGACACCAGTATGTCTTCTGAGCCTGAAATAAAATAATATATTATATTATTTTATCAACCCCATATCAACCCCATTTCTCCAGGCTTTTGTGCAGTCTCTTTAAATGCACACATGGTAAAAAGTAGTTTTAGGTTGAATGCAACAGCGTGTTTTATTGGGAATACAGAAACAAAATAAATAAATGAAACAAAGATTGATGCTCTTTGGGCGCTACCAAAACAGTTCCCCTGTTTTAAACCACATAAACAAATCCCACTCCCTAGTCCAATCTTTGTTATTCCCAGTCCATTACCTTTAGCCGTTGACCAGAAAAACTGTTTTCTTTAAACACTCCATTCCCAGCACACCATTCACTCCCGAATCTCCTTCCAAACCCCATCAGAGAACAAACTAACTTTGAGCTTTGTACTCCCTCGTAGTGTCCTGAACATACACTCCATCACAATATATATTTTACTTGTGTTCAGCTCTTAAACAGTTGCAGAGTTCAAGTTACTTATAAAATGTTATAGCTAACCTGAAATCTGCAACTGTTTAAGAGCTGAAAACAAGTAAAAATAATTAAGCAAATTATCAGTTCAATTAAGGATATAATGAAGTAATTGAGAGCTTGTTTGGAATGAAAACCAGCAGAACTGAGTTTGAGAACCCCTAAAATAGAGGATACTGAATTATTATACACTGCAGGAGGATGGTGAGTGGTTTATGTATTCTGTTTATACCACAAGTATATATTTAAAATAGCTAACAATAATGTGTAATAAAGTGTACATTTTTATATTGATTTAGTTAATTCAAGGATTATTTTACCTGGTGGATTGTTACTTTCATTGTCAACAGACTATGCGTCGACGCAGATTCATTTCAAACCTTGTTTATGGCCTCTTACCAACTGTCTGTAGATAGAACCTTGAGCTCAGTCTGTCAATTTACATCCTTTCTGCTGTTTCTTACCTTTACCGGTTTTAATGAAGGGGCTGTACCCTAAATTACTTAACTGGACCAATTAAGTGCTTATTAGAAGTTTAATTGGTCAGTTGGAACAAACACCAGGAGAGACACTGGAATTGCCCACCCCTGGGCTACAGGCTACTCAGATAACTCAGACACAGTCAGATCGGTAACTGACATTTCTTGACTAAACTCGTTCTCAAGGAAATCGGGAGTCCAAATCAAAACAATAGAAATTTGAAATGATTTCAGACATTTTAAAGTTGTTATAAAACACGTACAGGTGGCAGTATTGTTTGACCTACTGACATGCAGCTCCATCCTGAATTTCAGACAATCAAACCTAGTATGCATGTTATCCCACTCTCATGGTGTGTATATATATACATTGGGGCAGCAGTGTGGAGTAGTGGTTAGGGCTTTGGACTCTTGACCGGAGGGTTGGGGGTTCAATCCCAGGTGGAGGAGCACTGCTGCTGTACCCTTGAGCAAGGTACTTTACCTACTGCCATGTTTTCGTTTGATCTACTTTAAATTTGAATGAATGGACCAATTTATCTCTAATATTGCTAGCGCGTTTAAAAGTAAAATGCAGTGGACTATCTTGTATTATATTTTTAAGAGAGGGATCACTTTTTAACATTGAGATTCCTGGATATGGAGAAGGTCAGTGTACCAGCCCGTGATGGCAATCTGGTTAATTTACTGCTATGGATTCTAAACTTTAAAAAACTAGAACCATTTGGACTTAATGAAGATCTAAATTTGTGTCCTCTGATTTAATTTAAAATAATTGTGTTTAATGCTGTTGGTATTGTTGTCAACTGTGGTATGTCTTTGCTGCTGCTGTGTTGAAAGGGAAGAGCTACTTGAATGTTATCACCTCATTGACATCAGTAATTTACTACTATGTACTATGTATTTGTAATGATCAGCTGTGGTTGATGATTGCCTCTACAGCTCTTAAGGAGCATGTTCCGCGGATTATTACTCTGTTCTTTGTTCTTTTTGATGCTCTGAGGAAGACCGGGATCGGTCAAAACGCATTAGTGATTTAGTATTTTTATGTAATAAAAAAAAAAAAAAAATTAACTAAACCATACAGGTTGTGGACTTTTTAACCGGGAGATGCACTCTACATTTCTTTTGTGTTGTGTGTGTATATATATATATATATATATATATATATATATATATATATATATATATATATATATATATATATATTAGTCAGACCGTTTAATCAACTAAAGAGTTGATTCCAGATTAGTATTATTATTTTTTTTTTATTTAATCGTGCAGTTCTATTTTTGTATATAAAATTAAATCAACCAATAGAAGATCTGCATTTTCTCCACAACAGTCCAATCATAAGTGAGCGGAGGCGGGACATAAACAGTTGAAGGTCTGTAGTAGGTTAACCAATGGGAGAGTCAAAAATCTGCCCCTTGTTATACAGGTGTCCAATCATTAGTGAGCAGAGGCAGTACGTAAATATATTAGGGTAGTGGTAAGCATAGCTGAATTTCATGTAATATTGCTAATTATAGAGAAAGTTATTGTGAATTATACTGAGAACTTCGAGGTAATATTCCGAATTGTTTTTTGCAAAAAAAAAATGTCATAAGACAACAGAGACAATGTTGTCGATTTGGTTACGAATCAAGTTTCAAGACCTTTCTCACAAAAAAATAGAGGTGTACACCAGAAATACCTGAACTGATGAAGGCACCAATTCTTCAACTAGAGGTAATTCTGTGGAATTACTTTCTCTGATTTCTGACTACGACAGCATGTTAAGCAATCGCTTGTCAATAGCCACAGTATTCTCGGGTACCTGTCACAAGACTCTGAATGGCTTAATCTCTTCGGTTCCTCAGGTTCTGTTAGATTCAGAAGTACAAGGAAGCCAAGTAAGTAGCTATGCAAACAACCAATGTTCTGTGAAAATGTGTTACATTTGCTAAAATAATTTTAGATTCTATTAATTTTTTAGTATTACTATGCAGGACAGCCTCTATAATATCGTTCATTACCTTTATTTAAAATGTGCACAGATTAATTTACAGATTAATCAACTAATGCACATAAATTAACCAATCAAAAAGTGTAAAGGATTGACAGCCCTAACCACGGGTGCACTTGTGCCATGGTATTAACATGCATTTAAGTAACAGAACTCACACGTTTACAGTATTACAGTATTTACAAGTTTATTTTTTGTTAAATGTCCTTATGAAAATGGCTGAAAGAACTGCTGTTAATGAATCAATTACAAACATGGTACAACTCGTATAGTTTGATTGAAATAAGAATTAATAACAACCCAACCACAAACTGCACAATCTGTTGACTATACTTTTAATTATTGGCTTGTACCATCTAATTTGACTGCTTAAATAGCAAAAGTTAACAAATGTACATTATACAGAATTAACTCGTGAACAAAAACAATAATAACCAACTTAGTTTCACACAGAAATCAAGCAAGGCCGATTGTTTCACATGCAAAAACATGTGCTTTGAAAGTTCTGCTGACAAGGAGCTGAGACTCTTTGGAGTATCTTCAATGAGCCAAAAACATCTGAATCCGTATAGATAGATAGATAGATAGATAGATAGATAGATAGATAGATAGATAGATAGACAGACAGATAAATATTGGTGCTCAATGTTAAACCTCTAACTTTGCACTTTAATAACTTTGGTGGGGTTTGTTGGAATTGCCCATAAATGTACACGTTCCACTGACTAGTGCTGTGTAAGCATAGAGAGTTTCATAATGCCACCTTGTGCAGTTAACGAGATCTGTATTCCCATTTTTTTTGTAAAAGTTTTTTCCCCTATATTGAACATGTTTTTTTTTTCATTTTTTGCTCTCATGTATACGCTATACAGTACTGAATATATGCACCAAACCAAGTAAGGTACACATGATCTGTGCTAAGAGGCTTTTCAAGGTTTGGTGAAAAATGCTAATTCAAAAGCATTCATACCCTGACAAGGAAAATTAAATCAATAGCTAGTTGAGGCACCTTTAGCAATAATAACCTCTTTTAAACTATTTGGATATTTGCCAATGAGCTTTTGCATAATTCTTTAGTGATTTTTGACCATTCTTCAATGCAAAATTTTTCCAGTTCATTCAAATTCCGAGGACTTCTCTTATGCACAGCCTTCTTCAACTCATACCAAAGATTCTCAATCTGATGTAGATCGGGACTTTGACTAGGCCATTCCAGAACCTTGATTTTATTGTTCTTAACCTTTCTGAAGTAGATTTTGATGTGTGCTTTGGATCGTTGTTGTGTTGGAACGTCTAGTTGTGCTTTAAACCAAGTTTTGTAACGGAGGGTTTCAGATGATTGGCCAATATCTTTTGGTATGCAATGGAATCTATTTTACCATGCATTGGAACTTCATTTCCTGTGCCATTAGAGGAAAAACAGCCCCATAGAAGGATATTACCACCTCCATGCTTGACAGTAGGTATGGTGTTCTTTTCTTTGTATGCCTCGCCAGACTTTCTCCAAATGTAACGACTATCAGCGTGACCAAATAGCTTGATTTTTGTTTCATCAATCCACAAAACCTTTTACCACATCTCATATCCATCATTCAAATGCCGTTTTGGAAACTTTATTGATCTTGTGATGTTTTCCTAAGAGTGGCTTTTTCCTTGGCCTGCGACCATTGAGACCTTCACCATATAATACTTGACCTATGGTTGAAATGGAAACCCCAGTCCCACTTGCAGCCAATTCACTTTAAATATCTTTGGCAGTCAATCTCAGATTGTTATTAACCTTCCTCACAATTCTTCTACTTGTTTTTGGTAAAAGAACCTTCTTTCTTCCAGACCAAGGGAGCATTGTGATAGAAGCTTGATAATAGTCTTGTACTTGAGTCTTGTACTACTTGATAATAGAAACAATAATTGAAATTGAGATACTCAGATGCTTGGAAATATTCTCCAGCTTTATGACAATAAATAATTTTTTGCCTAAGGTCTTCAGATAGCTCTTTACTTTTAACCATATTGACTCATAGGTAATGACAGCAATCATCCTATGTCTAACCCTTTTATACTCTCTAAGAATGTTCACCTACAATTCAGCATAATCTAGACTTTTCTAGAATTAGGTTCTGCATTATCATACTGAAATTCATACTAGCACCTTGTAGGAAATAGTATCAGGGCATCAAAGGGTATGAATACTTTTGAATTAGCATTGTTGGAGTTTTGCAAAACAATTGCTGAAATAAATCATTGTAGACATCTATTTCTTGTAACTGTTTTACCTTTTCCACAAAAGCAAAACTTTTGCAGCAAAAGATTTCCTATAATTAATTGTTTTTGACATTTCTAGAAATTATACATTTCCATTGAGGTATATACACTTTTGACTACAACTGTGTGTGTGTGTGTATATATATATATATATATATATATATATATATATATATATATATATATATATATATATATATATATATATAACTACTACAGAGACATCAGAACAGCTTTTCCTACCTAGACAGATGAAATGAGGCAGGTGAATTTCTTCAACGGCTCCTGAAATCACAGTGATGTCCATCAGTGGCCCAGCTATCATATAGTTCTTCTTTTCCAGATCCTGACTGTATCTACTCCAGGAACTGTACCTGTACTCCACAGTGACTGGACCCTGGGCTTTCCACCGGACACAGGTCCTGGAGCACTCGTACTGACCCGCGCCTGGAATAGCAATCCTGTACGATACAGAATGGTTAATTCACAAATGACACTTTTTTTAAAATGTGCTGTTCAATGTAACTAAATATAACCACCCTTTGCAGTGCCTTAAAATCATGTAACATTTGACAGATACAATCAAGTTAATCTTGAAACAGCATAAAAATTAGGAACTGTGTAATAAATTGGCTGATACTCAACAGGATGAAAAAGCAAACGAACATCTTATTATTAAAGAGGAAGCTGTGTAGTTGGGTGGTAAGTAACTCATCAGCCACTTAAAGGAAGTCCATTACAGGTGCTAACATAAATTGTAAAATTACACTGAACCGTTACTACACATATAATATACTACGTATAATCTTGAGACTATAGGTTATAGATCGATAGAAGTGATAACTGCTGGACTTTGAGGAGCTTTGACATTGCAGACCACCCAAGTGACCCACAAATTGACTTTAAAATCAGCAGACCCGTGTCAGTCATCGTACAACCCACAAAATAATTATTTTAAATTAACCAATGTTGTTGTTTCTTTTTTGTTGATTCAAAATGTAATTTTAATAATTTAGGTCCGATACACCCCCCTCATCCACACAAAATAGTTTGGACCAACATTCCACATGATGAAACCTAGGGCCAATGCTTTGGACCGTGCCATCTTCAAGGATTTGATAAGTTACCTGAATGTGCAGTTTCCATTCTTGATACAAGTGAATGGTTCTACCAAAGTCCACTTCACCATGTCCTAAACAAAACATATGAAATGTTTAAAACAGTAATAGTACATTTTAAATAACCTGCCAGGGAGCAACGGCTGTATTTTGTTTCATTGTAAAAAATAGCTTATTCCATGGCAATTCATGGTCTAAAAACAGGTATTTCAAGATATTTCACTATTAAACATAATATTTATTAAAGAAGAAAAAATTGCGTTGTCACATTCAAAATTGATCCCTTTCTCTACAATACTTATCTACCCTGGCATATTATGGCGATGTATACAGCAATAGTATATTAAATATTCTAAATACAGATGGGAAAAGTGATGCATGGATTCACTGTGACTAACACATGATTAGCTCAAGAAACACAGATGAATGTATAGAATAGGGGTAGCACTGACTAGTCAACCAGAAAGGGGGCAGTCAGCCTCACAAACTGGTAGTCAACGTATCACACTATTCAATTTCAAAGCAGTTACATAGTAATGGCTTTGTATGCTTAAAGTCTACATTTGTAGTGAACTAGAAATGTAGGTAACAGTTAACATAAACTGCCTGATTTTATTATTAGTTTATTTGTTTATTTAGCAGACGCCTTTATCCAAGGCGAATTACAGAGACTAGGGTGTGTGAACTATGCATTAGCTGCAGAGTCACTTACAATTACGTCTCACCCGAAAGACGGAGCACAAGGAGGTTAAGTGAATTGCTCAGGGTCACACAATGAGTCAGTGGCTGAGGTAGGATTTGAACCAGGGACCTCCTGGTTACAAGCCCTTTTCTTTAACCACTGGACCATACAGCCTCCTCAGAAGGCACATTTTTAGAGAGAAAATAGAGGTTGTAATGCATTTGCACTATGAGTTTATTTGCTACCTAATTATACGTCTTTATTATTATTATTATTATTATTATTATTATTATTATTATTATTATTATTATTATTATTATTATTATTATTTATTTCTTAGCAGACACCCTTATCCAGGGAGACTTACAATTGTTACAAGATATCACATTATTTTTACATACAATTACCCATTTATACAGCTGGGTTTTTACTGGAGCATTTCAATAGTCTGGACTTCGATTTAACTGGAAAACAATGAGGAAGCGCACAATGAAAACAAAGACAAGAAAAATACATTCTTAGCCACCCAAGTTGAGCTTTGCAGTGGGATTTTAGCACATCAAATTGTTCTTTTCGGCAAAAGGTCTGCAGCCACTGCTAAATTTAAAATATGGAAGGATATAACCGAAAAAATAAATGCAACCTTTTCCATAAAAAGGTCAAATATAGAAGTTCAAAAAGGATTCTGAGACTGTTCTGGGGCAGTTGTGATGCATAGTTCACCCCCTAGTCTGTGTAAGTTGCTTTGGATAAAAGAGTCTGCTAAATGACTAAATAATAATAATAATAATAATAATAATAATAATAATAATAATAATAATAATTACAGCACGACTATAGAAAAATATATATACATTTTTTTCCTAAACCTATACCCCCTAAACCTTTTTTGATACAATCATGTACTAACATATATTGTGCAAAAAGATGTACACATTAAGCACTATACATAATAACATTGTAATTATGTGTAAGTACACACGTATTTAATATTTAACTACTATGTTAATACACAGTAATTAGACACACTTAATGTAAAGTGTTACCGTTCTTATGTTCTTAAAAGTACATTTTTTACCTTGACTATTTGACTCTGGCGATCATTCTACCCATTGTGCATTGTGCAGAATACATTATACTTACCAGTGTCACCCGACACTTTGTACATTTAAGTGTCCCCTGTCCTGCAATAATAGAAAAAAAACAATCTATGACTGATTTGAGAAGCCATACTTCACAAACAGGCATATTTAAAAAAAAAAAAAATTTGTGCGTGTGTAGCCGTATTTAGGAGTCCTCAACACTTACAATATTATCAGCGCAGCAATATTTCTGTATAACCTTAGTATGTATGGCCTTCTTAACTAGACCAGCAATCCGTTTTATGAAATAATAAAGGAATTTAAATAACGCTGCAGTATAAAACAAATACAAATGCTTTTGTCTATTTATGTTTTCTTTCCAATTATGTGTCATTTGTCGCTCACTCATTTGTAGCTGGACCTTTAGGGACGTTGAAGTTGGTTAAATAACACAGTTTCGGCAATCAAGCTGAGTTTATTCACCGGAATGAAGGCTATACATAGCTCTTTTCTAGTTGCTGTCTTCTGAGCAGTTATCATAGCGAGTATACATACAGGCATAAGTAAAGCATAACTAGCAACCTAGTTGAAGGTTTCAAACAGACTTAGTAAGCTATAGTAAAGTAAAATAACAGGAGCGCACATACTCAGTTACTAGTA
This sequence comes from Acipenser oxyrinchus oxyrinchus, assembly GCA_030684275.1. Classification (NCBI taxonomy): domain Eukaryota; kingdom Metazoa; phylum Chordata; class Actinopteri; order Acipenseriformes; family Acipenseridae; genus Acipenser; species Acipenser oxyrinchus. Next base: position 2,858,557 of record CM060290.1, read on the forward strand.
GTTATCTGCTATTTTCCTCCTCCTTTCGTGATGTTTTAACTACTAAGACTAGCTACAAGGGGTAGAACTCCCAAGAGGAGTGGCTAAGTCTGATAGAAATACATTTCAGTGTAAGGTGTAGCAGTCGTAAATGTGGTGACATTCCCAAGAACCTTGCTTGACCCCCAAAAACAAAAACAAAACAAAACATAATTTTTAGCATCAAATTTAACTTACAATGTGTGGCCTATTAAAGTAATTATTTAAATTAGATGGGGATTTTGCACCCACAAATCACTTTGCATGTATCCTTACATCTACCCTTTAATTTTTGCATGATATAATCATGACCCTAACCCGAATCCTAAACCTAACCCCTTAACTTTAACTATCCCTAACACTAAACCCTATCTCATTTTGATACCATTGTGTACTTACATATTTTATGCAAAGTGATTTACACATTAAACACATTGCAACTATGCATAAAAGCATTGTAACTATGTATGTACACATGCATTTACCAAGTAACTACTATCTAAATGCACAGTAATTAGAGACACTTAATGTAAGGTGTTAGCAAAAAAAGTATGTTGAAAAGATGTACACATTCTGTACATTGTAACTATACATAATAACATTGTAATGATGTCTAAATACACATGTATTTACTAAGTAACTACTATGTAAATACACAGTAATTAGAGGCACAAAGTGTACCAGAAAAGGATTTTGAAGCTCTTCTGATCGGCTGTGTATACTAAATTACCTGTTGCTAATGCTGTGGCACCTTCAAAGAGCGGCTGAGCTTTGTTTGTGTCCAAAGACTTCCTCCTGGTAGAATCAGGGCAATCCCATCCTATAGTAATAATAATAATATCAGCAATAGCTGGAACACAGAGAACACATTCCTTCATCCAGCAGAGCGACCAACAGGGCAGGCACAAAACTTGCGGCAGATGCTTTCTCAGTTACGTGCCTTCCTTTTTTTGATGCTGCTACAGTTTTTTTAGATGACACCACCCCTTTCTCTGATGTCACCACCCCTTTCTCTGATTTCACCATCCTGTTTCAGTCCCCTGGCTGCAGCTACGTTTCTGTGTAGATTTGCTACAGCTTAGCACTTCTCGGCCACCATACTAAATAAAGAGGGAGCACTCTATAAAGAAACTCATCTAGCCTATACAGCAGTATGCAAATGTATTAGAGCACCTCAAAATCTGTCATTTTTATCTTTTATATATCTACCTACATGAAAACCTCTGGCTGTGAGAATTTCAATTTTCAGTGAGTACAGTGATATTGGAACAATAGGCATTCAGGTGTGAAAAACACTTTTTGCTTTAGTTAGGCATCTTAAACAACTTTTAAAAAGTCTCATGCATTTCACCATTTGTGGCTAGGTGTTCATTTTCTCTTATTATTTTAAATGAATTGCACGCGTGGCCTATTAAAGTCATCATTTAAATTACTAGTTTTCCTATTTTGACAATTTTGCAAGATTTTCAGTTACAGTGGTTTGATTTCATATGCACAGCAAATCAAAACTACATAAGCAAATGGGTGTGCTAATAAATGTGCTCACTGCTGTATATGTCTATGACAGGGAACGAGAACTGCTCCTGACTCATAAGCAAAACACCTCAATGCTGACTGATCAAAATATTTAAAAAAACAACCACACATTGAGTGATTACAATTAGAACCACTGATGTAAATCCTCATAAAAAAGTAAGGGAACAGTAATTTACTGTGGTTACTGTCTATTTACATAGTAAATAGAGGTGTACTTATACATAATTAAAATGTCATTATGCATAGAATTCTGCTAGAATTCTGACTAAAACCAGGAAATGTGAACATATTACATATTACCCCTGTTTTGGCCTCTTTACGCTGGCTACCTGTGCAGTATATAATTTATTTTAAGATTTTGCTGTTAACTTACAAGGCCCTGAATGGATTAACACCTAGTTATTGACCTCGTATCATCCAAACCACACTCTGAGATCACAGGATGCGGGCTGCTGGCTATTCCTAGGGTCAACAAAAGCAACACGGGAGGTAGGGCTTTTTCTTGTAGAGCTCCTACATTATGGAATGCTCTGCCTTCGTTTGTCAGGGAAGCTGGGACCGTTACAGTTTTCAAGTCAAGACTAAAAACGGCCTTTTATCAAATGGCTTTCTTATCTTAGTGGTTTTAATATAACTTTAAAATTGCTGCTTTTGTATTATTATGTGTACACTGTTATTTACATGGTCTGACCGTGGCAGTTGTATGTGTGATATGCTATACAAATGTATAGTAGTTTGTTCTTTTTTCTGCTATGTATTGTACAGTGCTTTGCAATACTTTTTGTATAAAAAGTGCTATATAAATGCAATAAATCAATTAGTTACAATGTAGATTGCATGTTATAACTCTAAATCTAACCCTAACCCAAACCCCCTAACCATACAATTGTGTACTTACATATGTCATGCAAAAAGATGGACACATTGTGTACATTGTAACTAAACATAAAAACATTGTAATGATGTGTAGATACACATGTACTTACGAAGTAACTACTGTGTAAATACACAGTAATTAGAGGCACAAAGTGTACCAAAAAAGGATTTTGAAGCTCATTAATCTTTTACTCTTCAACTGTAGTATTTCCATTTTGTTCTGATCAACTGCATATACTAAATTACCTGTTGCTAATGCTGTGGCACCTTCAAAGACCGGCTGAGCTTTGTTTGTGTCCAAAGACTTCCTCCTGGTAGAATCAGGGCAATCCCATCCTATAATAATAACAATACGTGAATAAACCAGCCAAGTTTTTCTCTCACGGGTTTAAAGCATCACTAGAATGCCTTAAATTATTATTATTATTATTATTATTATTATTATTATTAGTGGTTGCATTCAATAATAATAATAATAATAATAATAATAATAATAATAATAATAATAATAATAATAATAATACAAAGGGAGTGAACAAAATCAAAGCATCCCCAGTAGGATTAAAGGATATGTGAAAAAAAAAAGATCATTGATGTCCAGGTGTATGGAACTGGAATCTATTGGAATTTGTACTTTTTTTCTCAAGAGATACAGCTACTCAATATTTCCTACCTTTCTCAGGGATCTACGTGTTTGAAAGCAAGTATCTAGTTCTACAGCTCATATTTCCATGTCTTGCATGATTAGGATTACAATGTCACATTTACAGAGTGATTCATTGATGCCGTAGTAACTCTAAAGCCATTAAAATAGCTGTGTATAATAAAACAATCATACTTTTAAAATTAAACATCGGATGTATAACTCATAACTCATTGTTTTCTTTCTCTTGTGTAATAAAAACATGATAAATGTACAAAAAGCCAGATCAGAACAAATAGATCAGCTATTACCATTTAAACACACAACCAGAATTACGGGTATTAAATAAATAATCCATAAGATTATTTATTTTTATATTTGAAACGCACTAACACAACATAATAAATTAATTTGCTGTTAGCTTGCTGAACACATGGATACAGTTTTGTATACAATGCAATAGCATTAACCGAGACGATTTAACAATGTTACTGTTTCTGACTGGAACAACAAAATAAGGCTGAAAACTGGGACAATCCTAGTTTTCCTGGGACATCAGGTAACCCTATGTATGATGGCTACTATTTAATGGTCTGTGTAAAAGACTTGGCTGCATCAAAAAGGCTAGAGAAAGAAGTATCAGATTGCATGCTTTGTAATTCGTTCCTGGTTGACTTGATGAGCAAGCGTGCTTTTGAAATCAAAGCATCACTAGACTGAAGCTGATCTGATAGATTGCTGGTGGCATGAAGAACCTGCTCTACAATATGGAGAAGAACAACAAATCTAAAGGACTCGCAATCCTATAGCTTCAGCTGCTGCATACCTATCAGAATCTTCTGACAGTACACCTAAAACTGCAAGCAAACTTCCATAGCAAAGTTTAACTTTTGAAACTGAATGATACCAGTAAGACCACCTGGTTTGCTCAAGTGCTAGGACTTGAAGTTCCTCAGCTTTTTGAGCCTCAATAAAAAGCTGATACCTGGTGTTGCTTTTGGTAATGAATGTGTAAAGTGACTTAACTACAGTGAAAAAAGAAGAAAGCTCAACAATGTTTCTTATGCAGTCACCAAGAACAAGATTCGGTCTATCTGCATGGTAATGTATATAGATTGTTTGAGTAACCTTTTCCCTTAATCGTGCCTGTACTCCAATAAAGCAACCACTTAAAACACTAGCATTTAGCAATGCAGTTTGACCAGTTCAAGCCAGTTTGCTAATTTCTTGGTAAATGAAATCAGCTAAACTGGCTGCATCAAGCTTCCCCATATGATAACAACCTATCAAATGTTCCTTAACTTTCCCTTCACTAAAGTACCTTACTAAAATGGCAAGTTATTCCTTCTTAGACAAATCTTTTGTTTCATCTACCAGAATTGAAAAGTACTCGGCTTCCACTGCCTCAGCACAAATGGTTTCCCTAACTAATTACTGAAATTAAATCGTTTTGGTACTGTGGACTTATATAATGGCCATACCGACATTCAAGCTTTGTTTTGAGTGGAATTTGACTCTGCGATAAGCATTTCAATGAAATTGCCAGCATTTGAAGCACTTTCATCTTCAGAGTGAACAAGAAATGCTAGACCCTGCCTGCCCAAAAGTGCTGTAACTTTAAGAAGAGGCTTCACATGTTCTCGTTTTTCCTCAATTTCTTGCTGTCTTACTGAGGACAAACTGACTGATGAGTCAGACTGAATATCCTTGAAATGAGATGATGCAACCATGCTCTTAATATGCCACTCACTAGCTTGATGTTGTTTAAACAGAGTAGATATATCTTTCCATTTCTGAGTTCCAACGTCTATAAAAACTTGCTTACCAATCTTTTCACCTTTTCGAACTGCAGATCCTGCAAAATGCCTACAACAAAAGCAATATACTGTATCTTGTGAAATGGAGTACTCTAGCCAAGTAAAAGCTTCAAAATAAATGGCTCTGCATTTCCTATTACTTTGGTTATTAGGGAATTCGGTCAGTCTGGAATTATACTCAAAGGTTCCTTGAAGCTTATACTTTTGGTCTGCTGGCTTGGAAACTCAATCTGTTGAAATGTCCAGTACAAAACTCTCCTCTCTGCAACAAAGTCTTCAATCCTACATTGGATCAAACTCGGCAACAAAGCTTTCAATTCTTGATAGACTCAACAAACAGCTGCAACAAAGTCTTCAGTCCTCGGTATAGGATTGTGGCAGGATAGCAGCAGAGGGAAGACTCAGGGATAGAAAATGCAGTTAAACCAAAATATTTTAATGGACAAAACACAAATAAAAAGGCACAAGGGCCAAACAAAAGGTATAAACACTAAACAAAAGGTTTCCAACAAAACACTGGAACAAACTAAATCATTCTACAGACAACACTTACTCTGTGTCTCTCTTCAAAAACAAAAGCACTACAAACCACCCTCCTAACAAAGGGTTTCAGCTGTCTTTTATACTCTGTGGCTGGAGCCCATTTAACTAATAATTAACAATTAAACACTTAAGGCTCCAGCCACATTCTCATATGTATTTTTATAGGGAGGAATTTAACCCCCTCCCTGCCAATCCAAAACAAACAAGAATTATAATAAAAACAGTAAAAATAATAATAAACACAAATTATAGGGGCGAGCTGGCACCCCATCACAAGGATCCACAACAGCGCCTGTTCGCTCTGCCCTCTTCGCTGAATCTTTTAGCTTCAAGAGGTAGCAGGGCACAGTTTCTTTTGGATACTGTGGTTTTAGGTGTACAGCAGACCTAGACTGGTTTGTCTGATAAGTCTCTGTAAGTTTTACCGCAATCCTTCAGCCGGGCTTCAGTCTCGTTGGTTGTGGTCATTGACTCGCTTGCAGCTTGCTTCCTCGTTTTGGTTCTGTTTTCAGGCAGAGTCCCGTCTTGAGTCCTTTTTTCGCAGTCCTGGAGTTGCAGCTTTGCTAGCAGAGTGACAGCACCTTGTTTCGCATTTGATGTGGAGCGCAACATGTTCAGTTTGCTTAGATATTTATAGTTTCTCACTCTGCTAACTAGCCACTTTCATGAGATCATTTGTGTATCTTGCCTTTTTAAACTCACAGTCCTTTTGATTTTTTAATGTCCTTTTCCACTGGGACATCACTAGTTTATGTCTTCCTTGCGTCAAAACGATTGTTGTTGCACGTGTGAATTATCTGTACATAATTCAACTGTCCACTCAGCCTAATCCAGTTCCTCTAATCAGTAGGTCACATAGTTCAGTATGTCTGCCAGGAACCAAGGGGCCCTTTTTCTCAAGATACAGTAGTTTGCCCTGTTTCTCAAGACACACAGTTTCATTAATGAATCCAGTTACATTTCTAATACACGTTCATGTATTATCATATTCAGGGAATATGTCCCACAATCTCTGTTGTAGACTTGTGTGACTAAGCCTGGAACTCAGGAAAAAAATCAGGAACTTCTAAAGCTTGAGGAGACTTGCTCAGTGAAATTGTAGATGTCAATGAGGATACTGGAGTAGCAAGCAAAGAACTTTTACTGACTGCACCCGACACTTACCCAATTGAACTTTCACTGACTGCACATGATGCTTCATCAATTGAACTTTCACTGACTGCACCTGATGCTTCACCAATGGAACCTTTACTGATCACACCTGACGCTTCATCAGTGGAACTTACACTGACTGTATCTGACGCTTCACCAATGGAACTTTTACTGACTGTACCTGATGCTTCATCAATGGAACTTTCACTGACTGCACCTGACGCTTCACCAATGGAACTTTCACTGACTGCACATGATGCTTCACCAATGGAAGTTTCCCTGCACCTGACACTTCATTGCTGGTAGATTCTGTGCATGCATCAATGACCTAAAGAAATAATTTAAAAAATAATTTATTTTGCTACTACATTTCAGTTCATGTCACAACTTTCAGTTGCTTGAAATGTAATATATTTAATATTAAAATTAACTAAATGGAATTAAAGTTATAAAAAGTAAAATATGTAATTAAATATAAAATGTGATTTCAACTAGAAAAAAAAAATCTCAAAAATCTCTAAAAACTGACCAAAAATATTTAACTTAAACCTGATGATGTACATAAAAGAAAAACTTAACAGCTTCAAATACATCTTACTTTTTTAGCTGGAGGATTTAATGATCTATTGAAGAAAACACTAGGCTTTGGTTGCTTCCTCTCTACTTCTGCCCTTTCATTTGCTACTTTGCGCTTCTGAGCACCTGACGGTTTTAAGTGACCACTCATTGAACACCTTTCTAGTCAAATACCAGAGGAGAGCTGATAGACAGAGAACAAAAAACTATTAGATAAATAATATTCATGCATTTCTCAAAACAAATGATAATTTGCAATGCATTTGAATAAACAGTTGATCCAGTAAATTTAACAGAAATTTGAAAGTTAAGAACTCCATATAGATTCAGGGACTCTTTTTCCTAAAGGGGCCTCTATTGCAAGAACTATTTTATTCACCTTACCAATTTTTGTTAATGCCCCAGGACAACCCCCACCCCCACCCCCTCTCTGCCACTACCCTAATACACACACAGTATAGACCAGATCACCACAATTCACACCACACACAGCCTGTTGCACTGAAACACTGACACAATTTTTTGGTCCATTTTGTCACCTGTAATCAGAATAAGAGCTCTGTCTACATTTTTGCAAACCAAGTATTAACAATTCAACACAGTACAGTAACATTTCCCAAATGTACATCCGTTTTGGCAAGAAAAAAGAGAATGTTTCATTCAACAATGTTACATTAATGTCAGCCTAGTCGCTGCACTTTGAATGTCTGAAGCATGAACATTTTCCTTTAAGTCTTTTAAATTCTCACAGAAACTGCCCCCTGGTGATTTTGGAGCCCCCTACCTCCCCCCCGCTATCCTGTTTTAAGAGCTGATATACATGTTGCAAGAGGGCTTTAAATTTAAGGTGTCCAGTCTTACAAATTACCCCATGGCCAGGGTCAGTTGTAACGGGGGGTGGGGTCAGATGTAACATTCTGTCATGAATAATGAAATAAACAACAACATGTTTAATTTAACTCAAGAATTGAATGTTTTATTGAATAAGATCAATTTTCGCATGAAGCAAATATGTTTTTTTTTTTATTTAACTTAAAAACTGAATATCTTTATTGAAAAATAAAAATGCTCACATAAGGCTTTTTGTTGTTGTTGTTGTCCTACTTTTAAAACTTTAACATCCATAAAATGATAGGCCTTATCAAACAAGAATATGTCACTCTGAGTCACAATTGTGACATATGAACATTTTGTTTCCTTCAGTGCAAGATTCATGAGCCCAAATAATGTAAGCTAATGGTGTATGGTGTCAGTTGTAACACGTTTTACAACTGGCCCCAACCCAGGGAGCCATTACTAAACCTTATGAGCAATCAGTTGTGTAAATTATAAGTACAGGGATCAGGGATGAGAATTCTAAAAGACTGGATCCATAAACTGGGTAACACAGGTATATATCACAAAAAGAAAATGGACTCATCAAGGTCAGCAATCGATTTTTGTAGCTAAAATCTCAGGGCTTTAGCACAGACAGCTCCTCTTCCACAGGCAGACAGAGACTTGAACCTAGCATGTGCTGAGTAAGTGATGGCACTCTAGTTTGCTTCTGATTGGAGAAATTCAAGGTGTTACAACTGTCCCATGTTACAACTGTCCCAAGTCTCCCCTACTATACTGCATATGAAAAATTATGGTTTGTGAGTCTAGATTTAAAAAATAGTAATATAGAGAGGTGGCTAAGAATTGTATCATATGTGAGACAGAAATGGGCATTACAAGGTTATTATTATAATAATATAAAGTCCATACTTACCAGTGAAAAGTGAATGCAATAAGAACTGGCACAAGTCTTTTCTGTTGATATAATCCAATACTGTGGTAGCTACCTGAACAGCCATCTCATCCCCGCAGTTTATAACCAAAAGTTTAGCCAATTCCCGACTTGTTGCCTGCACGAAATTCCTGCGCGATATTTCATCGAAATATCGTCCTGCCAGGTTTAGAGTTTCGATTTTCAGTCTCCTGAACTCCCGATCAGTTACACGTTGAAACACGCTGCTTAGAACTTCGTAACAACCTGACGACATGATGATCGCAGTAGATGGTTGGTTTATCTAACACTCTGCAGCAAAGACAATGTAGGCAGGAGTTTATTGATGTTAGAAACAGGAAACCCACTGTGAGAACACAGAAGTGAAAGTACAAGAATGATTCATTTAGAAATAGAGGCTGACAGGAAAAACGTGTTTCAAAAGCTAGTATTACCTGCGATAAAATGTGTTACGATACAGTAACCCTTTACTTTACTTTAATTATTTACTTATTGATTTATTTTTTAAACACCAGAGATTGTTCCAGTCCTGAACTATTAAGTTTACAAGTGTGTGTTTTCAATTAACTTTATTATTATTATTATTATTATTATTATTATTATTATTATTATTATTAATAATAATAATAATAATAATAATAATAATAATACACCCAACTGCTAATACTAATGATATAATTTTATCAAGGTGAGCTTTAAACCAATGAGAGAAACTTTCCAAAGAGAAAAACTGCCCATCAGTAATTTAGTCCTACAACACAAGATGCCAGGTTAGACTTTACTTAGTCTATATACCTAGGCTACCAGTCCAATACTCCAGATTATTATTAAACAATTACAGACTAATACAAAGAGCTTTTATTCAGACCACAGTTGGAATGTCTGGAGGATAGCCCAATCTCACCTTTTCATCTGAATCACCCAATCAAGCGACCAAAAAAAACTTTCGGTGCTTCCATTGGATGACACAGATGTCAGTGTAGCTGCTGATTGGTGCACGAGTTTTTACCTTTCTTTTAGCATTTGATATGTATATTTTAAGTGTTTTAAAAAGTACTTTAAAAGTTACAATGTGCAATTTCATTATTTGAATTTGTTTGGATTTAAATTGGAAGGCAAATCTTCTCAGCATACGGCATCAGACATTTTTTTATGTTTTTTTTTATAGTTTCAATGTATTTTTATTTAATATTATTTTGTTATGTGAAGCGCTTTGAGATGTTTTCCATGAAAAGCGCTATATAAAGATAAATTGATTGATTGATAATCCCGTTATTAATACATTTTCCAATCTTTGATGCAGCTGTTATTTTAGTCAGTTTCATTGAAGAAATCGTGCAGCTCTATGCAGTGTATTCCATAATTTACCGATAGCAAACTAAACTGACTGCTAGGTTTCTAAATGCAGTGAGGAAAACATTTGCTGTATTTATTTTTGAGACAAAAATGCATGTATATTTACACTATTCTTTCAGAAATTGAAATTTTCAAGGGGAAGTACATATTCCAGGGCAATAGGCAAACTTCACAAAAATCATGGAATCTGTGATAATGTGAATAAAAAAAAAAAACAGCCTTGTGTGTTATAAAGCAAAATGTGAAACCTGAAGCAATATATATTATGTAGTAATTAGTTTGTTAAGATCATTCAGCCTAGTACATTAACTGTGAAAGGATAGAGGGTTGAACCCCCCCCCCACACACACACAGAACAATTCTCAGAAACTCCCACACAGACGGAAAGAACAAGTCAACAAATTAAATTGTGTCACCTGAATAAACCCAGGTAATTCATCATAGACAGATATTAACTAGACATAAGCAGAGCTGGCCAAGGATGTCCAGCAGTGTCTTTTGTGTCAAACTATGTTTTCAAGTACTTTATAACATACAGTACTAATGATCATTCCAAATTATAATAAATGAAGATGCTTCAGTTTAAGATTAGGAATGACCCTCTCTCAGTTCACTATCGTTAAAAACATACTTTCCAGGAAACATCATTACTTTATACACTTTTTATTTTTTATTATTTAGTTCTGGTGTATTTAGGTTGTAAATCTATAGACTGTAGATTATATTTTTTTTACAGTCATTCTGCACTTTCACATTTACTGTTTTGCAGGTAAGCATTTAAATATTTAGAAACATTTGTATAATTAATGTAGAGAAACTGATCAATTTCAATGTGACAATGCTATTTTTCTATTTAATAAATATGCTTAATTGTGAAATATCTTCAAATATCTATTTTTACAGTGTGAAATAAGCAATTTTTTGCTGTGAAAAAATACAGCCCTAATTATTTACCTTGTTCTCTTGTGTGGTAGACTCAACAGCAATCATACAACAGGCTGATGGTAATGGTTCGAATGGTTGTATATCATTTACTGCATTCAACTATAACTTATCTAACATAACATTTGGTTTTACTACAGATTTCATGAAAAACAAATGTTGAATCATTAAAAACAAATCAAGCTCAGCAAATCACGCAACACAGTAAATAAATTACATATATATATATATATATATATATATATATATATATATATATATATATATATATATATATATATATTGGCAGTTATTCACCATTGCACCATTATTTGATGAGCCTGGCTCTTTTGCATTGTGGTTAATACGATCGCTTGCAGTGTGCTGGGCAGTCGGGTCGCATCCTGCCTCTGCCTTGTTACAGAGTCATACCAAGATACAGTAGTGAGCAAACTCATTAGAACACCCCATTGTTCCATAGTTTTGAAATTGTCCATTGTAAAAATGGTCAAAATAGGCAATTAGTGATGGTCTAAATTAATTGATGACTTTAATAAGCCACACATACAATTAATTTTAAATAGTAAGAGAAAAGGAACACAGGCCCAAATGGTAAAATGCATGCAACTTTTTAGAAGTTGTTTAAGATGCCTATTTAAAGCATAAAGTGGTCTAACATTTTGCATACGAGTGAGTGAAAATTGAAATAATAAACACCCAGTTTTTATGCAGGTAGATATAAAAGGATATAAAAAGACACACTACACACAACCAAGATATTTTCCATCCATATGTATATTACAGGTCATTCAAGTTTAATGACAATTAACTTGTTTTGTCAACATGGAAATATACTAGGGAATGCTCTTATTGTGACATCTATATCATTTATATGAAATTATTTATGTGTGTTTTAAAATGGAACATTTAAAAAAATGATTCTTTATATTTAAACAAGTCTTACATTAAAAACTTTCTAATACTGGATTTGAGAAAACAGAAATTAAAAGATAAAAATGTGGTTTCAATTGTAAAGAAAAATAAAAGCTAGTTTGTAGAAATAGAATTAAAATAGTCATACAACTACAGTCTCAGCACTATTTAGGGTAGCCACATACCAAGGTCACGTTCTTGTATGAGAAATACACAACTTATTTTAACCACAAACATTAGAGCAAGATACTGCATTCAGTATTAGCTTCCGGAGAGAGCCACTCTATAGCTGGGTGTAGCAGGTTGTGGGGAGGTGTATAACATTGTGCCTTGTGCTTTATCATGTTTTATTATAGTTTGCTGTGCTTTTACTATGGGAAACTTTTATAAGGGTTAGTACCTTTTTTATGCTTTACCATACTTCTGTGCTTGTCTATGCTTTTGTCATCTGGATGCTCGCTGTCATACAATGTAGAACCGACTATGCCAGAACGGTAGTTACCCATACAGAGAACTAAATACAGAAACAAAATAACACCTATACATTCTCTATAGGCGCTCCTCACTTTAAAGCTTATACAAATTTGCTCAGATTTCATTTGAGGAGCCACACCGACAGATCCACCACCAGGCAGGAGAGAGAACACAAACCAAAATTGACCATTTAACAGTTATTTATTTCATGCCAGGTATTTATTTAAACAATTGGACATGTTCAGGGTTCACAATTAACACAATGCACATTGGCATCTAGTGCCACCATCTGGGATGCACAGGCAGCCACTCGTTTCCCACAATTTACTACATTTTCACATCAGCAAAACTCATTAGTAAAACCAACTGACGTCCTCCCCCACGAATGCCGCCCACCCATCAAACCTTGTACCGCTCAGCTCCGAACACCGCACTTACAAGAGGCTTCAGATCCAATCTCTTTTTGTTCCCACACAAGTCCAGAATTCTTGTCCAGTAGAGTTCTGACGGGACAGGATGGGGGATGGTGTTTGGAGACCTGTCCCTCTCTGCACTGATGCTTGGTGATAGCAATGGTTAACTAAAATAAAACACAGACAAGGTGGGTAAACCTATAGTTAAACCCAACAAATTTAAACTGAAATCCTAAAAATAGAAAAGTTTATTTCTTTAATATTTTATAAAAACACTAAACTAAAACCTTACCTATTCTTCTAAAATACCTAATATTACAATCACACAAACTCCACTGTTGAATAGCTACAACTGGAAGTTTAAAACAAGGCATCTAATCACAGGAGAAAAGACAAAGAAAATAAAAGTGCAAGCCTCCAACAGTCCTGTTTAGGGCTAATTAACATCAAACTAATATGCATACAACAGACAGATAGTATCTAGATGACAGAAAGGCAATACTACCATAAGTATTCAGTAACATGTTTTATACTAGAAAAAGGAAACAGCGTTTAACTACAATATCACTGGACACTAGTTACAGTTAACCCATCTGTCCAGCCACTACAACACCGCTTCTTCTCAAGTAAATAGATTTTCTAATCCTTGTTGCAGTCAGCTTGGCTGTAGCATCTCCTCTCCTTTTGTTTCCGTTTCTCCCACAGTCCTCTGTCCTGTCTGTTTAATCTCTCTCCTTTGTTCTCTGTGCATCATTGTTGCGTGTCCCCATTCTTCTCTGTTCCAGTTCCTTTTCTCGTTGCTCTCTCTGTGTCGTTCTTTACTTTTCATTTTGCATGCTCCTCATTTTGAGTTCTCCTCATCCTTCATCCTTCTTCCTTTCCTTTCCTCTCTTGCCTGTCCTTCTCTTTTAAATCTAGGTGTACATAATCACAGGGAGTTAAAATGCTTGCTGCAGCCAATACAAACTAAAAATATACATATATAATTACAACAGTGCTCAAATAATCATAAAACAACGTGATGCAAAAATAGCAAGCAGAAAACAAATCTTACGTGCACAAAGTAAATAAGAAAATAAATAACGTGAAGCTACATAATGACAATATAAAAGCACAACTTTTATATTTTCACCTTGAGACACTGTCAGTATCTCTTTTTGCACTTTACTGTGCTTTAACTAGGTAAATTTGATAAGAGACAGGCTTGTTATTTGGTGTCTACATACAACAAAAGCATGTAAAAGCATGCATGTATATATGTGTGTATATATATAATCAGAGTTCCGTAAAATAACGTTTCACTTTGTAGGGTAACGGTTTCAAATATGTATTTTTTTAATTAATAACATTAAAAAGAAGATACTATTAGAAGTGGGGTTTGAACCTACATCTATTGGATTTTAAGTCCAACGCCTTAACCACTCAGCCATCCTGGTTTGACAAGGAACTACTTGATACATTAATGTTGGTGATAAAGCGAATCCCACTGACAATACCTTTTTTTTCCGCTTCATGGAGCGTGTCCTCAGTGGCATCTCCTGCTCAGCCTGCGTGGTCTACCTGTATGACTTGCTTGTCCACACAGCGACCTACAAGGAGGCCATTGCCAACCTGAGGGAGATGTTGAACCAGATCCGGGCCGCTGGCCTGAAGCTGCACCCGGGGAAGTGGCACCTGATGCGCTAGGAGACCCAGTTCATGTGGTGTGGGCTGACGGAGTTGTTACTGACCCAGCCAAGTTGGAGGCAATATGGGGGTTGCCAATGCCAACGTCAGTCTGCCAAGTGAGGGTCTTTCTGGGGCTGGCCTCCAATTATCGGCGGTTCATCCGGGGGTTCACCGATATCGCCCTCCCACTGCCTTGCACCATAGAGAAGGGGAAGTGGTTTAGCTGGACTGAAGAGTGTGACAGAACATTCCGTCAACTCCGACATGTGCTGGCCACGGCCCCCATCCTTGCCTACCCTGACCCGGGCCTACCCTTCCTGCTCGATGCTGATGGCAGTGACTTGGGGGCGTGCTGCCCCAGGTGGGCCCCAAAGGGGAGCGAGAAGTGACCTCCTACAGCAAGGTCCTCAGCAAGACCGAGCAGAACTACTGCGTCACTCAGAGGGATCTGTTGGTGGTGGTGCAGTGTATCCGTCACTTCTGGCCCTACCTGTACGGCAGGCCATTCACTGTCCTTCCCATGCTAAGTAACAGCGTTGGTTGTAATATATAAAAGACAGACGAGACATACTCAAAGACAACAAGTCCTGCAACAAAGCAATTGTCTGGGTCTTTACAATATATTTTTTTAAATTTGAAAGTAAAAATATATGAAAGCATGATGACCTTTATGTACAAAAATCTTCACTAATATACAATTGAACAAGAACTGTAGTATTTATTTTCGTTTCATACAGTATTAAATGGCAGTGTTTATATGATAGTGAAAAATAAATAAATAAAGATAGATAAAGTGAAAGAAAGAAATGTCTATGCATTGATTTATGTATTGATTTATTTCAAAATGTATTAATGTTTTACTTTTACCAAATATTTAGGATATCATTTAGCATAGCTAATTCTCAGGAAAATATTCCTTTTTGTCCAGTGGGGACCACAAATAGCGTTACTCTTATCAACCAGTATCGAGAGGAACTGTAATTCCTTGCACCAATAGGGAATCTTTCAGAGCTCAAGTTCAGAATCTCAGAATGATGATGATGATGATGATGATGATGATGATGATGATGATGATGATGATGATGATGATGATGATGACTAAAACAATCTCCAAAATGTCCCAAGAATACTCAGCTGGCTGGCTTCATATTTCAAAATACTTGTCTCAACTAATCGTGTAGCACTGATGACAGTAACACAACATGCTTGCAAACTGAAGGTCATAGTTTCAAATCCCATGCATGCCTGATTTATATAAAAACAATTTTGCAGGCAAATGTTCAATTTTAAAACAGAAATAAATAATTTAAATAAATCATATAGACATATTCCCATGTAGACAAAACAATTTAATTATCATTAAAACTCACTTGTTTCCCTTACTTTACTGTATGACCGGTTGTGACAGGGCTAGGAGCCCTGCACATAAAAAAGGGGGTAGGGCAAAGCCCTGCTGTTTAAATGTGTTGTGTTTTATTGTTTATGATTTAAAATGTATTGTTTATTATTTAAAGAAAATGTTTGTTTATTTTAGAACGGGGTACCCCCACCCCTGTGTATTTTGTATGTGTATTTTGTATTTGTATTTGTGAATTTTATAGGACGGCGAAGCTGTATGTTTGTTATTGTTTAGCAGCATGGATGGGGAAGCCCCATCCACAGAAAAAACCCTCAGCCATTGTATAAAAGCCTGCAGCTCTCCATGTTCCAGGTGGAGTGTTCCGAGAAGAGAACGAGAGAGAAAGAGGAAACTGAAAAGGAAACTAAAATGAAAGTAAAAAGTCTAGGAACAGTGAAGGCAACAGCCCAGCCTGACCTAGGATCTGTTTGGCTTCTTTTAGTGTTTGTGATTTTGTTTTGTTTATCTATTTTATTTTTCTCTGTGAGCAGTGAATTTCTGTTTGAACCTTTTATTTTATTTTTGTGTTTAAATAAACACGGTGCCGCCGTGCCTTTGCATCAGTACCTGCCTGCTTGTCTGTGTGTTCTCTGGCCTGACATCACCACTTCAGCCAAACCCCTGGCCTGACTTCACCACTTCAGCCATACCCCTGGCCTGACGTCACCACTTCAGCCATCCCCCTGGCCTGACGTCACCACTTCCGCCATCCCCCTGGCCTGACTTCACCACTTCAGCCACCCCCCTGGCCTGACGTCACCACTTCAGCCTTCCCCGTCACACAGGTATTGACTTTTTTTTCTACATTTCACCTAAGAGTGTTGGAACTACAAACTAAAAGTGAAATCGTACACTGAAAACACATAAACTATCCTTGCTGTATAGCGAGTCTGGCAGTTCTCGGCGCCGCTGATAACTTCGGTACCTCTCAATATCCCTGGGCCCTTCCCAAGGTCCGAGCAAGGGAAACGGTTTGTACTCGTGGAAATGGTCTATTTCACCAAATGGAAATGTTCATGTGCATGCTCAGCAGCTTAGGGGTACCTGAGGAGCTCCACAGCAATCAGGGCCGCAGTTTTGAGAGCCGGGTCTTCGCAGAGGTGTGCAAGCGGAAGGGGATCTGGAAGACGTGCACCACCCCCAGGGAAGCGAGGCATATAAGGGGGTCCAGGAAAAATACCAGGAGGATTGGAGAAAGCAAGAGTGAGTGAGAAGGGTTTGTGTGGAGAGAAAGTGATATTTCTAGAGTGTGAAATGATAAAAGAAAACAAATAAGTAATTTTAAATTATTTTATTTCATTTGACACCCAGTTTCCTTCTCTCACTTTATGATTTTATTTGATTGATTATTGCTGTAACAAAACTAAATGGCTTAAGACTTCATCTACTCATGGTTGCAGTCTCATTTCTGTCTCAGAAGAACCTGAAAACGCTACAATATCAATAATATTATATTATAGAAACAATAAAATGCAATGCCATTCTGTGTTGTCGATATAATCACGAACTATCAAAGAAAGAAAGTTATTTATTTATGTATTTATTTATTTATTTCATAAATTAAAACAGTCAACTCAGAAAAACAGTATTCAGTAGTTCGTGGGATGGTTTCCCATATCAAAGGACGTCATTTGATTCCTGTTCAGGTCAACAGTTGCAGTTATAATTTGGTTTCCCGGCTCTCCCTACATCAAAAATCTTACAGCTTTTATTATAATCAAGGGAGATGGAAGTTCATGTGAGACTGGGTGTTTAATTAAGGGTGGCCACCAGGTGGAAGGTGCAGGAAGCGGAATTCAAAGTAAGTGAAACAATTAATAAATCAAAAATACTACACACAAACATGGTCAATGCAGCAATAGTGAAATAAAATACATAAAACAAAAATGTAAATACTAGTGTTCAAATATTATAAAAATTACAGTGTCAAATAAAGTGAATTCGCCTTACACATAAATGACTTACCCGATGATCCCTATGGATGTCTGAACTTTTTCCAGACATCCATAGGGATTGGGTAAGGCATTTATGTATATATTTACTCATTAGAGCTGTCTTTTTTAACCATAAGAAATTAGGCTACTCGTTTCACTGTCTAAAAATAGCTATTTCAGTATATATTCACAATTAAACATAACATTTATTAAAGCAGAAAACAGCATTGTCATATTCAAAACTGATAATTTAAATTCTTACCTGAAAAACAGCAAATGCTGAATTGTATTTTGTTTTATATGTCCACCTTCTAAAAACATTCTGTTGTCCCCATCAGAGGAATTATCAAACAAAATAAAAACATAAATAAAAGTAAAAATAACAACAGACACATGAAATGTCCCCTTCTTGTACTGGACAGAGCGATCTTAAGCAAAAGTATTTTCCATCTTTGATGCAGCTGGTGTCTTGCAGCTCTATGCAGTGTGTTTCTACGGGAAGCATACATATTACATGACAATTGGTACATTTTAAATCCATGATAACCATGAAAAAAATACAGCCTTACTTACTCATTTTTGTTGTTGCACAGTAATGTCGCACAGTAATGCCTTTCTCATTTTGCAAGAGCTGGATATGATAAGATAGCTTGCCTGTTACAATCTTTAGGAGAAAAAAAGATTTAAGGCAACTGATCAAGGAAAGCAAAACAATTAGGACAAGAAATGAATAAGCAACTCACACCACCTAAATAATGCATGATCATCAATTTGTGAAAATGTGACGGTGAATAAAGATGGTGGAGAGACTAAGAGAATAAAAACCATCCCCTGATAAATTTGCAAAGTGTTTTGCAATTCTCCCATTCTCTTACCATGGTTATACTCAGGGTTGCCAATCTTGCAATTTAGTTTTTGCTGACATAGACTTACAGTGGCTTTTTTTTTTTACTGACACTGTATTTATTAATTTTTGTACTGACATAAATAAAAGAAAAAACAGAAACAATAAAATACATTATAAAATCGGTTATTTTAATGTACTTACATTTCTTTAGGTCTTATTGACTTCTTATGGTCAGGACTATTTCTTAGAGAGCTCCTAAATTAAGGAATGCTCTGCCTTCATTTGTCTGGGAAACTGGGACCATTACAATTATCAAGTCAAGACTAAAAACACACCTTTATAAAATGGCTTTCTTGTCTTAGTGGGTTTTAATGTAACTTTAAAATTGCTGCTTTTGTATTATGTGTATACTGTTATTTAAACATGTTATTTAAATCATATGTTATGATTATGGCAGTTGTATGTGTGACATGCTATACAAATGTATTGTGGATTGTTCTTTTTTCTGCTTTGTACTATACAGTGCTTTGCAATACTTTTGTATAAAAGCGCTATATAAATGCAATAAATAAATAAATACATGGACACATTTGCAGATATATATATATATATATATATATATATATATATATATATATATATATATATATACAGTGCCTTGCAAAAGTATTCAGACCCCTGACCAATTCTCTCATATTACTGAATTACAAATGGTACATTGAAATTTCGTTCTGTTTGATATTTTATTTTAAAACACTGAAACTCAAAATCAATTATTGTAAGGTGACATTGGTTTTATGTTGGGAAATATTTTTAAGAAAAATTGTATGACATCTTCAGAGTCGAAACAGTCTCGCAAGTATTATGTTATCTTAATGCTGGAAGTCTCAGAAATAAAATGTTAGAACTTGAAGCTACTGCACTAACCAGTAACTATGATGTGATAGGTGTTACAGAAACTTGGTTGTCTGAGAGTGATGGAGACGAATATAATATTAGTGGGTACACACTGTGTAGGAAAGACAGGCAGGACAGAAGAGGCGGAGGGGTAGTGCTATACATAAGAAATAGTCTTGAAGCCCAGGTGTTAAATCTGGACAAAGAAAACAATGCAGAATCAATATGGGTAAGAATAATGGACAAAAATTCAAAGGGCATAATAATAGGAGCATGCTATAGACCGCCAAACTCAGATGCCGAGCAAAATAATCTGTTATACAATGACATTCGAAATGCATGTAGAAAAGGAGAAGCCATACTAAAGGGGGATTTCAACTTCCCCCCGTATAAAATGGGAGAACCCGGTGGGGTGCACGACGGACGAAATTGAAATAGTGGAAATGACAAAAGACTGCTTCGTAACGCAATTTGTCGAGGCACCGACTAGAGGGGAGGCATGCCTTGATTTAGTTTTTTCAAATAACGAAGACAGAATAACTAAAACAGAGGTCAGAGAGCCATTGGCAAACTCAGACAACAACATGGTCTCATTTGAAGTATTTTTTAAAACCCCAAAAGTAATGACTAAAGCCAAGGTTTACAATTTTAGAAAAGCAAACTATGAAAGTATGAAACAGAGACTAACAGAAGTAGATTGGAGTAAAATAGAGAAAATATCCACAGAAAAAGGATGGCTAAAAATGTAGTACTAGAGGCATAAAACAATTACATCCCAA
Source organism: Acipenser oxyrinchus oxyrinchus (assembly GCA_030684275.1). NCBI lineage: Eukaryota > Metazoa > Chordata > Actinopteri > Acipenseriformes > Acipenseridae > Acipenser > Acipenser oxyrinchus. The sequence continues at coordinate 2,879,110 of CM060290.1, forward strand.
AAGTAGACAAATCTAAATCTAAAACAAAATGGCCAAAATGGTTTAATAGATCAATTAAAAAAATATTCAGCGAATAAAGGCAATTTACAGAGCGTTTAAAAGGGATCAAAAACATAGTGTACAGAAAGAGTACTTGGAACTGCAAACACAAGTCAAAAAGGAAGCCAGAAAGGCCAAGAGAGAGATACAAATCCATGTTGCTAAGGGGGCTAAAAACAATTCCAAAATGTTTTTCAAATATTATAACAGCAAGAGAACATTCAAAGAGTAAGTTAAATGTCTAAGACACACAAATGGCAAAATCATAGATGAAGAAAAAAAATAGGAAATATATTAAATTTCTACTTTTCACAGTTTTTTACAAAGGAGGACACAGACAACATGCCCCACATGTCAACCTGTTCCTATCCAATTTGAAATAACTTTAGCATAACTGAGGCAGAAGTGTTAAAGGGACTAGGAGCTCTTAAAATAAACAAATCCCCTGGGCCAGATGAGATCCTCCCAATAATACTCAAAGAAATAAAATAAGTTATTTACAAAGATCATTATTATTATTGCTAAGATCATTACTATTATTTATTTCTTAGCCGACGCCCTGATCCAGGGCCACTTACAATTGTTACAAGATATCACATTATTTTTTACATACAATTGCCCATTTATATAGTGGGGTTTTTACTGGAGCAATCTAGGTAAAGTACCTTGCTTAAGGGTACAGCAGCGTCCCCCACCTGGGATTGAACCCATGACCCTCCGGTCAAGAGTCCAGAGCCCTAACCACTACTCCACACTGCTGCCATGCAAGAGTCTCTTGAGACAGGGGTTGTACCGACAGACTAGAGAATTTCAAACATAATACCGATCCACAAAAAGGGAGACAAAACTGAACCAGGTAACTACAGATCAATAAGCCTGACTTCTATTATATGTAAACTTACGTAAACTAATAAGATCCAAAATGGAAAATTATCTATATGGTAACAGTATCCTGGAAGATAGTCAGCATGGTTTTAGGAAAGGGAGATCGTGTCTAACTAACCTGCTTGACTTTTTTGAGAATGCAACATTGACAATGGATAATTGCAAAGCATACGACATGGTTTATTTAGATTTCCAGAAAGCTTTTGACAAAGTCCCACATAAAAGATTAATTCTCAAGCTGAATGCAGTAGGGATTCAAGGAAATGTATGCACATGGATTAGGGAGTGGTTAACATGTAGAAAACAGAAAGTACTGATTAGAGGATAAACCTCAAAATGGAACAAGGTAACCAGTGGTGTACCACAGGGATCAGTATTATGTCCTCTGCTATTCCTAATCTACATTAATGATTTAGATTCTGGTATAGTAAGCAAACCTGTTAAATTTGCAGATGACACAAAAATAGGAGGAGTGGCAAACACTGTTGCAGCAGCAAAGGTCATTCAAAATGATCTAGACAGCATTCAGAACTGGGCAGACACATGGCAAATGACATTTAATAGAGAAATGTGTAAAGTATTGCATGCAGGCAATAAAAATGTGCATTATAAATGTCATATGGGAGATACTGAAATTGAAGAAGGGAACTATGAAAAAGACCTAGGAGTTTATGTTGACTCAGGAATGTCTTCATCTAGACAATGTGGGAAAGCTATAAAAAAGGCCAACAAGATGCTCGGATATATTGTGAGAAGTGTTGAATTTAAACCAAGGGAAGTAATGCTAAAACTTTACAATGTATTAGTAAGACCTCACCTTGAATATTGTGTTCAGTTCTGGTCACCTCGATACAAATAGGATATTGCTGCTCTAGAAAGAGTGCAAAGAAGAGCAACCAGAATTATCCCGGGTTTAAAATGCATGTCATATGCAGACAGGCTAAAAGAATTGAATCAGTCTTGAACAAAGAAGACTACGCATGCGATCTGATTCAAACATTCAAAATCCTAAAAGGTGTAGACAATGTCGACCCAGGGAACTTTTTTGACCTAAAAAAGAAACAAGGACCAGGGGTCAGAAATGGAGATTAGATAAAGGGGCATTCAGAACAGAAAATAGGAGGCACTTTTTTCACAGAGAATTGTGAGGGTCTGGAACCAACTCCCCAGTAATGTTGTTGAAGCTGACACCCTGGGATCCTTCAAGAAGCTGCTTGATGAGATTCTGGGATCAATAAGCTACTAACAACCAAACGAGCAAGATGGGCCGGATGGCCTCCTCTCGTTTGTAAACTTTCTTATGTTGTTATGTTCTTAAGTTGAAGTGATCACATCACTTTTTTTTTTGCTGGCTGGAAATAACTTGTATGTTCAGTGTGCAGACTTCAGGGAGAGAAAGGAAGTGCGACATTAAATAACTCATACATTCAAACAACTAGGAGCACAAAGAACAACCCCACTACATTTTAAAATTCCATGACAAAACTGCTATTTTATTATACAAAACCACTGCCAAAAATGAGTGACCAGGGGGCAAGCAGCTGGCATTTTCCCCATAAAAGGCTGGCTGCTTCAGCTCCTTGAAAAGTTGCAAGCAGTGCACCTCTGTATCATTTCAATCTCTGAACTGCTCAAATCATCCTTCATCACTACTGTCTGTCTGGTATTCTTGAGGGGGTTTTATCTTGCTTTCATCTGCCCGTTTATAGCACGGGCAAATGACAGCAAGGTATTGTCAGTTTACCTTTGGTCATAACATCTGGGCAGGTTTGAACAGACATATTAATTCCTCTCTCTAATCTCTCCAGGCTGTCATCTTCTGATGGGATGTGACTTTCAATAATTTCTCACAATACCTGCAAGACCAAAATCCAAGACAGGGAAAACCACAAAATTAGCCTCTGTGGGTGTTCTTGTAGGAATAAATAAATAAGTAAATAAATAAATAAATAATATACATACACTATCCTTGATCTCTCTCGTTTTCCAAATGCGGTTCGTGACTTTTGAGTTGAATCCAGTATCCCCTAAAACTGGGCACAGAGTCCTTTAAATTTTCACTTTCCCAGACCATCTCTGTTGGGCTGTTCTGTACCATGAATGGTTTGTTGTCGTTTTCAGTGTCAGACGGTGTCGCTGGTTTCGGGCTAGATGTCATCTGCAGGGTTACTGCTGGCCTCTATGATAGTACTGTGGGGAAGGCATCGCTCTTCAGCTGCGGCTCATACCCACACGGCAGGGCAACTTAATTTATCACGTAGCAGGGTGGGTCAAAATGAGCGGAACAATAGAGGGGATAGAGGGCACCCATGATGTGTGCCTCTTGCAAGCTCAAACTGAGAAGACATAGCCAAGCCAGTCTGCACGCAAGCTGTAGGACTATTGTATAAAGTACGTATGCACGGCTAAAACCAAAATGTTCCAGAAATTCCCACAAGTAATTCCATTCCAAATGGTCAATTGCCTTCTCAGCGTCTAAAGAGAGGATTTATAAAGTTGTGTGTAAAATTTTAGAAACGCATTGTTAACCTGACTGGGTTGAAACAACAGACTGTCATTACAGTCCTTGATTGCCTCAATAGATGCCAAGATTGCCTCAAAAGTCTGCCAGGCAGTTCAGCATGTTCATAGTCTAACTGTCTAGTCTTACGTAGCAAAAATGCAGCTTTTGTCCTGGTCATGTTTTTAAATTCAGCTTTCAAGGCAGCAAGCTGCAGTATACGAGCTTCCAATGGGGAAATCTGCTGTGTTTTATTCAGGTTTGAGGCAAAAGAAATACAATGTCCTCTAATAAAACACTTGGTAACCTCCCATAGGGAATGGCGATTCATTTCGGGGTCAGAATTAATTTCTAAAAATGTTTGTAACTCAGCAGCCAGATGCATCAAAATTTATTCGTATTAGAGCAGAAAAGAGTTACAACACCATCTTTTAGCACACGCTATTCTGGGAGTAAAATGAAATAAATAGACAATATATCAGTGGAGATAATATGCTTGGACAAATGAAAATAGTTAATGTGGGAATATGTTTTGTGTCGATGAGAAAGGAAAGAAAAATCTTTAACATTCATGTTTTTCACTCTCCATGCATCCCATACATTCAACTCCTGTGCAAAACTCTGAAAAAACTTAGAAAATACCTAGTGGGGGGAAGGGAGACTGATGTGCCCTGTGACGTATTGAGTGTTGGATTAAGAGACAAATTAAAGTCCCTCCCAAGGATAACAGCAGCACCTGAGAATTGTGACAGTTTAATTCTAACATTTTCAAAGAACTGGGGATGACAATGCACACCCAAAAGCCTGTAGGAACATAAAGAGTTAACGTTCAGGTAACAACTCCTAACTTAAACATAACTTGGCTATCAGAAACATAACTCTGAATAGGAAGGAACCCATTTGGGCAGGTTGATCTGGAGGAAGGCGATAGCATCCTCACCCTCAGCAAGACCGACCAGGGGTAGATTAGGACGCCAGTTCTGGAGCAGCGTCACGTCTGCAGTAACATATTTAATGCTATCTCTATCTTGCTTAAGTGCAGCCTGCAAAGTATATGTTGGTTTTCCAAGGCCTGTAGAGAAGAAGACTGAACTGCCACTTCCTGCTCCACATACTGCAGTCTGGATCAGATTAGATGCATGTCTGAGTGTAGGACAGAGAAGCTTGCTCTTAACAGAGTCGGTGAAAAAAGCCTTCAGAAGCTCCAGCTGAGGATCCTCAATGTGAGACCCAACACTTGTGTCGACTGTGGGATCCATGGCAAGCAGTTTTCTGACTTTTCCCTGTCTTTATTATTATTATTATTAATTTCTTAGCAGACGCCCTTATCCAGGATGACTTACAATTGTTACGAGACATTATTTTTACATACAATTACATTATTTTTTACACATTATTTTTACATACAATTACCCATTTATACAGTTTACTGGAGCAATCTAGGTAAAGTACCTTGCTCAAGGGTACAGCAGCAGTGTCCCCCACCTGGGATTGAACCCACGACTCTCCGGTCAAGAGTCCAGAGCCCTAACCCCTACTCCACACTGCAGTCTTCCTTTTCCAGAAGGAGGGGTACTGGGGTTCATGTCAGATGCCAATATCTTCTCTGGGGTTTCCATTAGAAGAAGAAAACAATACAAATGCCCTCAGTTAGGTGGAGAAGTGTATATTTTAAACAATATGGACCGAGTGTGTGCAAGCTTATAAACTACGCTGCCATCTTGAGCCAAGACCAATCGGAAGTGTTTTCTTTTGATAATATTGTCATTTAAAGAGTTCTGTTTTCACCTTGATAAACTTCTTCCACCGCTTAGGCGGTCCACTCGGCATAGACGCCCTAGCGCATGAATGGCCCAAAGTGTTTTTGTACACTTTTCCACCTATACCGCTTCTCCCGGCTTTTCTTGAAAAAGTCTGGTCAGAGAAAGCATCAGTTCTCCTAGTGGCCCCCAAGTGGCCCACTAGTCTAGGCCCAAGAGTCTGGTTTTCGACCCTGTGGGTCTGGCCCCTGAAAGGGACTGCTGGTTAGCCCTAGGGCTATCAGATGCGGTTGTGGGTACATTACAAAGTGCTAGGATAGACTCCACCAGGTCTTTGTATACCTATAAGTGGAGGTATTTCCAGGCTTGGTGTCTGGCTAGAAGCCATGACCCCATATCTTGCCCTTTGCCAGTCATCTTACAGTTTCTGCAAGAACTGCTTGATGCTGGTAGGTCACCTTCCACCTTGAAGTTGTATTTAGCGGCTGTCTCTGCTTGCCATGCCCCCATAGATTCAATGTCTCCGTGTGCGCATTTTTTTGGCTACCTATTTTCTTAAAGGCGCTCAGTGATTACACCCTCCTAGGAGCACTGTTCTCCCCGAATGGAGCCTTAATGTTGTACTGGAGACTCTCACAAAGGCCCCATTTGAGCCCATACACTCCATAGAGCTGAAGTACCTGTATATGAAGACGGCCTTCCTCTTGGCTAACACCTCCGCTAAGCGGGTCAGTGAGCTGCAGGCGCTGTCTGTGCACAGCTCCATTTACTTCAATGGAGGATGAGAGATAAAATGTTCTCTGCCCAGTGCGGGCATTGAGCTGCTACGTGCATAGGACAAGAGCTCTGCGTCAATCTGACCAGCTCTTCGTCTGTCATGGGACACGGACCCTAGGACAGCCCCTCTCTAAGCAAGTGTCTGTCACATTGGATTGTGGATACAGTCTTGACTGCATATAATAGTGCTGGCTTGCCCCCACCTGGTAGGGTAGCCGCACACTCCACTAGAGGGTTGGCTGCATCTTGGACCCTCTTCAGAGGGGCCTCAATGTCTGATATTTGTACTGCGGCTAGCTGGGGTATGCCACATACTTTCGCCAGGTTCTACCATCTTAATGTGGTAGACCCTGCCTTGCCTTCTATAGGCACAAGGGTCCTTGAGGGTGTAAGTTCACACTGCTAACCTCTGGGTTAGACAGTGCTTGTGCGTTCCTCATATGCTGCCATTCGTTCTCTCTCGCGACGGCTCTGGTATACATTATCCCATGTGTAATGTCATTGGTGGTCGTCTTCGAATTGAAAGGGAACGTTCGGTTACTTACCAAAACCCTGATTCCTTCAAAGAAGACGACCACCAACTGCGAGGTTGTATTGGTGCATCAGTAAGCCCTCACGGGTTCAATGGAAAAGAGAAATGGCTTCCTTTGGATGAGAGTTTTATCCCCTCGGTGGGCGGGACGGAGTGCATCATCCCAGGAAGAGGCCTATCGGCAGCTCAGCGATACCTACCCAATGGGCAGGCATATCCCATACATTATGTCATTGGTGGTCGTCTTCTCTTTCAGGGAACCAGGGTTACGGTAAGTAACCTAACGATTTTCTTGGTGACCTTGTTCCTACATATCTAGATCTGTTATCTGAATAAAAGAATCTAAAGCATCTTATATAATTTGTGTGCCTTATCGCACTGAACTGGCGTAGTCACTGGCGTATTTTGGAATTAAAGGCAGGTGTGTGTTGCTTGTGGTGTTGCTGTACACTACCTGTGTCACCAGGGAGGCATTACATTAGTTTAAACTTTTATAACTTTTAAAAGTACCACAGGTACTTTTATATTCTGTGTTGCTCACTCCAACCCCCAGTTGATAACCCAAGGACCATAAACCAGGGAAGTAAAGCTCAAGTTTCTTTATTACACCATTGATGCATGGAATCCTCTACAAGTCAACTCTTATATAAGGGTAGTATGCTATGTTCACGCAATCAATTCTTCCCACGAATTGCAGGGTTGCATGTACTGCATAATTCTCGCTTCCAGTTAGAGGTAAGTATAATACATGTAAACAAACAACTAGTTAGCAGCACATTAATCCGTCATATAGTACGCCTAATATAGGTAAACAAAATGACTAGTTAGCAACACAGTAATCAATCATATAGTATAGCTATGTATGTAAACAAGAACGACCACAGTAATCAATAATATAATATTCCTAATATATGTAAACAACACGACTAGTTGGTAACACAGTAATCACTCCTATATATATATTTACAAATGTACATCTGCGGGTCCTCTATCGACATTAGAAGACCAAAAAAGTAAAATTAGGTGTCAGACACAGTGGGATTCTAACTTTTATAACATCCTAGTAATATTTAATGTGATCCTAGATTCAAAACTGACATTTTTTTTAAAGGTCAATTTAATGCAGTAGTGTGTTTTGTGTTTAGCAGGCTGGCATTTTCATTTTCTTCAAAAGAAAGAACCAGCAAACTTCCTCACACCAAACAAAGACATGCCAGACAACACATCAGCACTTTTGTTTTGGAAATGTTTTGAATCAGTATCTAGCATGCAAATGGAAATTCAAGCACTGGGTGTGTTAATAAAATAGACAAAAAAGTCCCCAGTTAAATCAGCTGTGAACTTGTTGCACCTGCATGATAAGATTCAGAACTGCATGAGAATATGTGGAATGGCAGTTAGGGGATGTGGCCTTGCAGAAATCCCTGCCCTTTAAAGCAGCTTATGGATACAATCTGGTATATAACAAAGATTTAACCAAACAAGGTAGAATCTTCTGCACAATGAAAACTTTATCATGACTTCATGATCCCCCTGGACAGTTTGGGACAGTCCAGGCTTTTCAACTCACGTCACAATGCATTCTGGTACTTTTTGCCTGTCTCAGGTACCTTTCACAGCATGACTTACCAGAATGCATTGGGGTATGAATTGAAAAGCCTGAACAGCTTTACACTGTAGAATGGTTTTCAAATTACCTTATACTCAGATGCCCTGTTTTTAGAGACCAGGATTATTTCTCTTTAATTCTGTATTCTGTTCTTTCATAATATGTATGGTTGACTCTTATGGTACCCTTATACTATACTAATAATAGCATTGTAATAACCAGAGAGGTAAGGGAAATTATATTAAAAAACATGGTAGGGACTGTTTCTCTTCATCATGTTACAGCTGACCCTATTGGTCAGATGCCCAATGAGCTCAGGCAGACACCTGTAGGGCTGGCCTCTGTCTTCCTGAGGCTTGTGGCTCACTGACATCCACTCTCGAGTTCCTGGGTGTAGAAGAGGAAGCTGGGTCGTGGGATCGGAGGATGCCCGCTTAACCTTCAGTTCTCCTGAGCTGTGTGAGGAATTGCTGCAGTGGCGAACATAATTGGACATTCTAAATCGGGGAAAAATGAGGGGTAAACAATTGGGCACTGCAATCTGGATGGCTGCAGGGGTGACGTCAGACCAGGGAAATGAAACCACAACAAGTAATGGCGGGGCAACACTGAGATGCTACAGTGTTCAGTGTTTTATTAAATAATAGAAAATAAACAGGTTTAACAAAACAAAAGACTTTACACAAAAAAGGGCATAAGGGCCAAAACAAAGCAGAACACAGAACAAATCAACGATTGACTCAGAAATGTCTTCATTTAGACAATGTGGGGAAGCTATAAAAAAGGCCAACAAGACGCTCAGATATATTGTGAGAAGTGTTGAATTTAAATCAAGGGAAGTAATGTTAAAACTTTACAATGCATTAGTAAGACCTCACCTAGAATATTGTGTTCACTTCTGGTCACCTCGCTACAAAAAGGATATTGCTGCTCTGGAAAGAGTGCAAACAAGAGCGACCAGAATTAATCCAGACTAATGTATTCAGTCTTGAACAAAGAAGACTATGCAGTGATCTGATTCAAACATTCAAAATCCTGAAAGGTATTGACAATGTCGACCCAGGGGACTTTTTTGACCTGAAAAAAAAACAAGGACCAGGGGTCACAAATGGAGATTAAATAAAGGGGCATTCAGAACAGAAAATAGGAGGCATTTTTTTACACAGAGAATTGTGAGGGTCTGGAACCAACTCCCCAGTAATGTTGTTGAAGCTGACTCCCTGGGATCCTTCAAGAAGCTGCTTGATGAGATTCTGGGATCAATAAGCTACTAACAACCAAACAAGCAAGATGGGCTGAATGGCCTCCTCTTGTTTGTAAACTTTCTTATGTTCTTATAATAATATTGGCTTTTCACTGTCATATATTTACATATACAGGCTAACTTCACTATAATGGACCCTTCTTAATTATCCAAGCAGCAAGAACCATTTTTTTCAATAGAAATTAGCCCTATTAGAACGATCACTTTTACAAAATCTACCTGGATAAAATGATCTTGGTAGTGACAACAAAGACCTTGGTAGGCTAATTCGAAGTTAAGGCTGATTCATAGATAACCTATTGTAGTGAGAATCGTGTGACGTATGCAACCGTTGCCATCTTCACACAAACTGCAACCATGGCAACAGGTGTGAGGAGGTAACCACAGCCAGGCAAAGCGTGTGATGATGGTGAGTAAGAACAGATCGTCTTTGTCCATGTAAACAAAACTTCAAATTATCGATGATCTGGACCATAAAAGAAAATCACAAGCCACAATCTTCAAAGAACTGGGCTTGGCAAAGAGCACTGTTGCAACCATGTGGGTCAACAAGAGAATAAATCAAGTCTGCTTGATGAGGACATTTCTGGTGATGAGGACATGGAAGGCCCAGAACCAGTCATCTCTTCATTGGACGAGTTTAGAAAGACAATTGCAACTGTGCGTAACTTCACACAGCCATTACTAGGAACTGAGGATCTTTTTGGACTGGTTAACAAGATTGAAACAGTATGCATTGAGAAAAGCACGACAAATATGAAGCAATCTACGCTGGATATGCTTTTCAAGAGAAAGGACATGTAATTACTGTATTCAGCATATAAGTGTACTTTTTATTTTTTTCTTTGCTTTACTGTTTTCTTTTAAATATACAGTTTTAAATGTTGATCAATGTGAAATTGTCTTGAAGGAACTACTGTATACTGTACAAAGATGTTCAATTCAATTTAGGCGTTTCATTATTCTGGATACAGCAAATTGCCAAACCCTACTATAGTGAACACCCTGATATAATGAACATTTCTCCAGGTTCCAGGTTTTTTTCTTTATATATATACAGTATATATATATATATATATATATATATATATATATATATATATATATATATATATATATATAAAGAAAAAAATGGAGTAGGGACAGATTTGTTGTTTGTACAGAAGAGGAATTTCCATTTGCATGCTGGATACCGATTCAAAACATTTCCAAAACAAACATGCTGCTGTGGGGTGCGGTATGCCTTTGTTTGGTGTGGGAAATTTTGTTGGCTCTTTCTTCTAAGAAAACAAAACTGTTTTTGCCAGCCTCCTAAACAGAAAGCACATTTAAATGGACCTTTAACAAAAACACACCAGTTCAAATCTGAGAGATTTGTTTTTAAGCCACCTTACAAGGATCACCTTATTTTTTTTTTAGTATGTAATAGAAGTTTAAATGCCAGTCAACTCATTTTACTATTTTTTATTTGGTCTTCTAATATGGCAAAATCGATAGGGGCATTATACTTGTACACTTGTAACTATTGTGTGTGGTTGGTTTGTGTGATTTGCAAATATTGCTTGTATTTTAAAGCAGGGAGTCTGAATATTGAATGTTGACATGTTTTGTATTTTGGTTTATTCTTTGCTGAACAGCCTTTGCCGGAAACACCACCCTTCCACAGGTCCCGTAGCTCCTTCAAGCCAAATATTACCATGCACCGCTCCCACCACCCCCATCTTTCTTTCAACACCAAAGATAAATAAATACAATTAAGTACGACTATTTTTCTCATGGTTATAACAGATTTAATGATTCATTTCTAAAAGAGTTGTGTAAATATTCATACAATGTATAAAGAACCATTACAATGTACAAACACAATATAAATGTGTGATTCAAAATTAATCAGCAGCATACAGAGATCACAGGCTGAAAAGCCTTCATTTTGTTTAATTGTTTACTTTCATTTTGTTAATTGTTTAATTAGTGATTATCTCCTGCACCTGGTAATTATTGTAAATTAAAACCAGGTGCAGGGTATAAAAGGAAAGCAGCCAGTTTGTTCTGGGCTTCTGTTGAGAGCCCGTGTGTTTGTGTGCACAAGCGTAGCAAAAGAAAAGGTAGTGTAAACCTGTGTGGTTTTGTTTTGTATAAACGGCTTAACTGTCCTGTTTGATAGTTAAGGTCCTGTTCTGTGTTTTAGTTAAGTGCTCAAAAAAAAGAGCTATGTGTTTATTTTGTTTTGGGTGATTTATTATTTAAAAAATAGCGCAAAGCGCCTAAAAATCAATTTCCTGTGTCTTGGGTCTGTTTTTAAAGGGCAACAGAACCAAAAGTGGTGAGGACCCTTTACTATATATATATATATATATATATATATATATATATATATATATATATATATATATATATGTACTGTGCAAAAGTTTTAGGCAGGTGTGAAAAAATGCTGTAAAGTAAGAATGCTTTCAAAAATAGACATGTTAATAGATTATATTTATCAATTAACTAAATGCAAAGTGAGTGAACAGAAGAAAAATCTAAATCAAATCAATATTTGGTGTGACCACCTTTTGCCTTCAAAACAGCATCAAGCATCAATTCTTCTAGGTACACTTGCACACAGTTTTTGAAGGAACTCGGCAGGTAGGTTGGCCCAAACATCTTGGAGAACTAACCACAGTTCTTCTGTGGATTTAGGCAGCCTCAGTTGCTTCTCTCTCTTCATGTAGTCCCAGACAGACTCGATGATGTTGAGATCAGGGCTCTGTGGGGGCCATACCATCACTTCCAGGACTCCTTGTTCTTCTTTACGCTGAAGATAGTTCTTCAGATAGTTATTTTCGCTGTATGTTTGGGGTCGTTGTCATGCTGCAGAATAAATTTGGGGCCAAACAGATGCCTCCCTGATGGTATTGCATGATGGATAAGTATCTGCCTGTACTTCTCAGCATTGAGGAGACCATTAATTCTGACCAAATCCCCAACTCCATTTGCAGAAATGCAGCCCCAAACTTGCAAGGAACCTCCACCATGCTTCACTGTTGCCTGCAGACACTCATTAGTGTGCAGCTGTCCAGCCCTTGGCGAACAAACTGCCTTCTGCTACAGCCAAATATTTCAAATTTTGACTCATCAGTCCAGAGCACCTGCTGCCATTTTTCTGCACCCCAGTTCCTGTGTTTTCGTGCATAGTTGAGTCGCTTGGCCTTGTTTCCACGTCGGAGGTATGGCTTTTTGGCCACAAGTCTTCCATGAAGGCCACTTCTGACCAGACTTCTCCGGACAGTAGATGGGTGTACCAGGGTCCCACTGTTTTCTGTCAGTTCTGAGCTGATGGCACTGCTGGACATCTTCCGATTGCAAAGGGAAGTAAGCATGATGTGTCTTTCATCTGCTGCAGTAAGTTTCCTTGGCCGACCACTGCGTCTCGGTCCTCAAGCGTTGCCCGTTTCTTTGTGCTTCTTCAAAGAGCTTGGACAGCACATCTGGAAACCCCTGTCTGCCTTGAAATTTCTGCCTGGGAGAGACCTTGCTGATGCAGTATAACTACCTTGTGTCTTGTTGCTGTGCTCAGTCTTGCCATGGTGTATGACTTTTGACAGTAAACTGTCTTCAGCAACCTCACCTTGTTAGCTGAGTTTGGCTGTTCCTCACTCAGTTTTATTCCTCCTACACAGCTGTTTCTGTTTCAGTTAATGATTGTGTTTCAACCTACATATTGAATTGATGATCATTAGCACCTGTTTGGTATAATTGTTTAATCATACACCTGACTATATGCCTACAAAATCCCTGACTTTGTGCAAGTGTACCTAGAAGAATTGATGCTGTTTTGAAGGCAAGGGTTGTCACACCAAATATGGTTTTGATTTAGATTTTTCTTCTGTTCACTCACTTTGCATTTAGTTAATTGATAAATATAATCCATTAACATGTCTATTTTGAAAGCATTCTTACTTTACAGCATTTTTCACACCTGCCTAAAACTTTTGCACAGTACTGTATATATATATGTATGCTTATATATACACATATATATATATATATATATATATATATATATATATATATATATATATATATATATATATATATATATATATATATATATATATATATATGATTGATTTGGACTGTGGAAGAAGCATTGGCAGGAGGCTCTAAGCAATTCCCTAATATGATATTTAAAACCAGAGAGGAAAGGTTATTAAATTCCATCTTGATATGTTCTTCTTCTGTTGCATTTCCCTTTGCCTCTTTCTACAAGCTTTTCGGGCTTAATTGGCTCAAATCGGAGCTCTGCCACTGTGTGGCCCTGAGCAGAATCACTTAACCTCCCTGTGCTCCGTCCTGCAGATGAGATGGGAGGCAGTGTGGTCCAGTGGTTAAAGAAAGGGCTTGTAACCAGGAGGTCCCTGGTTCAAATCCCACCTCAGCCACTGACTCATTGTGTGACCCTGAGCAAGTCACTTAACCTCCTTGTGCTCCGTCTTTCGGGTGAGACGTAATTGTAAGTGACTCTGCAGCTGATGCATAGTTCACACACCCTAGTCTTTGTAAGTCGCCTTGGATAAAGGCGTCTGCTAAATAAACAAATAATAATAATGTTAAATCAATGTGCTATTTTAAGTGACTCTGCATATAATGCACAGTTCACAGCCTACCTCTGTAAAGTGCTTTGTGATGGTGGTTGGCGATGAAAGGCGCTGTATAAAAATTAAGATATTATTATATTTGTATATTTAGCAGACACCTTTATCCAAGGCGACTTACAGAAACTAGGGTTACAACTACGTCTCACCCGAAAGGCGGAGCACAAGGAGGTTAAGTGACTTGCTCAGGGTCACACAATGAGTCAGTGGCTGAGGTGGGATTTGAACCGGGGACCTCCTGGTTACAAGTCCTTTTCTTTAACCACTGGACCACACACACACACACAGATATGGTACAGGCATCAATGGTGCCTTGAAAATGCTGTCAGCCTGTTCTCAACCTAAAACTGAACCACCTTTGAGGAGCATTTTATTCTTCACAGTTTAAAAAGTTCAGAGAAGGGGAGAAAGAGACAGAGAGGTTTATAACTGAATTTGTTTCTGCACACCACAGATCAAAACAGCATATAATCCAGGAAACAAAAAAACCACTTCCTACACAGATGATGGGTTATTTGTTAGGCCACACCCTAGTTATGCAATTTTATTACAGAGATCATATTCAAATGCTTCAATGACCTATATTCACATGCGTACCTGTTAATCTGAGTGTATGATCCTATCCACAAATCAAAACCATGGAGCAGTACAAATATGGTATATTTCTAGAGACAGACATGGACTTCAGAGACACATTGTCAAAACTGACAACCTATTTTCAAACTAAATCTGTTGGAAATGAATTTAAGATTTCACTGGTTTCCCCGAAGCTTTACAAGATGTCTTTAGGAACAGAACAAGGTAAGTTTCTAACAAGATTGCTGCTTTAATGTATCTTGAAATAAATACATAAAATGAAACATGAAATGCAATTAAAATGAAGCAAATGAAAGGTATCACAGCTCCTTCTCTTTGCATTACTTAAAATAAATGCTTTATTTATTTATTTATTTATTTATTAATAAAAAATAGAACCACAACAGAAATGAAAACTCATTTCCATTCTCACATGTGGATGAGTGTCTTGGCACTTTAGCCCTATATGACCTACAAATCAAAGCTTCAATTCCACTACAGAATATCATTTAACATGGAGGTTTTCAAAAGACAGAGAATGGTGAGTCACCTATTCTCTTGAAAGTGTCTCCCAAGGAGTGCTGCCAAAAATTATTTGTGAAATTCAGTAGTGTGCAAATGTATTACAACATGCCATTGTGCCTGTTTTGATTTGTTGTGCAGATGAAATCTGTAACTGTAAATCCTGGGAAATTGTCAAAATAGGCAAATTAGTGATTTACTTTAATAGGCCCCACATACAATTAATTTAAATAGTAAGACAAAAGGAACACATAGTCACAAATGGTAATACGCATGAGACTTTTTAGAAGTTGTTTAAGATGCCTAGAACAAAGGGGTCTACATTTTTACACTCGGATGCCTGTTGTTTCTACATCACTGATTACTGAGCGGAAATTGAACTTCACACCCAGAGGTTGTCATGCAGGTAGGTATATAAATATTATACATGAAATGTTCTAATAGATTTGCACGCTACTGTATGTTCGGGTTCATGCCCCATCTGATTTATGACTCAGAATGTGGGAATAAAAATAAACTATTATGTGATGTAGGTTCCATTTCAATACGAAGATGACCAACAATACTTTTGGGATGTGCCTGCTACAGGTCAGGTATTTACTGAGCATTTTATGTCAGAGCTGCCGATAGGCCCCTTCGGGGAGTGACGTCCTCGGTCCTACTGACCGAGTGATTAAGTAGTCCATTGAGATCACGTTCTCTTTTGCTTCTCACAATCAGGTAGGTAATATCTTTTCGTCCTCAAAAAATCTAGCACATCAGTTAATTCACTTCAAATTAATGCATAGAATATATGCAACACCATACCAGCGATACCAGATGAAGATCGCTCTAGACCCTCTGTCATAAATGCACTCAGGGTGTGACCGGACCATATTTACATGTGTTCTGGGAATGTCCTGAAATAGAACGTTTCAGGAAATACGTGGCTAATGTGCTTTCTGATGTGACTGGTGTGAAAGTGCCACTGAGCCCCCGACTGCTCCTTCTCAGTGACCCAAATTAACGTTAAACGTCAGAATCATCAAATTTTGTTGGCAGGCCTAACAGCAGCTAAAAAGTCAATATTACAAGGCTGGATGGATACTGAGATACTCTTAGATCACACTTGGTTGTTTTCACTTACAGATATTGTGCTTGTGGAGAGATGTACTGCTAGATTACACCATGCCAGTGTAAAAACTGTAACTATGGTCAGATGCTTTTATGGTTAGCTGCTTTTTCTTATCACAAAAATTTGCTTAATTAGACCCCCCACATTTTTTTATATAGATGTATGCATACGTATAATATATGATTATTATTATTTTGGATTATTAATTAATTTTGTATTACTGTTACTGTATTACTTTGTACATTTTAGAGCTTCCACTATTTGTTCATATCCATTTGTTCATGTATTACTTTATTTTCTGGAAAACAAATAAAAAACAATTTTAAAAAAAAAGAAAAAAGATTGGAGTTTGCAAAACAATATGGTATTATAATCCGTAATTTACAAACTTGATCAAAAAGGGTTAAAAAATGAGCTCTTTGCAAAATGTTATTAAATGTTTCTTTGTCCTTGAAAAAGATGTCTCCTTCTTGCTGCATACAAGTCTCCCACATCACCTTGCTTTATATAGCCTACTGTCTGACTGCGGCAAATTAACACCTGTTTTCCAGAGTTCTTAAAATAATCACGCAAATACGAGGCCCGCAATAACCGGCAGCTTTAATAAATTAGACGGAATATTTAATGGACAAAATCCCCTCCCAATTTTAGCGGTTTTGTTCAGAAGCACCCCAGAATTACATATGCATATACAGAATTACATAAGCATCGAGGGCTAAAGCGCACAGAGACATTGCCCCTGCAAATCACGTCTTAATTGCATGTTTATGCCATTGCGTGTGTTTTATAAATCCCATACAAAAATTCAGAACCCTCAGCGCCCGTTTTACGGTCGCAAAACATGCAGAATCCTTTCATAAATCTGGGCCTTACTGTTAAGTGTTAAATGTTTTGCACGTCTGTGTCATTGTATTGCACCCTTGTATTGTACTAATAGAGAGTGATATTTTCTTTACAGCACGGGAAAGAATGCTAATGCAGAGACTACATGTGATAAAGAGTGGATTTTCTACACTGACTGTGAAATTGCATTTGGAGATGCCTAATCTGGACAGATCATATGCACAAGTAAGAAACTTTCATTTTCATATTCACATAAACAGTGGCAGTTGCACCACACATTGACCAGGCTTTTATATGGTGGCACCAAAATGATTCACATATTTTCTTGTAAATGTATTATTAGAGTAGTGTTAAAATGTTTGGAAACAACAAATGATTTACAGTAAGACTAGGGGCCGGACCAGAGCGAACGAGGACACGAAAGCATTCGCGGTAATAAAACACAAGAAAAATTCCAAGTGAAATCTCGCAGAACCGGAACAAGGCCTTTTTGCCCTTCAAAAAGCAGCTTTCACTTGTTGACTACAAGTAGGTTGAGAAGGGGGAGTGGTTTGTTATCGCCTGACCAAATCTATTCAATTCCAGCTATAAATGACATCGCAAGACTTTTGCAGGACCGGATTTTATAGTCAACTTCAAACTACCTCACTTTTTTTTTTCATGGCACTGGATAGCATTTTATTCGACTTCTTATTCTATATAATATGTACCGGTACTGATCCTGGTGACAGTGTTACATTGGTTTTTGGATGTTCTATTCACCCCAAGTTTTTTTTTTTTTTTTTTAAATCAGCATTTTAATTTTATAATACTCTGTGAAAGGGTGACTGAATGGTGACGTCACTGCAGAAGCAGGAAGGATACTGACACCAGGCAAGTACTGCAGTTTAAAGGCTCATGCCGTTTTATTTTAAATAACAAAAGAAATACAAATATTTGAACAAAAAAAACACTGTGCTCACAGAGCAAAATAAAAGAGTAAACGAAAACAAATCTCGAACACAAAAATACAAACAAAGGTCAGGCTGGGCAGATTGCCTTCACTGTTCCTATGTTCTTTTAAATCACGTTGCTCTCGCTCTCGCTCTCGCTCTCGCTCTCGCTCTCGCTCCTTCTCCTTCTCTGATCTCCCACAACAACCACACCGAGCTAGAGAGCTGCAGCCTTTTTATATCGTGGCCGAGGGGTTTAACTAGCTTGCAAGTAATTATTCTATTACCCCTCGGCCACAATCTGCACGGGTTTATTAATTACTACGTGGATGGGGCTGCCCATCCACGTTACTAAACAATAACAAATGTGCGGCTGCGCCGTCCATATAAACAAAACAACCGGCGCAGCCGTCATAAATATAATACAATAAAAATAAATAAACAATACAAAATAAACACAGGGCGGAGGGGACCGGCTCTAAAATAAAATAAACAAAACAATGTACAGGGCTGCTCGCCCTGTTACATACTCGCACAGAGTTTCTTGTTAACTAGTAGTAGTAGTTGTATTCAAACAAAACACACACACACAGATTTCTATTTTATTTTTTTTCTGCCCTGGCCTTGTTTCCACCCCTCCAAAAGGTCACAAATACCGGCTGGTGATTGGTCAACAGCTGTTTTCATGTTATTATTATTATTTAAGTGACTTGCTCAGGGTCACACAATGAGTCAGTGTCTGACTCTTTTGCAAGAGCGATCAGGGTTTGATTTGGTCCGGCCCAAGGGATGGGGATTGTATTGCCCATTTTTCCTCACTCAGACCCTTTAGTTACTAAATATCTTGGTAGCCCAGAATAGATTACAATATCCTCTGTTGTCTCCCTTTTACCCCAAAAACGTTTTTCCTGATTGGTTACAGTAACAACATGCAATATAGTGTTGTCCTTGGCAGTCCTTAGCCAGAAACCTATTTTTGAGAGTAAAATGAAGAGAAAAGTAATTCCGCATTGATAGTAAGTGGATCATATTTTGGGTATGTGGGAGGGTGTGGGTGATTCACTGAAACGCAGGAGACAAGAAGTTTCTTTGAAACGCCACTTTGGAGCACTGATTTATTATATACAAAAGGAGGCTGTGTGGTCCAGTGGTTAAAGAAATGGGCTTGTAACCAAGAGGTCCCCGGTTCAAATCCCACCTCAGACACTGACTCATTGTGTGACCCTGAGCAAGTCACTTAACCTCCTTGTGCTCCGTCTTTCGGGTGAGACGTAGTTGTAAGTGAATCTGCAGCTGAAGCATAGTTCACAAACCCAAGTCTCTGTAAGTCGCCTTGGATAAAGGCGTCTGCTAAATAAACTGCCAACTTTGATGCAGTCCCAGTGTTGATCAGCAATGGTAAAATACGCAAAGGCAAAAGTCAAAGAGAAAATAATCACTTAATAAAACAACAAAATAAAGTTGTGGAAATAAACCATGGCGTGTTGCTCCCACTTCTGCTGGAAACCCCAAATCCTTGACACTGTTCTGTATCTTCTAACTCACTGTGGGACAGCTCCATTCCCTCTAACTATTACTACTTAAAACGTGTTGACTGCTCGGACAGTACCGCGCAGAGTCCTGGTCAAAACAACTTATATTTCTTCCTCCACAAGGATACATTTTCTTCAGTTCATAAAATGACTTCTTATCTGTTGCTGTATCACAGCTTGCAAAGCTCTGCCACACGGTGTCAGATTTCAGCAATCATCTGGGCACGCTCCTGTCAATACACTTCCTGCATCAGAACACAAGGATACCATACATGCTCATGTTTGAAAGGCTCCTGTGCTCTTGGCACACATCTTTGAAATAGATCTCAAAATACCAACATTATAAATTATCTTTTATATCATACTCAGAAACTGATTTCAGAAAACGTGGTTGTTTAATCTCAAACTGGTTAATTTAAGAACATGAGAAAGTTTACAAACAAGAGGAGGCCATTCGGCCCAAATGCATGCAATTAAATGCTGGTTAACATGATTATTCAGCCATCCTCACAAATCATTTGCACTTTTTTCAAGTAAATTAATATGAGGGCTTTAAAGGTTCTCATTGTTTTAAAGCCTCATCTCTTAACCCGTTAAGTACCAAATAAATTTTCTTTGAAAAAATCAGAACACAAGCTGTATTTATACAATTTGATACATTACATTTAGACTTTTGCATTTAACAAAATTTGAGTAAGTTATCATACCAAAAAGCTCAAAAAATTGCAAAGTAGCCTCTCCTCAAATGAAGACAATGGCACTTAATGGGTTAATATTTGTCTTTTCAAGTGACTTATTACAAGCACTGGACTAACAAGCAACTTGAATCTGTATTTAAAGAGCAATGAATGTATTTTAAGATCAATCTACAGTTGTGTCAGTTTTTCAGCCAGTGCAAAGTTTGTGTTATTTTATTAGCAAAGAAAAATATATTGTTAATATTTCCTAACTAGAAATACTTTGTTTTGTATATCTCATACATTTCAGAGGACATTTATTATTATTTTAAATCTAGAGCCAGGAACATACTTTGAAAATGTTACTTCAGTATTATTATTAACTATAGCTCGTGACAAATCGGTAATTAGCCCAAAACATCACATTTGGATCCCTAATAGAAATATGAACATAAAAAATGTTTGAGAACAAGAAAATGCCATTCAGCCCATCAAGGCTCATCCCTTGTTTGCGCACCATTGTCTCCTACTGGGGGGCTCTAATTTAAAATACATAATCTAGTCTTTTTTAAATCTTTTATCCTGCTACTTTACCTTTTAGGCTAGTTCATGCATTTATAACTCTGTGTAAAAAAAGTGCTTCTTACCTTATGTTCAAAACTTACTATTGTAACTTATGAAATCGTTTAGGTGTGAATTAACTGATTGAAGTCATTCTGAATTGCCTTTACTGATAATGTCTTGACATTTATTACAGATGACTGAACGAACTGTGAATGACCTAAGCAGAAGTCCGGATTCTTCAGGTACATATAGGGCTTTATTTATTTATTATTATTATTATTATTATTTAATTAATTAATTAATTTTTCAATTTTCCTTTTAGTAGGAACCTCTTATTTTTTGTTACTTCATAACAAAGGGGGGGTTGTAACTTAAACACGGTTCATTTTGGTAGGGCTGTATTTTTTTCACTGTATAAAAGGCTGAGAAGGAAAGGAGAGGTTGCTTTCTGTGTTCGGGCCCCTTAACTATGGAATTCTCTGCCTAATCATGTTAGCTTACCCACAGTGGCTATTTTTAAATCAAGGCTTAAGACCTATTTATTTTTTTATTTTATATATATATATATATATATATACACACACTTATATTATTTTACCTATATTTTTCTATTACATTGTCGTATTTTCTTATTCTTTTTTGTAATTACTGCTTTTTGTCTGTGTGAAGCGCCTTAAACCTCTTGGTATGAAAGGCACTCAACAAATAAAGTTTACTATTATTTCAGTGTCTAAAAACTGGTATTTCTAGATATTTCACGATTTAAAAAAAAAATTATTAAAGCAAAAAAAATATTGTCACATTCAAAATTGATAATTTTACTGAGTTAATAACAGCAAATGTTTCTGAATATTTAAAAGCTTACCCCAAAAAACAGTACATGTTAAATTGTAGAATATTTTGCTGGGCTTTTTTTTGTTGTTTTTTTAAAGACATTCTATTTTCACCATCAGGGAATTATCAAAATAAAAGCATAAATAAAAATAACAATAATAGACACCTTAAATGCCCCCTTGTACTGGACAGAGAGATCTTAGCAGAAGTATTTCCAATCTTTGATGCAACTGGTGTATTTTTCGTTGAAGACATTTATATAAAAAAAATAATAATAATCGTGCAACTCTCTGCAGTGTGTTCAATCATTTACCGGAAGCAAACTAATCCGGCTGCGTGTACTACCTAGTGTAACAGGTAGTACATCAGTAAGGCATTAAAAAATGTAGATTTACACTATTCTTTCAGAAATGGGAATTTCATAGGGAACTACATATTACACGGCAATGTATACATTTCATGGAAATTGTGAAATCAGTGATAACCGTAGAAAAAATACAGCCTTACATATGTGAAACAACTTAAAAATAAAACGGTTCTGCCTTGAAATGATATATTTTATTAATTATGTAATTTATACTCTTTTTAAGGTGTCAATTTCAGACAGCTATCAAGTGAATCAAGACTTCCATCATTGCCGATATACCGGCTTTTGATTAAAACAAGTTTTGAAAATGAGTTAGTTACAGAGTTCCCATCCTTGAAAACATCCCAGGATGCAACAAAAAACATTGTGAAATTCGAAGGCCATGCAAATGATGTTCTCTCGGCTAAAAAGAAGCTCAAAGAAAGACTGGAAAGGTTGCAGAAGAAACGAGTATGTCTTCCGAGGTGTGTGGTGCAGTTTCTATGTGCACAAAACGTGGAGGGATTTGCAAACGAACACTTTTTACAGCACGGCGTCCCAGTGGCTTTTAAAATAGAAGGAGATCAAGATATCGTTCTGCATGGACTGTCAACAAATGACTTGAATAAAGCAGAACAGATATTGAAAGATGAAATCTTTATGGAAGTAATGACTCTAGACGAGGATTTAAAACCATACGCTTGCACTGAAGAATGGAACACTTTTTTGATTGAACTGCATAATGAAGCCAACAAATATGGTACGAAAATCCAAATACACAGAGAGAAAATGACCAACAGTGATCAAAACAAAATTATTATAGCAGGACACAAAGACACAGTTCTCAGTTGCAAAAGAAAAGTTGAGGAGTATTTAAAACAGAAGAGCAGAGTTACTGAAGTCATTCAAGTTCCCAGTGTAGAACTTTCACAGTCCATTTTGGGTTTGTTGGAGTTCCTTGGTCTAAAGGACGTGAAAGTTGACATTCATTCAGTGGCGAATGCACCCAAACATCAACTAAATGGATCAGGGCGCAACGTTGAAAAGGCCAAATCAGCTATAAAAGAGAGAACTGAAAATATTAGTCACAAAACCCTCAACATATGCAGCCCTGGAGCATTTACCTACTTTTCTGGGAAGGGGAAAGATTACTTTGAAACAATAAGGTCAATGTTCCATTGTTTCCCAGTATTGTGTAAAAATCCACAAGGAACCGGAGATCCGCTTGTAAGTGCACTCTTATTGAAAGCTTTGTTTATTAGTTTCAGAGAGTCAACAAGGCAACCAGTTTTCATATTACTCATGTTTAATTTCCTTATCCGAGCTAAATTATAAGGAAGTTCAGTGAGCAGCTGAAATAAATGTGGTATTTCTGCCATCTACTTGGGACAGTGGTGGTGGTGGTGGGGGTGGGGGAGGGTTTAAAGAGCCAGAATCTCATCTATATAAGTTATAATAAAACCTGCCATTGTTATTCAACCTTTCCATTGTTTAATCAACTATTTGTTCCTCTTAAAATGCAGCAAAAATAAAGGCAATCTATACTGCATCCCAGTGGTTCTCAAACTACTTCTTTTCAAGTCTGACTTTTTTCCAGAGATCTACTTTCACTTGCAATGTATCTATTCCTGGTTTTAAATATGCTATAATCCATAATTAGTAAAAATTCAACAGTGCTGCATTTAGATATCCCAAAATAAACTTCAATTCAATTACAACGTTTTCCAGTAGAACTCTTTTACAATGTCTTCAAGATGTCAGAAGACACTGAGAAAGACTTCTAGAGGAAAGATTTGTCATTGAATTGAAGGCACCAAGAGACTTCTAGTCTAAAAGTTTGTCATTGAATTTAAGTTTCTTTTGGTATTTTTTAATACGGTATTGTATGTCGTCACCACTCAGGCAGGGACTGAAAGAGGCACGTTTCCCAGGTATGATAAAAAAAAATAGAGGATTCAAATTAACATTTCAAAACTTAAATTGTGATACTGGTGCTTTATGGTTACAATCTGGTATTCTATCTGAAATTGTTTAAAAACCCACAATGTGAGGACTGAAACATAAAACGATATACAAAGTGTTTCTTAAATAACAGGAAGAATATATTATGATAATTTATACCCATACAATATTGCATAACTTTCATCAACTGGAATGCTGATCCACACTATTTGCTACAGATGAGTGTGGGGGGAGGGGAGGTCTGCGGGTATAATGTCACTTGAATGGTCTGTATTAAGTTTTATCACCTGATGATTTTCAATAATATTTTAGTTTTTTTCTCTACAGACTGCAGCTCTTCCATTTGCTGACTCAAAGGGTAAGAACCTTTTTTTATACACATTTTTAAATTGCAGGACTCTAAGCAACTATGCTATATTGAAAAGACCTATTCTTGTATTTGCATTTTCATACTTTGTAATGTCACTCTACTACTTATCAGCAGATCATTTGTAAAACAAATGGTATCAATTTAAAACTCTACCATTCGATACACACAGAAGCTACAGAGAAATACTATTGAATTTTCTAATAGCATCTGATGAGTTAATAATACTGACATGAGCATAAGACACATACTTACAGTATTGTGCAAATGCCTTAAAACACCTCAAGATTTGTCATTTCTATCCTTTATATACCCACCTGCATGAAAACCTCTGGGTGTGAGAATTCCAATTTTCAGTCAGTAATCATTGATATAGAAACAATAAGCACTTGTGTGAAAACATTAAACAACTTCTAAAAAGTCTCATGCATTTTACCATTTGTCGCTATATGTTAATTTTATCTTACTTTGTTAAAATAATTGTTTGTATGGCCTTGTGGCAAAGTGCCCGCCCCTGTGTGTATTGTATGTTACGTGTTGTGTGTAAATGTTGGTGTATAGGCATTGGTACACGGGATATAAGCGGGTCTGTGTTTCACGTGTATTTAAAAATGTACATTTGTATTTAGGCACGAGGATGGCACAAATCACATCACGTGCATTTAAAGTATTAGTATGTGAACACGGGAAAGTGCACTTTAATTTATTCACGTGCAGTTGTACCGAGATTCCAATTGAATGATTGACTAGCAATCGAGTCTCGGTACAACTGCATAAAAGCAGCATGTTTTCACTCACTTTCGGGTTGTGTGTTCGGTGAGTGGAGAACGGGATAGGAGACGGAGGTATATTAATTTTTATAGTGATAAGTAGTTAAATCTGCTCACCGTGTTTGTCTGTTTAGTCCGTTTTGTTTGTCTGTTTATTTTAGCTCAAGTGCCGTGTCCTGTTTTTGTGTTCTGTTTATTTATTAAATGCTGAGCGAAACCTTTCGCTCAGCTCCACCAAACTCCACCTCTCTTGTTGTTTTATTTCCTGGTCCGGCCGTCTTTGTCACAGGCCTATTAAAGTACTCACTTAAATTATAGAATCACTAATTCGAATATTAACAATTTTCCAAGATTTTCAGTTCCAGTGATTTGATTTCATAATGCTCAAAACTACAGAAGCAATGGGGTGTTCTAATAAATTGGCAAACCAAGGCTTTAGTAATTTTCTCAGCACTAATGGTCTTTTATTATATAATTGCCATGCTTGTTATCTTTAAAAATCAATTTATATCTATCATTTGTTTTCACCAGCAACAGGAAGTGAATATTCATTCCATGCGGGAGAAAAAGAAACTATATTGATAGTTAAAAATGTTGTCCTGCTCATCTGTTGTGACACCATGATAAAAAAGGAATGTGATGTCATCATGCATTCGTTATGTAAATCTTCCACAGGTAAGTATTTCTTTCTTTCTTTCTTTCTTTCTCTTTCTTTCTTTTACACACTTTGTTCTGCATAATTCTCAAAGTTTGGAAATATGGGGCCCTAAGGCAACCGCAAAACACTTTTGCGAACAGTTAGCGCACCAAATAAGGCGCATGTGTGGGCAAACAGAATTAGCCCACCTATGTGATTTAGCAACTGTGTTTTAGTGCCCACCCAGCAGGTCAGCGTTAGTGCTGGACATGGGCTGAACTTTAGGGGCGTGTCCTCATTTACATACAGATGTAGCGATTTAGCAAACCATCAACAGTGCTAGTGTTTGCGTTTCAATTGACATATGAAAACCAGATCTATACTGGTGCGCAAAATACATGGCGACTAGAAATACCACTGAAACTACCAGGGAAGCAGGCAAAGAAAACAGAGAGAAAAAAGAGAAATAAAAGAAATATGGAGTGTGTACTGGATTTCTACATGGCCAGACAAAGAGAGAGGAAGAGGAGGAGGAGGAGACGTCCCCAAATAACCAGAAGTCATCTGTCTTCTGAGCCTGTCTGACGCACAATGTATGCAGCAATTTCGCCTCAATAGACAAACAATCACTGACATCTGCCAACTGCTTCAGGCTGACCTGGAAGGAGACATGGGGAGAGCACACTGTTTGCCTGTAGCACTAAGGGTATCTGCTCCACTATCATTTTATGCCACTTGCTCGTTCGAACGTACTGTGGGTTATACTGCAGGCATGAACCAGTTGGCTGCACCATGTGCAGTGCAACATGTAACTACAGTTTTAGTAAAGCAGGCAGGAAAATGAATCCATTTCCATGTCTCTCACGAGTTGCAACAAAATACAAAGCAGGGTTTTCTTGGGAAGTATGGGTTTCCTGGATCCTGCACACATGCAGCTATGTACTCTAACACAGAATGGGCACCGCTACATAAATCGTAAAGAGACCTATTCTCACCTAAGTAGTGTGTGATGCCAACAACTACATCACAAATGTGTATGCAAACTATCCTGGCTCCGCTCATGACTCGTTTATCCTTGCTAATTCTCAGGTGGTAGCTGCTTATCAGTGGGATGACAGTCAGAGGCTGGTTGATAGGCGCCAATGGGTAGCGGTGGCTAGCAACACTGCTGCTCAACCCCATAACCCCTGCCGAACAGAGATATAACCATACCTTTAAATGTGCTCATACTTTGTGATTCTGTCTACTTCCTTCTTTTTTTGTTTCAAAATGCCCTCCGTTCACTATCACAGATGCACAGGTGCTCTTAAAGGGAATGCTGAATCCTTATTGGTTGGAACCTTACTCCCCCCACTGTGCTTTGATTGGCTAGGCGCATGAATCCCGTTTTCATGTGCTATCGAGAGGAAGCGGCACATATTTGCTAAATGTGGCCCCCTAATGTAAAGTGATACCTTATTCTGTGAGTATTTATTTAATTGTTTCCATTTGATATATTTTCAGTGGGGGTGATTTTGAATGCTGCAGGAAAAACTGTGAAGGAAGAAATTAACAGTCAAGGTAAATAACTTTAATATAATTGGACAATAACACTGGACATATGGTAATCTGCAGCTGGCAGTAGGGGTGATCAGTCGTTTATTTTGGTGGGGTTTTCAGTTCAGTTTAATGTCTTTCATTTCTGAACATCCCTGAGTAAGTCTACTATCACTGTGTAGGGTTGTGGTTCAATTTTGTATAATTACAACATTAATTCTGTTATTGTCATTATCAAGAAAGTATAATTAAAACTCTACTTATATTTATAACGATTAAAATAAGATTGAGCCCTTAGCTATTTTCATTTATGTGTTTGTAAGAAACTGGTCATAAACCAATTTCTGTCAAACAGGTCATTATGCTAATCTCCCAGCCATCACATTACGATATATAGGTCAGTATATATTCTCTTGCCAATGCTTGATTTGATACATCTGTAGAAACCAAGTCTTTGAACTTATCTTTCGTACACAGTCATTTCCTATTGACAGTTTTACTTTATAAAATGTATCTTTTAAATACTCTATCCTGATTAGTCAAAACAGGTCACATGGGGTGTTGATTTTACAGCATATCATCATGGGTTTGTTTAGCACTCTGGACTTGGACAGACACACATCAGAATTATATTTTTAACCATTGATTTTTATTCCTGAAATCAGAACCTTTTTGATACAAGAATGGATTTGTTTCCAAGTCGTTTTACCTTTTCACTGCTGATTGGTGAAAAATTAAAACACAGATTTAAAGGTACAAGCACACAATTTAAAGCATGAACTGCAGTATCAAACTAACATCAATAAATGTATCAACATATTACTGCCTGTGTGTTGATTCCATTTTAGTTAAAGATTTAGCACTGCAATTAATTATTATTTGTATTTTACCCAAGGGGTCCTACATTGGCATTTCTTTTATTATTATTATTTGTTTATTTAGCAGATGCCTTTATCCAAGGCAACTTACAGAGACTAGGGTGTGTGAACTATGCATCAGCTGCAGAGTCACTTACACTTACGTCTCACCCGAAAGACGGAGCACAAGGAGGTTAAGTGACTTGCTCAGGGTCACGCAATGAGTCAGGGGCTGAGGGGGGATTTGAACCGGGGCCCTCCTGGTTACAAGCCCTTTTCTTTAACCACTGGACCACACAGCCTCAATAATAATTTTTACAATAACAATAGGCTCCCCAAGCCAGCTTGGAAGCCTAATACTGTTGTTCTAGCTAGATAACAGTATTAACTGCTTTAAACAAAAAAAAAAGAAAAAAAAGCCTGCGAAAAAATTCTCTGAACTTGACTTTCTCATTTTTTGTTGCTTCTTGTTGTTGCTTTGATGACAAATAATAAAAAAAATATGTGTTGAGGCTTGTATTATTAAGGAGTTAATGATTAATTAGAAATAATACATTATAAAACTAAAGTAAGGTTTAACTTTAACCACTGAGTTGTTTCCTTGTGTTTAGGGGTGAAGGGGTAACGGATTTACAATAATAACGAAACAAATTAATACATCAATTCAATTAGGGGGTTGACTGTAGGTTTTTCAGGTACAGTACTGTGCAAAAGTTTTAGGCAGGTGTGAAAAAATGCTGTAATGTAAGAATGCTTTCAAAAATAGACATGTTAATAGATTATATTTATCAATTAACTAAATGCAAAGTGAGTGAACAGAAGAAAAATCTACATCAAATCAATATTTGGTGTGACCACCCTTTGCATTCAAAACAGTATCAAGCATCAATTCTTCTAGGTACACTTGCACACAGTTTTTGAAGGAACTCGGCAGGTAGGTTGGCCCAAACATCTTGGAGAACTAACCACAGTTCTTCTGTGGATTTAGGCAGCCTCAGTTGCTTCTCTCTCTTCATGTAATCCCAGACAGACTCGATGATGTTGAGATCAGGGCTCTGTGGGGGCCATACCATCACTTCCAGGACTCCTTGTTCTTCTTTACGCTGAAGATAGTTCTTAATGACTTTCGCTGTATGTTTGCGAAGGGAAGTAAGCATGATGTGTCTTTCATCTGCTGCAGTAAGTTTCCTTGGCCGACCACTGCGTCTACAGTCCTCAACGTTGCCCGTTTCTTTGTGCTTCTTCAAAAGAGCTTGGACAGCACATCTGGAAACCCCTGTCTGCCTTGAAATTTCTGCCTGGGAGAGACCTTGCTGATGCAGTATAACTACCTTGTGTCTTGTTGCTGTGCTCAGTCTTGCCATGGTGTATGACTTTTGACAGTAAACTGTCTTCAGCAACCTCACCTTGTTAGCTGAGTTTGGCTGTTCCTCACCCAGTTTTATTCCTCCTACACAGCTGTTTCTGTTTCAGTTAATGATTGTGTTTCAACCTACATATTGAATTGATGATCATTAGCACCTGTTTAGTATAATTGTTTAATCATACACCTGACTATATGCCTACAAAATCCCTGACTTTGTGCAAGTGTACCTAGAAGAATTGATGCTGTTTTGAAGGCAAAGGGTTGTCACACCAAATATGGATTTGATTTAGATTTTTCTTCTGTTCACTCACTTTGCATTTAGTTAATTGATAAATATAATCTATTAACATGTCTATTTTTGAAAGCATTCTTACTTTACAGCATTTTTTCACACCTGCCTAAAACTTTTGCACAGTACTGTACTTTTGAATTTTCTGCCGTTGCCGAGCTCAGGAAGTGAAAAGTGGGAGTGCTTAGCAAATACCCTAGAATCACCTGATGCCCTCAGGACACTTTCTAGGGGATATTCCTTTTACGCTGCCACCGCAGCAGACAGAGACTAATACTGCAATGTCCACTGAAATGCCCACAAAACCACCTGATTTCTCATTATCCAATGGCCAAATAAAAATACAAAAACATATCATACAAGTATCACTGGGCTTCTGGGTAGTGTAGTTTTGAAAGCAATCCATTATTTTTAATCGGAGAATAACAGCGGTAAAGACGGTGTGCTCAGATTGACCCGTACATACTAAAAGCAACACTTAGGCTGATTACATTGGCCCGTGCCAGTTATAGAGTTAAGCATATGATGGCAACAGTATTCAAGCTCGTGTGTGGAGGTGTATTTTTCGAATTGTGTCTTCTGGCAGTCGAGATTGCCCACCAACCTTCATTTTCAGGGCCAGGAGGTGCGACCGCCCGTGTTGGATGTTTTGTTGCCGCTGCCCCTGGTCTATGTCCATACTCCTCCTTCGGTAGTATTTATAAAAGCATCTTCACAATTCCTGCCATACCTTTCACTCTACATAAATTCGTCCAGGTTCGATGGTATCGTCTCTTCTGCTGTGCCCAGTAGTTCTCCACGTTGTCCAGCCAGATAAACCACAGTCAGTTTGATAAGTGACTGGGTATTCCATAATGTAAATATGTGGGGTCAATTGCAACGAACTTGCAGAGTTAGTACGGAGCTGCGTACTAAGTTGCGTACTAGCTAATACGGTACTATCTTGGGATCATCCCCAGCTGCGTACTAAGTTAGTACCAATTGCATCTAAAAATCAAGCGGAACAAAGTTGGAGACTAGCTGATCCCTAGCATTGTTGTTGTTACCAAACAGGAACTGAAGGGGGCTCTAAATCATTCTTTCATTATCAGAACCTGGTTATCCTTTTACAGGGAGCCAGTCACGGTGCAAGGCGGGATGGCTCTGAATCAGAACATTTGAAATATTTGTAACAGTAATTTTTACAATGTTACAAATAGGCATTTATACATAAATATTAATTTGTCTCTAACATATATTTATATGTGTGCACGTAATATATATATATTTTTTTATTTAAGATATATGGTCAAATACTCTGTATCAGGGCACACGGACTGCCTATAAAGGAATTTGAAGTAAATGTTCTGTACATGTAGTACTGGAAGGGTGTAAACTTCCAAGACAATGCACTGCAGTAACTATTGGTAATATAACCTTTTTAAAAAGAAACCAAAATGATTTTAGTATTCATTGTTTGTATGCATGGTTTGGATACTTGGAGTGGGGTGTGGTGCTGAGGGCCTCCATTTTGTTACAGGAAGTGGGGAAACCACCATCTTGTGGAGGGAATCTTTTAATAACTTCCCTGGGTACTGACTTCCTGTAGTCAGGGCAGTACCATTGAGAATGTAAAGAGCGGGTAGCTAATTTTAAGTAAGTAGCCCTCTGCATGTTTAAAGCTGTAGTTTTTAATGTGCGTGTTTGTTAATGTTTATTTAGGTATTCAATGATTATTTATTGAATACGTTTGTATTTATTTATGATTATAAAATATTTGGTTTATTTTTCTATAACCCCCTATGTAGTTGGTTTATAAGCGCAATAAAGTAGTTCAGGGTTTGTGATATACTCGAATGATTGTATAATCTTATCATAACCTGTATTCCATGTTTTATTTTTCAATATAGCCTAACAGTAAAAATAAATTCAAGTTTAAATTCCATACCCAAATGAACATTTGATGCTCACATGACTCACCCTGCACTGCACTTAGGTGAACTGGGGACCCACTTATAATTTTAAATTATTTTTTATTATCTTATTAGGAAGAAGAAATGGCATCACCATCACTGGCCCAGGGAGGTTACCCACTCGCATCATAATCCACTTCCCTTGTTTCTGTAATTCGAATGTGACGGAAAACCTAGACAAAGCTCTAGCTGAATGTAAATTGAGAAACTTTACTTCCATTACCATCTTCATTAACAAAGATGGTAAGTCAATTCTTGTTTGTATTGTCTGCATTAAATTACATATTGGTAAAAAAAAAAATCATATATTTAACTTTTATGGCCAAAGTGCTTACCATGTGTACTAGCATATAGTTTATTACAGGGGTTTTCAACCGGAGTACGCATACCCCTGGGGGGGTAGTTCTAAGGGTCATAGGTGGGAAAGCAGGACGACTCAGAAATGCACAAATAAAAATGAAAAGAAAAGAAAATAATGATCTTGAATTTATTTGTTTAACAGTATTATGTTGTAGTGAGCATGTGAGTAATGGACACACACCAAGGCTCTTTCAGGTACAATGAGGTTTATTAACAGCAGCTAGCACCATGCACACATTCCCAGACAGCCCCTACCCACCCCAGAGCACTACACCGACTCCCAGGGTGACACACACTCAAACCAAGGCAAGCACAGTAAGGATTCAACAATTTCAGGACTGTACAACACAACAATAAATGCACTTCTCGACAATAACCAAAACAATGAAACACAACAATAACAAAATGTTCCCCACAATAATTCCTTGCATCCTCTGTTGCTAATTTACATGCCAGCCTCTCCATGACAATATAAGATCTCTAAACCACTTAGCAGCTCAAAGTGAACCACAGATAAAAAAAAAAACCCACAGAACCTAGCACGTCCGTACTTTTCACCTGTATGGATACGATTTCGATTGAAGCAGGCCTCTGGTGATTCTGCCTATGGAGAGCGCTCTGTGCTTCTCATGAACTTTGCTATTTTCGATTTATTGTATAATTGAATACTAATTATTATTATGTAATTTAGCAGACACTTTTATCCAAAGTGACACAGACGTGGGGGTGAACCTCCTGGTTACAAGCCCCTTTCTTTAACCACTGGACCACCAAGCCTCCTATCAGTGAAGCACAATCTTTCTGCATTTTTCAAAAGAAAAACAAAGAAAAAAACATTAAAACACAAGAGAAAGTGCAAAGCGACAGAAAGTTATACAGAATCCCTTTGGATCATTTTTACGTTGACTTTAGTAAAAAGGTTTATCGTTGTTTAGTTATTATGTTTCATCTTGAGGTTGTTTTTGATATTGTAAACATTTTAAATGGCAGACATAATTATGCAGAGGTGGGAAGTAAATGGTAAATTGATAAACATTTACAGTTATTATTTCTTTATTTAGCAGACAGTGCACACTATTTTGTATTATTTGTTCTAACTGTGCCGGATAGAACTTTCCAAAGAGATTCCCAAATACTGTCTTTTAATTCTGTGCATCCAGATACCCCAAACTGTTGTGACATACTTTATTTATTAAATAAACGGGGGAAAAAAGAAATGTGTGAGATTATTCTCCACTGTTGTAACATCGAGTAGTGTAAAAAATTGTAAGGTGTACTTGAGCTGAAACCTCTAGACATAAGGGGTACAGTTTTAAAAAAAAGTTTGAAAACCCCTGGTTTAGTATAGAGTATGTGTGGTGGACAGTTAAGAGAGTAAGACATTTTTAAAGAACTTTTATTGTCTGCTGAATAAAAAAACAAAAATAGTTATTACACAGCTTGGCAAGCCTATTTCTGGTTTCCAATAAAAGCACAGCTAAAGAAATAATGCCTTATTTGTAATGAACATGACTTTGTAATCATCTCATCCCATTCACTGGATAGAAAGGCAAGGGCTGGACGTGAATCACAAACCATGCGGTTCAAAGACGAACGCCTAACCATTCATGAGCGAGCTCTGTCAGTATTATTAACTCATCAGACGCTAGGAGGAGATTCATTACAGCTTTTAAGAACCCTTTATTATGCATGATATCATTTTGGGTGAGCATTTAATTTGTCAGAAGTCAGTCATGTAATCTCAGTAAATGTACCATGTTTATATAACACAGTTTCTCTCAACAGTTACAATGAAATATTCTTATTTATGCAGAGCTGCATTATCATCTTGATGAAAGACTAATTGCAGACAGATTATTTGGTCGTTTGATGAAGGGAGTAGATGAAAAACAGTCTGAAATTCGAATCATCACTCCGCAGAAAGAGATCTATGAAAGCTTCAAAAACAAAGCTGAACAGATGTGTGGGATGAAAGGTACATTTTAATATCTCATAATGTATTCACATATATAATAATGGGTAACACTTTACATTAAGTAAATCTAATTACTGTTTATTTACATAGTAAATACATTTGTGCTTACACATAAATATAATGTTATTATGCAATAGCTATAAATTAAAAAGAGATTTCTGTATGATGAAAAGGTACAGACTAGTATAGAATAAGAAATGGCAATGAGTAGTTTCATGGAAATTGGTGAAATTGTAGACCAAGAGTTAAGCAAATGAGGTGTTAGTATCATAGTAAAGAATATTAAAGACTGATTTACAGCATGGAATGCATTCTTGTGTTCTCAGAATGTAGGGCCAGATAGAGAGCTTATAACACTAGAATGTAATAATCCAGGTGTTCTCAGAATGTAGGGCCAGATAGAGACCTTATAACACCAGCATGTAATAATCCAGGTGTTCTCAGAATGTAGGGCCAGATAGACACCTCCTTATAACACCAGCATGTAATATTCCGGGTGACTTTTTACTAAATAATTAAGTTTCATCGCAAATTAATAAGCAGATTTCCAGATGTATGCAAAAATGTAAAATGTATAAACATAGATACATAGAACCACTTTCACTATATCCCCATTGCAGGGCATAACAAGAGGTAATAAATTGGGTTTCAAAACCTTGGTTAGCATTTTTTGTAGTATACTTTATTGCTTTATTAAATGTTTATGTTTCTAAATCGTTTTTTCCCCACAAATGACTTGATTCCTCGCATCACCATTGATGACACTCGGACATGCACGTTCTAAAGAAACTGACCCAGAACCAGAAGCCTTGCACTGCCACTCCCAGCTTTGTGAGCCAGCAGTAATTTACATATTTGGAGAAAGCAAGAATTTATTAGAAAGAGCGAAGTCAACGCTGGAGAAACATTACGCCTCTTTTATCTCAAACGATCAGGTGGTTCACCCGTTCATCAATCAAATGACCCTCACTGAAGCAATTGAAACCCTTCAGAAAAATCTGCATGTTAATTTACAAATCGGTAATGGTTCTATCAAAATAAATGGACCTGTCACCAAGGTTGAAAAAGCCAAAGAGATAGTGTGGGATCTAGTTAATGATGCCTTTCAGCAAAAACAAAAAGAGAGGAAAACAACGTTATCCACAGCTATTCAGTGGCAGTACAAAGATCGGGATAACTACATTGCACTGAGCACAGAAGACAACTACAAACTTGAGTTTCAGTACCTGAATTCACAAGAACCTGTGACAGTGCACCTGGAAAGAGGAGCCTCTCTTAGCATTGACTTCAAAGAAATGAAAGCAGTGCATTCAGAGAGTAAGCTGACGCATCAAATACGACGTCACAAAACAATTGGTAATCATCTTTTATCTCTCTTTAGTAAGATTTAAAGACTGGCATATACTGTTCAAAGGCTCACCAAACAAAGTTTACCCTGAGATCTTATCTGTGAGGCAAACTGGTTTCTCAGAATATGCTTAACGTGTAATTGACTCATTAGTCAGATTAACGTAAGAGACTGGCATTGATAAGGAGAAACTGTATTATGGAGAACCTAGGTCATCGGTATAAAATGCCCTTTTTCAACAATTGTCTGCTTCTAAAATCTGAAATGAGGCGCTTTAAAATGGTAACCAAGGGCTCTGGACTCTTGACCGGAGGGTCGTGGGTTCAATCCCAGGTGGGGGACACTGCTGCTGTACCCTTGAGCAAGGTACTTTACCTAGATTGCTCCAGTTAAAAAACCCAACTGTATAAATGGGTAATTGTATGTAAAAATAATGTGATATCTTGTAACAATTGTAAGTCGCCCTGGATAAGGGTGTCTGCTAAGAAATAAATAATAATAATTAGTCCTAAACCACCTCGCTTCAGAAATGCAGGCTTTTCAGAAGTTCAGCAGAAGTGGCATTTGTTAGTGAGCCTAAAATAATGATCTAAGCAAAAACAGCAATAGAAAATTGTACAAAATACACTTTAAATATAAAAAATTGAAGATGGTGCAATTCCTTTTAATAAGTCAGGTATATTAAATAATTTACCAGCATATGGATTCTGTCTTGCAGCAAACAGTTTGCCTGGAAAGTGGATTGACATGCCAAATAAAAACTACGGGAAAGAGCTTCTTGACAAAGACACGATGGAATACCGCTGGGTTGAAAAACTCTTTAACATGTCATTATCACAAATGAAAATCGTGAAGGTAAGTTTATTCATGGAATCAGAGAGCTCATTACTTCATTCTTTACTTCAGCTAAAGAGTGAGAGCAATATGAGCCACCATGCGGTACCCCACAATAGTGTTGTTCCCCACTCTCTCTCATACATTTTACATGATGAGAATATTCCTCATAACTAGAGGCAGTCCAAATCAGTGGGAAAATATGCAACAAAAACTGCAGACATTTAAAGTAGATAAATGTGGTGTGTTCTGCAGAGCATCTTATGGGTTTAGTATTGGAATTAATAATGGATTATAAAAGTGTAAATGAAGTAAACATAATCATATAAAGCAATTTATGGGTTAAGTGCTTCCAATTTAATATAGCAAGAATTTCTGTCAGTAAAATCTTTAGAAACTGTCAAACAAAAAACATGGCATCACATGAGACTTCTTATAGGGTCACATTTTCAAAGCCTTAGCTCTAGTCTTTAATTAACTCCTACTTTTTGGAAGGAGACAAAACATCAGTTAATTTAACAAAACTAGAACCGAACAACTCATTTCTATATTTCAGGTCACTTTAGTAGCCTGTTCATGATAATCATGATGACAATGTACCTGCAGAATATGAAGAATCTGTTGACAGCTGCGAATTCTGCCTCTACACATAAATGTGATGAAGGACATGATTTTGTCAAGGCAATAAATATGTAAAAATGACAGCTAAAAATAGACAATTTCACAGAAAGATCATGGCTACAAAGATTTCAAATTTTAAAAAGATATATATATATATACAGTACTGTGCAAAAGTTTTAGGCAGGTGTGAAAAAATGCTGTAAAGTAAGAATGCTTTCAAAAATAGACATGTTAATAGATTATATTTATCAATTAACTAAATGCAAAGTGAGTGAACAGAAGAAAAATCTAAATCAAATCCATATTTGGTGTGACCACCCTTTGCCTTCAAAACAGCATCAAGCATCAATTCTTCTAGGTACACTTGCACACAGTTTTGAAGGAACTCGGCAGGTAGGTTGGCCCAAACATCTTGGAGAACTAACCACAGTTCTTCTGTGGATTTAGGCAGCCTCAGTTGCTTCTCTCTCTTCATGTAATCCCAGACAGACTCGATGATGTTGAGATCAGGGCTCTGTGGGGGCCATACCATCACTTCCAAGACTCCTTGTTCTTCTTTACGCTGAAGATAGTTCTTAACGACTTTAAGCTGTATGTTTGGGGTCGTTGTCATGCTGCAGAATAAATTTGGGGCCAATCAGATGCCTCCCTGATGGTATTGCATGATGGATAAGTATCTGCCTGTACTTCTCAGCATTGAGGAGACCATTAATTCTGTCCAAATCCCCAACTCCATTTGCAGAAATGCAGCCCCAAACTTGCAAGGAACCTCCACCATGCTTCACTGTTGCCTGCAGACACTCATTCGTGTACCGCTCTCAGCCCTTCGGTGAACAAACTGCCTTCTGCTACAGCCAAATATTTCAAATTTTTGACTCATCAGTCCAGAGCACCTGCTGCCATTTTTCTGCACCCCAGTTCCTGTGTTTTCGTGCATAGTTGAGTCAGCTTGGCCTTGTTTCCACGTCGGAGGTATGGCTTTTGGCCACAAGTCTTCCATGAAGGCCACTTCTGACCAGACTTCTCCGGACAGTAGATGGGTGTACCAGGGTCCCACTGTTTTCTGCCAGTTCTGAGCTGATGGCACTGCTGGACATCTTCCGATTGCGAAGGGAAGTAAGCATGATGTGTCTTTCATCTGCTGCAGTAAGTTTCCTTGGCCGACCACTGCGTCTCACGGTCCTCAACGCTGCCCGTTTCTTTGTGCTTCTTCAAAAGAGCTTGGACAGCACATCTGGAAACCCCTGTCTGCCTTGAAATTTCTGCCTAGGAGAGACCTTGCTGATGCAGTATAACTACCTTGTGTCTTGTTGCTGTGCTCAGTCTTGCCATGGTGTATGACTTTTGACAGTAAACTGTCTTCAGCAACCTCACCTTGTTAGCTGAGTTTGGCTGTTCCTCACCCAGTTTTATTCCTCCTACACAGCTGTTTCTGTTTCAGTTAATGATTGTGTTTCAACCTACATATTGAATTGATGATCATTAGCACCTGTTTGGTATAATTGTTTAATCAGACACCTGACTATATGCCTACAAAATCCCTGACTTTGTGCAAGTGTACCTAGAAGAATTGATGCTGTTTTGAAGGCAAAGGGTGGTCACACCAAATATGGATTTGATTTAGATTTTTCTTCTGTTCACTCACTTTGCATTTAGTTAATTGATAAATATAATCTATTAACATGTCTATTTTTGAAAGCATTCTTACTTTACAGCATTTTTCACACCTGCCTAAAACTTTTGCACAGTATTGTATATATATATATATATATATATATATATATATATATATATATAGTAATATTTTAATATTTGCTATAAATAAACATCTATTTTAATGTATTTACCTTGTATTCAATGTGTTTTCTTTTTTAAGTAGCACTTTAATGAAATGATGAACCTCAATTACATTAACAGATAGAAAGGATTCAGAACACAGATGTGTGGGAGAGGTACCTGTTAAGAAAGAACCAAGTAGACCGGAAGTACAGGTTTGCTGCACCTGTTGAAACTGAAAGGTACCTGTTTCATGGCGCAACGTTTGAAGAATGCACCACAATAGAAAGGAACGGATTCACACGACCTCCAGAGGGGTTCTTCTCATTTTCATGTGGTCAGTATTTTAAAATATACAGGAGTGTTTAAAAGATTGGAAACAACAAATGATTTACATCAAGACTAGGGGTGAGGATTGTATTGCCCGTTTTTCCTCACTCAGACCCCTTACTTACTAAATATCTTGGTATCCCTGAATAAATAATCATCTCCTTAAAATCCTTAGCATATTTTTGAAGCGGAGACAATTATCTATTCAGGGCTGCCAAGATATTTAGTGAGAAGGTAGTCAGAGTGAAGTTATCCGGCAACAAACTCCCCATCCCCAGTTGTGCTGATTTCCTAGAGAAAGGAGAACATTGTGGGGTACCATTCTATTTGTCAGATGTCTTACTCATTATATATCTGAGCAGTATAGTTTACAGAATGTCATTGAAGCTCAGTTAGTTAGGTTTGGTTTAAAGGATGTTAAAGATCAATCTGATACTGTTAAATACATGGTTTATAGGTATTTTAAATGTCAATTCCCAATTAAAATTTTTGCATGATATTTCTGCAGTATTTTCCAGTTTTAACCTGCTTTTCCCATTGTTATACTCAGGGGTTAATTTGTAAAACAAAAAGGTTCCGGATCTTATAATTAAGGAAGAGGCATAGCATTTCTGTTTTAGACCTAATGTACTGACCTTGAGTTACAGTAGCTCCCATATATGCTTTAAGTTCTCATCTGCTTGTGGATCGGGGTTTCGTGGTCTTATTGGTAATATAGGTAGATAAATGCTGAATGTTGCCTAGTCATGTTTTAACACAAAATTCCAGCCGTTTTTCCATACGGTGCTTCATTAAAAAGATACCGGATCTGGGATCCCAGCGATCTGGCACAAATTAACCCCTGCTTATACTCTGCAGTTACCATGGTTTGCCATATGTATTAATATCGCTACCATACTTCTCTGTGCTTTACAATGCTTACCTATGCTTTACCATGCTTTCACTGTGCTTGATTGCACTTTGCTATGCTTTTACTATGATAAACTTTTATAAGGATCGAAAGGTGAATTGTTCAATTATATAGAAACCTTCATATAACAAACAGCACAGCTGCAATTGTAAATGAACACAATGTAGCAGCCTGCTTAGAAATGACTGGCAGTAAGACGCATTGTCACATGCATTGTTCTGATGCCAGCATGACCGCCAGCATTATCAGACACACACTACTGATCACAAACGTTTGTTTTTCTTGTTCTAACAGCATATGGCCAAGGTGTATGCTTCCAAATGGAGGCATGTACGGCTTTAGGAAAGTGCACTTTCGATGACAACAAGTATAAGTGCATGTTTCTTGCAAGTGTCCTTACAGGGAAATACACCATCGGGAAAAAGAAAATCACCGCCTCCGCAATGGATCCAAAGAAACCAGCGGAACTGTATGACAGTGTCGTGGACAACATACATTCACCCTCTCTATTTGTGGTTTTAGTGAAGACTGCACTTACCCAGACTACCTGATCACTTTTAAAGAATGAGTCCTGGTGCAGGGTGGGGGTCGTCTGTCACATAATTGGTGTGCCAAATAGTTCTTCAGTTATTCCATTTGGTTATACTATCCAGGTGTATGTAATAGGCTACAGAAAGCCTAGTCAGGAATAGTAGGCTGTAGGTACAGTTTATAGGAGACACTGTTCCAGCACTCATACAAATGTTTTTGTACATGTATATTTTTCTACAAGGAACAGTCAGGCTTTAATGGTCAGGCTTAACAGTCAGGCTTTCATCTGCCTGACCATCGTCCATCCAGTCATACACCCAGATTATGCAACCGGGAGTTTCCCAGTTTGATTATTTAGCCAAGAAGAACATGCACAGGGAATTAAGGCATATACATTGGGATAAGACCGAGGTCCAATTGCAAGTGACTCTGCAGCAGCAGTTCACCTCCTAGTCTCTGTAAGTCGCTTTGGATAAAAGCATCTGCTAAATGACTAACTAATAATAATAATAAATTGAAGGTAAGCAATTAAATTCTTTGTCTGCAACGTTTACCCTCTTTCCGTTTCAAGGCTGCTCTCTAGGTCTGGCAGGACAATGTGTAAAATATATTAATAAAATACAAAAACATGAATGGTCTTAATGTTAAATCTTTATTTACTAGGCAGTGTTATTTTACTAAATCTGAGTTATGAAACCGAAATTTCTATATGCAGAGGCGGCATAAATGGCAGTTGCACACCCATAGTGGTCATAACTAGAACATCTATGAATGAGAGGACAGTGCTTGTCCAGTTTCTAGTAGCTGGTTGATCTCAAAACTTTATAACCCCCTGAATCAGCATCAACAACACGACTAAGTGAACCATTCCATACCCTTACCCTCATCTGTGTAAAAACATATCCCCTAAGTCTGTCTCTACTTAATTTTACAACAGTGGCCTCTGGTCCTGGTTTCTGTGTTTAAGATATTGGCTAGGTCAATCGTTTAAAGATTTTAAGGACATCAATCAAGTCTCCCTTAATTCGTCTTTGTAACAGTCTGAATAAATGGTTCCCTCAACATGGGTAATTCCT
This sequence comes from Acipenser oxyrinchus oxyrinchus, assembly GCA_030684275.1. Lineage (NCBI taxonomy): Eukaryota > Metazoa > Chordata > Actinopteri > Acipenseriformes > Acipenseridae > Acipenser > Acipenser oxyrinchus. The sequence continues at coordinate 2,920,553 of CM060290.1, forward strand.
TATGTTCTTACTAAAATCACCTGAACTAATACATTAGAATCAGCAATGGAAAAATAACAACACACATAATAGGATATTAAATAAGTAAGAAACTTTACGACTGTGATTCAAGTGGAAGTAAGTGATCCTCCACCATCAACCATCCTCCGAATGCAAAGTTGCGAGATCCACCCATTGACCAAGTTATCCCGAGCTTTGCCGCAACCATACAATGCTGCCCTTCTGAAGTCTCAGCATAATGAGTGACTGGTTCACACTGGTCACTTCAGGAAGATACACATGGTTCAGCATCATGTAATTCCCATTCACCATCAGCCAAACGTTAGTCACGCCTCCCCGGCATTGTTGGTCGAGAAGGAGAACTGGTACACGCCAGAGACAGGGCAAGTAAACTTTCCAGTGTTACTGTTGTAGCCTCCACCGATGTTCAAGAGCACCTCGTCATAGATAACGATGTCTGCATACCCATCTATTCCAGAGGAGCGTGAGGCAAAGAAATAAACCTGACTTGCTGTGAAAAGAAAGGTTTTAGTAGCATTATTGGCGGTGAAGAACTCCCTCTGTAAGCTGATTTAGTGGATTAACTTAAAGAGCCTGGCTCATTCTGCACAGCAGACTGACCAGAGACAGACAGCATGTTGGTCTCCAAGCATAGACTGGGGTGCAATCCTCAGTCTAGGCTTGGAGACCAACATGCTGTCTTTGAGAAAGACACTGATAAACTTCACCAACCATTTCTTTGAGAGCTTGAACAGTGATTTGTTACTACCTCTCAAGTTTGTATGCTGCAACATTGGACATCAATCATACGGGATCCAGTGAAAAGATCCTGAAGCTAATCAAGGGGAGTAAAAATGATTAAAAAATATCAAAGGGTACAAAAAGCACTTACACATTCCATTGACCTGCGTTCCTGCGACTGCCAATAGCAGCAGAATGAATATTTTCATCTTTGAAGTCAGCACGCTGTAATTCTCTTTTACAAAACGTAGTATTGCACTTTGTTTTCCCCCTCTACAGTTTTCATCCTCTTATATGGTCGATGAGACACTTTTTTTTACACAGTTAATCAATAACTATATGAGGTTATGGGATATTAAACACATGTTTGTTTTTTTTGTTTTTTTTTAAGAAGATAACGACACCATCATTAATAACATCTGTCATGATAAAAAAAATACAAGCTAAATAAAAACATATTTGCCAGCTAATGTTACTGTTAGTTAATGTACAAGTGATAACATTACAATAGCACATTTTACTCGCCTTGTTTTTTGTCAAAATATTGTGAACTTCAACTAGCAATCCAACTGGTAATGTGGAAAAAACAGGTCTTCTTACTGTCATATCAAGACCTATGTGATGAGTACCCACTTCTTATGGAATGCTATCGTTTTGAGCAAGTTATTTCTAAATTCACTGCATTAACTGGGAAGATTTTTTTTTAATCTTAGCTAGAAATTATTCTAACCCCCAATAAGAGCTATTCTCACCTCCAATAAGAGCTATTTTGTTATTAAGTTATGAATGTGGAAGCAAACTCATTGTTGAGGGGAATGCAAGCAAATTGAAAACAAAACTGCACATCTCTGAGGCAGGGGAAGCTGGTATTAATCGAACACGTAATCATCAAACCATATATATATATATATATATATATATATATATATATATATATATATATATATATATATATATATATATATATATATATATATATATATATATATATATATGCTCTATGAAAGTATTCGATTTATGAACTTTGCGACCTTTTGCCACATTTCAGGCTTCAAACATAAAGATATGAAACTGTAATTTTTGTGAAGAATCAACAACAAGTGGGACACAATCATGAAGTGGAACGAAATTTATTGGATATTTCAAACTTTTTAACAAATAAAAAACTGAAAAATTGAAGTGCAAAATTATTCAGCCCCTTAAGTTAATACTTTGTAGCCACCTTTTGCTGCGATTACAGCTGTAAGTCGCTTGGGGTATGTCTCTATCAGTTTTGCACATCGAGAGACTGAAATTTTTGCCCATTCCTCCTTGCAAAACAGCTCGAGCTCAGTGAGGTTGGATGGAGAGCATTTGTGAACAGCAGTTTTCAGTTCTTTCCACAGATTCTCGATTGGATTCAGGTCTGGACTTTGACTTGGCCATTCTAACACCTGGATATGTTTATTTGTGAACCATTCCATTGTAGATTTTGCTTTATGTTTTGGATCATTGTCTTGTTGGAAGACAAATCTCTGTCCCAGTCTCAGGTCTTTTGCAGACTCCATCAGGTTTTCTTCCAGAATGGTCCTGTATTTGGCTCCATCCATCTTCCCATCAATCTTAACCATCTTCCCTGTCCCTGCTGAAGAAAAGCAGGCCCAAACCATGATGCTGCCACCACCATGTTTGACAGTGGGGATGGTGTGTTCAGGGTGATGAGCTGTGTTGCTTTAAGCCAAACATAACGTTTTGCATTGTTGCCAAAAGTTCGATTTTGGTTTCATCTGACCAGAGCACCTTCTTCCACATGTTTGGTGTGTCTCCCAGGTGGCTTGTGGCAAACTGTAAACGACACTTTTATGGATATCTTTAAGAAATGGCTTTCTTCTTGCCACTCTTCCATAAAGGCCAGATTTGTGCAGTATCTGACTGATTGTTGTCCTATGGACAGAGTCTCCCACCTCAGCTGTAGATCTCTGCAGTTCATCCAGAGTGATCATGGGCCTCTTGGCTGCATCTCTGATCAGTCTTCTCCTTGTATGAGCTGAAAGTTTAGAGGGGCGGCCAGGTCTTGGTAGATTTGCAGTGGTCTGATACTCCTTCCATTTCAATATTATCGCTTGCACAGTGCTCCTTGGGATGTTTAAAGCTTGGGAAATCTTTTTGTATCCAAATCCGGCTTTAAACTTCTCCACAACAGTATCTCGGACCTGCCTGGTGTGTTCCTTGTTCTTCATGATGCTCTCTGCGCTTTAAACGGACCTCTGAGACTATCACAGTGCAGGTGCATTTATACTGGAGACTTGATTACACACAGGTGGATTCTATTTATCATCATTAGTCATTTAGGTCAACATTGGATCATTCAGAGATCCTCACTGAACTTCTGGAGAGAGTTTGCTGCACTGAAAGTAAAGGGGCTGAATAATTTTGCGCCCAATTTTTCAGTTTTTATTTGTTAAAAAAGTTTGAAATATCCAATAAATTTCGTTCCACTTCATGATTGTGTCCCACTTGTTGTTGATTCTTCACAAAAAATTACAGTTTCATATCTTTATGTTTGAAGCCTGAAATGTGGCAAAAGGTCGCAAAGTTCAAGGGGGCCGAATACTTTTGCAAGGCACTGTATATTGTCGCAGGTGACGCTGAACTAGTTATTCCGTGAAGTAAAACATTGGACTCCATTGCATGGAGGATCTCAGGAAGCTACAGTGCACGGTTCATCAACTGATTCAGATTCAGTTATGTTAAGTCTACCAACTGATGATGTAGGGCAAGGCAATGACTGAGTGCCCGAAAATATGAATAACAGTGAGTTTTGACCACCTTTAGTATTCTGGATGAAAAAGGAAATATATAGAAATAATATGTACAGCTAAACGTGTCCAAGTATCTTATAGGAATGAAGTCAGACCATGAAAATCCACACCTGTGATGGAGAAACTTTGGATCAAGGGATTTGTTGTGGAACCAACTCGAGCTGAACCTGGTACAGAAGCTGAATCCTGCTGGGAACGTGTGGATATGCTGGACATGTACTAGGCGATTTCAAATATGGAATGTACTTTGATATAAAAATGAAGGGTTAGAGGTTTTTTTGGGAGGAAGGATAAAGAGAGAGTATCCTTGTATTGTCAGTAGATGGATCTCTTGCTCCATGAAATAGGTCAGTCCACTCTTGTTTTGATAGGACATTTAATTAAGTATTTAGTAATCTGGGAATTTCTAAGAAGATATATAATAAACGATTTACTGTTTGTATATATAAACTTCAGAAAGCATGATGCTTGATAAACAGCACCATTCCGGCTAAAAAGTGGACGTTAATCACCCTATAAATTTATGTTTCCAAAAACAAGATAAGAAAGGGATTCATTGCAACATATAAATTAACATTACACAAAGGTATTTTAAATTAATAAAATCAATGATTAACCCTTTTTTAGAGAGCACAATATTTGAAACTAAAAATATCTATTTGATTTCATAAGATTAATAATATGTTTTAAGTATTTGCTATAATAAGAAAACATATTATTTAAACTGACGAGTGTTATTGCTTGTTCATGACTTTACTGTAGTGATAAGATGATTAAAAGCTGGAGCAGTATTCGATTTAATTAATTGGGAAAGTGGTACAGTTTCTTTCTCCTTCTATTAAACAAAAAGACCTTTACACATTATAATATCCATTGAATTACAGAATATAAAAGGTATTATGCTATGTTTTTGTGTTAGTTTGTAATAATATACTATAATGTACCTTGTTATTGATCCACTATACTATTGTCTAATGATGGTAAATGGAGTAATTATAATGTGGTTGTTTGAAACTGCTGCCTTGAAAAAGGGGCCTCTCTCCTTATCAAAATGTACAGGCTGTAGAGAAAGGAGGGGTCTTCTTACATTCCACTCCAGCAAAGCTGCAAGTCTTATAGATTGGGAGTGTTAAGGTTTATGGAATTAGTGGTTTAACACAGATAAGAATATATCTTGGAATAATATACGAAAATTATGGCATAACAGACATGGATAGGTCATATATCTAAAAAGTGTTTGCACAGACTTTGGCCCTGAAGAAACAAGAGACTGTGGAAATTGCTTGCAATAGCATATTCTCAGAGTCAGGTACAGGTCAGAGCCTGGTTAGTGCATCTTTTAAGAGATAAATAATTGTAATGAAAATTATTACCACTTAAACTTAGTGAAACGAATTGACTTGAATATTGTATGAGACAATCTTTTGTCAAATACTATGTTGGACAATAGTGTATGGAATCAAAACTGACATTAAAAACATGATGAAACACAATATGAGGTTAAAAGAAACACATACCTTTAATTTAGCAAAATATAATCAATTAGAAAATGATGTCACATATTAAGAACATCTCTCATATATAATACATATACAAAATATGTCATACCTTTAATTTAGCAAAATATAATCAATTAGAAGATGATGTCACATATTAAGAACATCTCATATATAACACATATAAAAATAGTGTCATACCTTTAATTTAGCGAAATATAATCAATTAGAAGATGATGTCATATATTAAGAACATCTCATATATAACACATATAAAAAATAGTGTTTGCATGCACATATAACAGTAGTGTTCTTATATTATATTATAAACCAAGATCCTGGGAACCGTGGTTCACTTGACTTTTCAGATAAAGGAGGGCTCGGAGGAAAACAAGGAATGAGATCATAGGTTTGGAGTTGGACAGATATGAAGTTTTGAATTTATTGGTACATAAATTAATTCTGAAAAGTTGGTTCGGATCTTTTGAAAACTTATTTGTAAAGGGGATAAGAGCTGTCTCAACAGATTAATGATTGGATTTAATTGAGGCGTCCCATGTATTCCAATGAGACGAAAAACCTATATAACTCCTAAGTAATTACAATGGAGTACCATACTCATACCTGACAGGGTGATGTGGTCCATTGTCTGCAGACCTACACAGTTGAGCTGATTGAACTCAGTTTCATTTGCCTGGTGAAGACAGTCATATTCTTTTACGATTTATATTAGAGGGTAAGCATTAATCAATTATTATTTTATCTCACATGTATTGCATGCATTGCTATAGAGAACTCACACTATGTTTTAGAAATGAGAATATTTTGTTGAATGTGCTGAAATATACCATTGGGTGCTTTGGGTGGTGTGTTCTTGGCCTGCTTGCCGGCCTTGCGAATACTTTAAATGTATTAAAGTGTTAACGTTAATATCTGTTAAGACACTGGACTGCCCAGAACGTCTGTCAGCTGGGGATATGAAGTAGCCTGTAGCTACTCAATCCAATATTTAACCGTTAATAAACCGAATGAGTACTGATCATACTCTGATTCGTAAAAAACACTTTAAATACATGAGTCTGTGAATTTCTTGGGTACTACATTAGTCATCTGGATATATTGCAGGTTCAGTGCATGAACAATACCCCACTAGGAGTAATAACATCTCTGTCCTCCTAACGTCTCCCCTGAGATAAGAGTGTGTGCTGAGCAAATAAAAAGAGTACGTGAAGAAATCTGAACACGCAGAATTCGTGACAATATATATATATATTGTAAGACAGCAGGGAGGGGGGTTAAAATCCTCCCTGCGTAGGACATGTGCGCAGGCACCTTTTTGGTTAGTTCTTTTATTGTTTGATTGTTTTTTCTTTATTGTTTTATTGCTTAATTATCTACTGCACCCGGTGCTTATTATTAAATTAGAGCCAGGTGCAGGGTATTAATGGAGAGCAGTTAGTTTGCTGGGGGCTGCTAAGGAGAAGGAGGCAGAAGGTGTGCTCTGCTTCCAAGCAGTCGTGAAGAAGTAAGTTTATAGAGAGAGTTTGGTATTTGTAGCAGGTAAACGGCTTAGCCGTCCTGCAGATCAGTTTAGGTTCCCGGTGGTATAGTTAGTGCTCATTGAGGAGCTAGGTGTTTATTTTGTGTTTTGTTTATTTTTGTGTTTTTGTGTTTATTAATAACAGCCTCACAAACACAAGGCATTCGGTTAACAAGTTTCAGCAGGAAATCACCCGACATGTTTTCCCAGCTCTTCTGCAGCAATTCCCAGAGATGTAGGGCACTTGTGGGTAGCTTTGCTTTGACTCTTCTGTTCAGTTCGTCCCATACAAGTTCTATGGGATTGAGGTCTGGAGACTGGGCAGGCCAGGTCATTAGATTGAGTTGTCCTTCACTTTCCTTCTTGCACAACGTTGAGGTATGTTTGGGGTCATTATCTTGCTGAAGAATGAAGGACTGCCCAATTTTTGGCAGCAGAGCTTCCGACAGCTGGCTCATTTCGTCTTAGAGGGGCAGGCTGAGGGAACACCAGAGCATTATCTTATAGGGTGAGCAATCCCCCAAGGCCCGCCTCTTAGCCACTCAGAGAGAGGGAAAGCCAACACACCCTCTTCCCCACCACTCCGTGTCACTGCCATGACTGACAGGCGGATCTACGAGGCTGCTACCCCCTTCCTGCAGTACCACGCATGCGCCAGACAGTCAGCACAGACCTCCCCTGGTACAATAACCATAACGAAGGAACAGATTACTTCGTCACATCCCCTGAAATCCCCTTAGTCACGCCCCCTTCAATAACTAGTGCAATCACATATCCTCCAATCCATGACTGACACATCGTTTACCGTATTAAGGTGATAACTTCTGGTATTGTGACTCTTCCTGGATGGCCGGCTTCCGACTGACCCTGGAATGAACTGCCAAACCATCCAGTACGGGGCACACTGCTCCTGTTGTACATCGCCCTTACAGGTCAGGAGGGAGATTGTTGACTAGAATTCATTCGCTCTCTGTCACAGACATCCATTTTACTAAGCTGCAATTTTTCATTTTACTGCTATCCTTCTTTCCAGTCACTGTTGCCGAACGTTCCTCGTTCCAGTAAACTTGATGCTCGAAATAGGAATGTAAATGTAGTTATATTATTACTTCTCCTTGAAATGTATGACATCAAGCACAAGACTGCGACAACTCGCTTGTGCAAATAAAGTCACTTTTCCAGAATTGTTTCAGCTTAGTTTACAGAGACAGCTCTGTGACTCATATCCAGTGCACCGTTAAGAATGCACCAATGATATGGGGTGAGAGAGATCATACACAACAGCATCACAGAAAAGGAAAAAAGAAAATCAATTTTTTCACCGTTTTTAATGTAACCATCAGTATTACAGAACAGTTTCAGGAATATCAAACTTATTTTTTCTGCTGTTTTGCGATAATGAATGTAGGGATGATCTTGCATCGATTTCGAGACTGCTGCATTGGCGATGCACGTGCTCTGTCCTTCTTGTGGGGAAAGGGCATTGTTTTCCTCAGAGTTGAAGTTACTGTTATTTCATTCAATAATTCACAAATGTGAAATCTGCAATTAGAATCTGCAGATAGTCTAAGTGGCAGTTGCAGACCATGGTATCACATATCGTATATAACATTTCATTTTTTTTAAGTGCTGCGCGGCACCCTGCTGTGTTATGCAGGACAGATTTAGGAATGCCAGGTGAGATTGCCATGTTATCTTCACTGCAGAATCTACCATGAAGAGAGATTAGAAAATTATGCTTTGATAATAGGCAATTCTGTGTATATGCTTACTGTTTATGCACATAAATTGATATGCTCACAACAATATAAACATTTCCATTCTACAGAAATTCATTCAAGATGGCAAGACGACAAGGCGAATCATTGTTAGAGGAATAACTGATGTCTGATTATTGTAAAGCAGTGATTAATTAATATAACATAGGTGTTCTCAGTATTTAATATAAAATAAATGTTCAGTATTTAAAAAATGCTGCCTTGGAGGCAGTCTTAAAATTTTGCTTCTTCGCTTTTTGCACATATTTTGGGATCCTGGATGCTTATGTCAAAAGGAAGAAACATAACAAATGTTGTGGTTAATGTATACATACAACTAGTCTTCCACGTCTGCACAGTTATCAGCCAGCTTCATTTTCTCCTATTTGATTCAAGATAAGCCACAGGCTTACAGTATATGAATTTAACAGTAGGGAATTACAAAAATATATTATGACGAGACTGGGTTCAAAATGTTTCTGATCAGGATCTTGTACCCTGTGGTACATCAGTTTAAGTTACAAAGTGACATTTCTACATTTTTTTTTATTTTTTTTTTTACAAAAAGCTTCTTGCCGCCCCAGAAACTATTATGCTTGCTTTCTCTAATATATTGCTTCTAACCCTGATAAACTGGATGTTCCATCACTCACTCACAATCCCCAGATCAAAGAACCACCTGAACGGGTTCAATAGAAAATCTATTCTAATGTTCCATCACTCACCAATCTCCAGATCAAAGAACCACATGAACGCGTTCAATAGAAAATCTATTCTAATGTTCCATCACTCGCCAATCTCCAGATCAAAGAACCACCTGAACAGGTTTAATAGAAAATCTATTCTAATGTTCCATCACTCACTCACTCACCAATCTCCAGATCAAAGAACCACCTGAACGGGTTCAATAGAAAATCTATTCTAATGTTCCATCACTCACCAATCTCCAGATCAAAGAACCACGTGAACGCGTTCAATAGAAAATCTATTCTAATGTTCCATCACTCACTCCCTCACAAATCTCCAGATCAAAGTACCACCTGAACGGGTTCAATAGAAAATCTATTCTAATTTGCAGTATGCTTTACATACTGATGTAGGAACAGCCCCTTATTTTAATTTCATTGAAGCTTGTGCTGGATTCATGATAATCTATCTATTGAGAAACCTCAAAATGGAGCGAGGTAACCAGTGGTGTACCACAGGGATCAGTATTAGGTCCTCTGCTATTCCTAATCTACATTAATGATTTAGATTCTGGTATAGTAAGCAAACTCGTTAAATTTGCAGACGACACAAAAATAGGAGGAGTAGCAAACACTGTTGCAGCAGCAAAGGTCATTCAAAATGATCTAGATAGCATTCAGAACTGGGCAGACACTTGGTAAATTAAATTTAATAGAGAAAAGTGTAAAGTATTGCATGCAGGCAATAAAAATGTGCATTATAAATATCATATGGGAGATACTGAAATTGAAGAAGGGAACTATGAAAAAGACCTAGGCGTTTATGTTGACTCAGAAATGTCTTCATCTAGACAATGTGGGGGTGCTCGGATATATTGTGAGAAGTGTTGAATTTAAATCAAGGGAAGTAATGTTAAAACTTTACAATGCAATAGTAAGACCTCACCTAGAATATTGTGTTCAGTTCTAGTCACCTCGTTACAAAAAGGATATTGCTGCTCTAGAAAGAGTGCAAAGAAAAGCAACCAGAATTATCCCGGGTTTAAAAGGCATGTCGTATGCAGACAGGCTAAAAGAATTGAATCTATTCAGTCATGAACAAAGAAGACTACGCGGTGATCTGATTCAAACATTCAAAATCTTAAAAGGTATAGACAATGTCGACCCAGGGGACTTCTTTGACCTGAAAAAATAAACAAGGACCAGGGGTCACAAATGGAGATTATATAAAGGGGCATTCAGAACAGAAAATAGGAGGCACTTTTTTACACAGAGAATTATGAGGGTCTGGAACCAACTCCCCAGTAATGTTGTTGAAGCTGACACCCTGGGATCCTTCAAGAAGCTGCAACCAAACGAGCAAGATGGGCTGAATGGCATCCTCTCGTTTGTAAACTTTCTTATGTTCTTCTTATGTTCTTATGAAGTTGAGCAGTTCATTGAACTGTCCTGCGATCGTAGTATCCGATCTTCATTTTCTCAACTTGGTACCGGTCAAAATGTTTCTGATCAGGATCTTGTACCCTGTAGTACATCAGTTTAAGTTACAAAGTGACATTTTTACATGTTTTTTTTACATGTTTTTTTTACAAAAAGCTTCTTGCCACCCCAGAAACTATTATGCTTGCTTTCTCTAATATATTGCTTCTAACCCTGATAAACTGGATGTTCCATCACTCACTCACTCACTAATCCCCAGATCAAAGAACCACCTCAACGGGTTCAATAATCTATTCTAATGTTCCATCACTCACTCACTCACCAATCTCCAGATCAAAGAACCACCTGAACAGGTTCAATAGAAAATCTATTCTAATGTTCCATCACTCACTCACCAATCTCCAGATCAAAGAACCACCTGAATGGGTTCAATAGAAAATCTATTCTAATTTGCAGTATGCTTTACATACTGATGTAGGAGCAGCCCCTTATTTTAATTTCATTGAAGATTGTGCTGGATTCATGATAATCTATCTACATAGTGAAAATAATTGAAGTTGAGCAGCTCATTGAACCGTCCTGTGATCGGAGTATCCGATCTTCATTTTCTCAACTTGGACACGTTGACTTCGGGTTCAGTGTGAAAACAGACTGTCCTGCTCTGTCAACACATGCACTCAAGGTGCTTGTGCCTTTTGCCACAACTTATTTATGTGAAGCAGGATTCAGTGCCCTAGTTTCCATCAAGACACACTATCGCTCAACATTGGACATTACATTGTGCCATCTCTACCACAAAACCAAACTTCGACAAGCTGTGTCGGGACGCTCAGGCTCAGGTGTCACACTAGTTCAGTTAGTAAAGCTTTTAAATGTGACTGAGCAAAATAATTTGTCATGTTTATCTGCTAAAATAATTCCTACACTAGGATCAAGGTTAATATGTAGTGTTCTACCCTGCATAAAGATAACTAACCTCTTGATCTATGTTCATCAAAATAAGATTTTGTGAAACTCAACAGATGGAATATAAGAAAAAGATAACTTGCCTTAATTTGTTACATGGATATTATAAATGATGACATCTGTTGCCTATTAAATGCTGTCATATGGGTATTATGTATAAAGATTGTTACTAAAATAAGTGTTGCATTTGTTTCAAAATAAATATTCCTCATATTTCGTTAACCTGTTAATTATACCCATTATGTGTTTCATGACTCTCTTTTGTTGCATCTGCTTAGATGTTTCTATTCATACTTAGTATGCAGCAAAAAAATGCTTCTGAAAAGGCTCCTCAAGGCTAACTCTGGAAAAGTGAGGTAAGGAGGATATAATAATAATAATAATAATAATAATAATAATAATAATAATAATAATAATAATAATAATATATTTATTGTTATATAGTGCCTTTCATAGTGGACCACCATCACAAAGCACTTTACAGAGGTAGGCTGTGAACTGTGCATTATATGCAGAGTCACTTACAATAGTACATTAATTTAACATCTCATCCGCAGGATGGAGCAAAAGGAGGTTAAGTGATTTGCTCAGGGTCACACACAATGAGGCAGTCAGTGGCAGATGTGAGATTTAAACCAGTGACCTTCTGGTTACAAGCCCTGGGCTTTAACCATGGACCACGTTGCCTCCTCATTGGTGCTGCGCAGTGGCTCTCATGACTGCATTGTACGTTGAAGCCTGTGTAACGCAATAAGGTCCCATCTAACATCACCACAATCATCTTTGAGGAGTCTTTTCAGAAGCAATTTGTTGCTGGAATATTTAGTAAGTATGATAAATAATGATCAAGCAGAAACAACAACTGAAAATGACACATACATACTATGTCAAAAACAATGTTATAAGTACCCCCATATGTGTGTGAATGACTGATTGGACTCACTCAGTTGTCTTTACATATATACAGTAGACACGGCTCCACTGTATGACACAGGCCACCAGGGGCAGTAATGGACTGGGGTGTCTGTACTTTTGATTTGATGGAAAGGAGCTCCACCACTTATTCATTACATAAAGACAACATTTTATTTTGGTGTTTCTACTTCTTAATTCCAACACTTTTCATGGATCCTGGGGGAATTCCTGCACTACTTTCACTCACTATCATACAGCTCACTGTGCCTACGTGTAATGCAGTCATCAAAATCGCTCAAAGCTAACGTGCACATGAAGCCACACGCCAAAAGTTATGCTGACCACTGGCACTAACGCAGACGGAAAAACGATGGGGCAAAGGTTTTCCCTTGTGTTAGAGGCCTGCCCCATCATCACAATTAGGTCCTCGGACTAGAGCTTTCAAGGCGGGACGATGGGACATCACCCCTCCCAAAGGAGAACATTTCAAGCCTCTTTAATTCCACCGAGATATTAAAACATAGAACAAAAATAATTGTGAGAACTGTATGCAGTTATTTAATGATAACTGCATTCAATGCCAAAAAACATTCATCTTTATACAGCTCTTTTTAGTATTTTTGGGGAAAAATGTAATTATAGTGGCACCTTAATTAAGACGTTACCTTAAGATTAAATTGTTATTATTTATGGGATTGTGCCCATTGTTTATTTCTCCACTACACTCCAGTTTAAATGAATCCTCCTATTAAAGCTTGCAGGTGGTTGACAGTGCAGACAGACTCACAGTCACGGAGCTGGGCAGCACTGTTTGCAAACCTCCAATACAACCCAGTTCTGGCACATACTCCTAGATCCAGTTTCAGCAGTATGTAACCTTGACAAATATCCCAGGCATAATTAAATTGTTTGTAACCAAGCTAATGATTCCAGCCTGCAACTATTTGCCATCAAGGCCAGCAGTGTGGAGTAGTGGTTAGGGCTCTGGACTCTTGACCGGAGGGTCGTGGGTTCAATCCCAGGTGGGGGACACTGCTGCTGTACCCTTGAGCAAGGTACTTTACCTAGATTGCTCCAGTAAAAACCCAACTGTATAAATCGGTAATTGTATGTAAAAAATAATGTGATATCTGTATAATGTGATATCTTGTAACAATTGTAATTCCCCCTGGATAAGGGTGTCTGCTAAGAAATAAATAATAATCAAGCTGACAGGACAGATAACCTCAAAATAAAGAGGTTGTTGTTATTATTATTATTATGAATAATAATCAAACACTTCTTCATCTGTTGCAGAGGTAAGTGATGACTGAATTGTTAAAGTGAAGTATATCGCAGTTGAACTGATGACCTTTACCAGAAAAGACATTTGCTACATTTTATGTTAAATGCTATTAACTTTATAGATATCCATAGTTTATAAAAGTTGCTTTAGAAACCCATGGTTATAGCTTCTTTTGAGGGTGTGATAAAAGCTGCATTTACAGTGACTTGGAATGCTTTAGGATTTTGGAAATGCATGTTCCAAGCGTGAAACTTCTGGAGATAAGCGCATAAGAACATAAGAAAGTTTACAAACGAGAGGAGGCCATTCAGCCCACCTTGCTCGTTTGGTTGTTAGTAGCTTATTGATCCCAGAATCTCATCAAGCAGCTTTTTGAAGGATCCCAGGGTGTCAGCTTCAACAACATTACAGGGGTTGGTTCCAGACCCTCATAATTCTCTGTGTAAAAAAGTGCCTTCTATTTTCTGTTCTGAATGCCCCTTTATCTAATCTCCATTTGTGACCCCTGGTCCTTGTTTCTTTTTTCAGATCAAAAAAGTCCCCTGGCCAGTGCCAATTTGGTATGATTGACATTGTTACATGGATTACAGTGGATCAAATTCAAGGGACAAATTGAAGAATCACCTTCTTATCGCCTGTAATCCAGTTTCAAATGCTGTGTTAAGAAATGCATATCACAGAACATCAAAACAAATAACGCAAGGGCCAATGAAACGTCTGATACTCGCAATGCTGAGTAACCAAAAAATAAAACACATAATAACTTGCATAGTTTTAAAAAAACATAATTTAATTAGTAATAGCGGTAACATGTTGACACAACTTTGGCACAACACATTAAGGAGTCCCTTTTGTGCTATTAACGAATCTTAATAAAACATTTGACAAATAATTACATGTAACCATCCTTGAAGATATACAAAAAACAGAGATGACCAGTAGAACACTCCAGTTACATCTGTTATAAACCTGGGTGGCTATGATTGGTGAGTAAAATGGGAACGTTTCTTAATATTATTTTCAATCTTATAAAGCTGTTGTAAACACCCTTTACATACTTGCCAACATTTGGAAACTGTTCAGTGGGATGCTCGTCCCCTAGGGTGGGGGTGGGGGGGGTTTATATACGCATCATACACATAGACGTATCCCCTCAACTCAACACCACACGACCAGCATGACAGTAAACAGACACAATGAAGCATTCTTACCTTTGTATACCGATAAGTTAGTGATCAGCAGATGTGTCAGCCACACGAAGAGCACAGCGTGTGGTTTTCACTAACTCTACTGTGCAGAATAAATGATTTTTTTTTCTACGTGTAAATATCGGGACTTTCTTCCTATGCATCGGGACGCGTGACATTTGCTAGGAAATTGGCACTGTCCCAACCATATAGGGACTGTTGGCATGAATGTCTTTATAATGCAATGTGTGTTTAATTGTAGGTACATTCTTATGACGTCCACTAGCACTTAGAAGTTTGTTGTAAACCCCTGACAAAATAAAAACAGACAGAATCAATCATAGTGTGCTACCTATGTAACCAATGTTGCTGGTGCTTTTAAGGAGAACCATGTTCTTCAAAGCCTTTGTTAACTTTTATAAATACTAAAAGAAAGTTCAATGACATATTTTTTCTATATATCATTGTAACAGGGGGAGATCTGGACTGGCCGTCTGACGTATGCACGATGCTGCAGGTAGAGGGCGGCACTCCCGTGGGATCTGCCTGCCAGTCATGGCAGTGACACAGAGAGGTGGGGAAGAGGGTTTGTGGGCTTTCCCCCTCTCTGAGTGGCTGGGAGGTGGGTCTTGGGGGGATTGCTGGTCCTATAAATTAATACTTTGTTGTTTCCTCAGATCTGCCCCTTTAGACCTGTACAACGAGCAAGTGGTCGCGCTGCTCGGCAAGACCGTGGACGGGTGGGAGAAAACTTCCAAAAGAACGTAAAGAAAATAATTTAAGGAAATAGTGAGAAAGTGGGGAATCCTTGGGCAGACCCCGATACTGTTTTAAGTCAGCTGAGGAAACAGCATAGTGTAGGACGGAGGCCCAGGTGGTATGGGTAGCAGCGACTGGGGATAATCACACTGCAAAGTGCAGCACATTTATTTTGTAGTTTTCCTTACTGTGTTTTATTTTCCCTTTTTCTTTTTGCCTTTTCGTTTTTCATTATTTGTGAGCACCTGCGAGTGCACTTGAACTGTACCGAGTACCCTGCCGTGGTAGTCCCGTAGGTTCTGGATACCATAGTTGGTAGCCAGACCACGAACAACAGCGCCCTCTGCAGGCTAAAAGAAATCAGTACAAATCATAAGATTAAACAAAATAAACCTGAGCACCTGTGCGGTGTTTCGAATACAACTTCTGTCTCCTGTCTCAGTGAATACCCACACCCTTCCACAATCATGTTTGACACTTGCTTTACCATACTTGGTGATGTATTAACACACAAGGCTATGATGTCACTGTTTTTTGCAGATGTATATACCACAGTGTACAGTTGGGGAGCCCCTAGGATTAAAATAAATTAGCCAGGTTGATCTCTGCTTAGCTGGCCTGCATGCAAATCCACATACCACATTGACACAATGATCTTGGTCATAAACATCATTCGCATCAATGTGAATACAGTTTAAAAATGTGTGGGATATCATGTTCTTCCATTATATTCTACAAAAAGTTACACTTCCTGTATAGTTAGTTTTGACAATTTCCCTTATCTGACCAATAAATGTATAAACTCTCCTTTAAAAAAGTAGCAGAGCTCATGGATAAAAGCTGAATTGTAAGACCGTTTGTAAATGATAAACACAGTAGAACACACACACAGACACACACGTTCACAAGTCCAGAGTGAGTTCTATAGTGCTCGTGGTGCAATACAATTTATCCGTTTACAATGGTGCAGTATTGTCCGGGTTCAGTGCTGGCCTTAAGTGACAGCTCCGGATCATGTTAGCCATCTAATAATAACAAACCAGTTGATTTTAGACACGACAAAACAAACAAAACACTCACAGTTCTCTCTTAACCATTACAAAGGAACAGATCACCTATCCACATCCCCTTCTTGTACCTTCAATCACGCCCTCTTGGTTAGCGAGTGCAGCCGTTTCTCCTCCAATCCGCGGTTGCCACATCGCTTTCCCTCTGGAGCGATGACTTAATGTACCGCAGCTGTGTCCCCTTTCTAGATGTCTGACTTCCATCTAACCCCGGGAATTAACTGTCAGGCCATCCAGTCCAGGGCTTCCAAATGTTTCTTAAACCTCATTCCGTTTAGAAAAACGCCCTCGATCACACATGTGCCAGCAGAGGAAATTGAAGTGATCACAATGAGCAATCATATACCGTATATACAAAAAGAGACACGCTGGGAAAAAAACACCACTTTACGCAGACAGTTCTCAGAAATGTGCTGCATGTAAGTGTAAAAAGAGGTAAAAAATGATGGACTGAATGGGCTAACATAGTTTCTAAACCACAGAGTAACTATGAGGCACACAGACATAGAGAACATTATTGAATTCCTAAAAACTGATTTCTTGTAGGAAATCGGTGTGCTGACTGATCCTTATTCACTAGTGCTTTTACTGCATATCATTTGTTAATATCTTCATATTTTTCCAGAAAACATGCTGTTGTTTTTGTTTTGTTTCAAAGAACAGATGCATAGAAATGTTTTAAAGTTAGAAAACTAAAAGGTCACCATATTCGTTTTTTGTCTGTATGCCATACAAGACTAAAAAAAA
This sequence comes from Acipenser oxyrinchus oxyrinchus, assembly GCA_030684275.1. Taxonomy (NCBI): domain Eukaryota; kingdom Metazoa; phylum Chordata; class Actinopteri; order Acipenseriformes; family Acipenseridae; genus Acipenser; species Acipenser oxyrinchus. The sequence goes on from CM060290.1 coordinate 2,937,940, forward strand.
GGACATGTTTATTATTTTTTTTTACAATTATTTGTGTTTTTTTTGGATGTGTATGCAAAAACAAATGAGGTCCATCCACAAAACAAAATTCAATGTACAGTAAGATTTTTAAGACCACAAATACTGGTTAAGAACACATATTTCAATATGTATTGGTCTTCTAAACTTGTATTACCCTGAATTTTGACCTTTGACCCCTGTGTCAAGAGACTGCTGCATGATCTTGGTTAGCGGTTTGTAAACAACTTTTCTCTTCACCTATGATGTTGCCATTTGTATCTCTTAGACATTTTACTTCCTCCTTGAATGTTCTTTTGCTGTTATAATATTGGAAAAACTTTTTTGGAATTGGTTTTAGACCAATTGGCAATGTTCATTTCTATCTCTTTTTGGCCTTTCTAACTTCCTTTTTGACTTGCGCTGTAGTTCCATGTACTCTTTCTGTGTACTTTGTTTTTGGTCCCTTTTAAATGCTATGTAAAGTGCCTTATTTTGCTGAATATTTGATCTATTAAACCATTTTGGCCATTTTGTTTTAGATTTAGATTTGTCTACTTTTGGGGTGTCATTGTTTTGTGCCTCTAATACTACATTTTTAAAAACAGCCATTCTTTTTCTGTGGATGTTTTCTCTATTTAACTCTACTTCTGTTAGTTTCTGTTTCATAACTTCATAGTTTGCTTTTCTAAAATTGTAAACCTTAGCTTTAGTCATTACTTTTGGGGTTTTAAAAAGCACTTCAAATGAGACCATGTTGTGGTCTGAGTTTGCCAATGTTTCTCTGACCTCTGTTTTAGTTATTCTGTCTTCATTATTTGAAAAGACTAAATCAAGGCATGCTTCCCCTCTAGTCGGTGCCTTGACAGATTGCATTAGGAAGCAGTCATTTGTCATTTCCACGATTTCAATTTCGTCTGTCGTGCTCCCCACTGGGTTTTCCCATTTTATATGGGGGAAGTTGAAATCCCCCATTAGTATGGCTTCTCCTTTGCTACACGCATTTCTAATGTCATTGTATAACAGATTATTTTGCGCAGCGTCTGAATTTGGCGGTCTATAGCATGCTGCTATTATTATGCTCTTTGAATTTTTGTCCATTATTCTGACGCATATTGATTCAACGTTGTTTTCTTCATCCAGATTTAACACCTGGGCTTCAAGACTACAGTGCCTATAAAAAGTCTACACCCCCTTTCAAAATGTTCACCTTTTGTTGCCTTATAGCCTGGAATTAAAATGCATTAAAATAGTTTTTTTTTTTTTTATTTATCTACACATCCTACCCCACAACTTCCAAGTGAAAAAAATATTCTAGGAATTTGTAGAAAATTAATTAAAAATAAAAACTGAAATAGCTTCGTTAGTTAAGTGTCCACCCCCCTTGTAATAGCAATCCTAAATTAGCTCAGGTGTAACCAATCGCCTTCAAAATCACACACCAAGTTAAGTGGCCTCCACCTGTGTTAAATTGTAGTGATTCACATGATTTCAGGATCAATTCACCAGTTCCTGTAGGTTCCCTCTGCTGGGTAGTGCATTTCAAAGCAAAGACTCAACCATGAGCACCAAGGCACTTTCAAAAGAACTCCGGGACAAAGTTTTTGAAAGGCACAGATCAGGGGATGGGTATAAAAAAATATCAAAGGCCTTGAATATCCCTTGGGGCACGGTCAAGACGATTATTAACCCTTTGTGGTCCATTTATTCAGCGCGTCTCAGGCACGTCAGGTCCAATTTGTTTTCACACAAGCAGTTTATTTAAGAGTGCATATCAACAGAACACTCAGTACTGCATCTCCAACCATGCCCCACCCCTTGTTCGCTGTATTTTTCACATACCTCATAGTAGTGCATACCGATAAATCATCTCCTGATCACTCGTTTTATCACCAAACTCCTCAATAATGCAAACCAAGTCCTTATTTTATTACTATAACATCTCAAAAAAGCTCTGCAAATGTCTGTGATATTCTTTGAGCACTAGATGCAGAAGCAGCTGTCTTGTTTGTTTATGTCCTGTTATCTCTGTGGTGCCGGGGCTATCTGTATTTCTCAGATATGTCCCTTTTTTTCAGCTTCTCTCACCTCCTATCAGTCTCACTCGGCCATTAAATGGTTATCTCGGCTTTTTCCAGAGAAAAAACGACTAGAGACCTGTTTTTTACGTCTTTTTGATGATGTCGGACAGGGTCCAACATTGGACCGGAAAGGGAAAATAATAACGTCGGACCAGGTCCGACATAGTACCGTTAAGGGTTAAGAAGTGGAAGGTGTATGGCACCACCAAGACCCTGCCTAGATCAGACCTTCCCTCCAAACTGGATGACTGAGCAAGAAGGAGACTGATCAGAGAGGCTACCCCAACCTAAATCCAATCGAAAATTTGTGGCATGACTTGAAGATTGTTGTCCATCAACGCTCCCCAAGGAACTTGACAGAGCTTGAACAGATTTGTAAAGAAGAATGGTCAAATATTGCCAAATCTAGGTGTGCAAAGTTGGTAGAGACCTATCCCAACAGACTCACAGCTGTAATTGCTGCAAAAGGTGCTTCCACCAAGTATTAACTCAGGGGGGTGGAGACTTATCTAATTATGATCTTTCAGTTTTGTATTTTTAATATATAATTTTTCTCAATAAAACTTTTTCCCCTTAACAGTGTGGAGTATGGTGTGTAGATAAGTGGAAAAAATCCTCATTTAAATGCATGAAACTCTGAGGCACTGACACGACAAAATGTGAAAAAAGTTCAAGGGGTGCAGACTTTTTATAGGCACTGTATTTCTCATATATAGCGCTATCCCTCTGACTCTTCTGTCCTGATATATATATATATATATATATATATATATATATATATATATATATATATATATATATATTGTGAAATACTATTTCACCAGTCTGTGGGTATCCAGGTGTATTTGTAACGTGGTGTGAAGGATTAGTCGAGAGAACAGAGATCAGTTACAACAGTTTTATTCGTTTACACCGAGTACGGTTCAAAAGTAACTTCACAAGTAATAGTCCATGCACCAGTCTCTCTCAGTCCATACCCAGAACACAGTCGCTTCCATTAATTACTCTCTTGTATGTTTCTATTTCACAGGTCCAGCAGAAGGCACTGTTCTCTAGAACACTGAACGAGATCAGGGAATTATTGTTGACTGCCCTCTAGTGGATGCCAGTGAATCACTGTGTAAGGTACATATCATATATCCAAGATTTATGATTTCCATTACATGAGAGTAGATGTTAAAACTTCATGCTGATTTGAACTTGGCTCTCGCCAAGATAAGCACCAACTAAGACGTAGCTTCACAGTAAACTAATGTGATCCATATGTGTCTCCATCCATTTGCGCTTCCTTCCATATGATGATGTAGATATCCTTCTGTCTGGTGTTGATGGCTGAAGTGTAATGCTGGCTCCAGGGATCAGCTTATTTTGCCTCCCTAGCGATCAGCACACACAACGGCTGCGATGCTGGCTCCGGGATCAACCATAGTGCGGTCTCCCCAGCGCATCAGCATGACAACCGCCTGGATTGAGCTAAGTAGGGTACATCTCTGGGGTCTTCAAGTGGGCACCTTCCATCCTCGGTGTTTCGTCGACCAGCCCACGACACCTCAAGAGGGCTCGACGGTGATTCTGGCGCCCCAGCATCACCCCTCCGTCCCCCACTCAACTCAGCCCAGCTTACTTACCTGTACATCAGCCTTTCTTTCTTTCTATTGTGCTTGAGATCCCCAGCCAGAATCTTTCCGTCTCAACCACAGCCAGTTGCTGCTCCTCTCTGCTGCTTCAGATAAGTTCTTCACTGTGCGACGCAACTCTTGGCCATTGAATCCGACATCTCTGAGAAACCGGGTTGTAGAGTGTGCCACAAATCCTCGACATCCCACTTCCACTGGGTAAACCCAGACTCTCCATCCTCGCTGTTCCGCTTCAGTGGCTAGTTGAGCATACCGCAGTTTCTTCCTCTCATACGCCTCATCTACAGCATCCTCCCCATGGCGCTGTTAACTCTACCAGGTGAACAAGGCGTGCTGATCCAGACCACAAGACAATATCTGGTTGAAGGTTTGTGGTGGCAATCTCAGGTGGAAAAATAAGCCGTTGACCAACATCTGCCAGCATTTTCCAGTCTGTAGCAGCTTCCAGTTGTCCTGGGCGAGGATTGGTTTTAACACCTTTTCTTGGTGGTTGCTCTCCTGGGCGGAGGAATGTTGTCTTTTGTGTGTAATGTTTTGATGGAACAGGTGGCAACTTATTGGTCATGTTACGCTTGTCTTCCAATGCTAAGGCCAAACATCGCAGCACCTGGTCATGGCGCCAAGTAAACCATCCTTGGCTAAGAGCCACCTTACATCCTGTCAAAATGTGCCTTAATGTTGTAGGTGATGAACACAAAGGACATGAGGGATCCTCTCCTACCCAGAGGTTTAGGTTCTGTGGTGATGGGAGAACATCATATGTTGACCTTATAAGGAAACTGATCCTGCTCTGTTCCATTGACCATAGGTCTTGCCAGCCAATCTTGCGTTGTTCCACACTCTCCCATCTCATCCATTCTCCCTGCTTGCCCTGGGAAATGGCCTTTATACACCTCATCCTCTCCTCCTGCTTTTCCACCTCGTTGACTACAAGCTTCCTCCGTTGCGCTGGGGCTGCCTTGTGCCATGTAGGAGGAGCTGAACTGAGACCAAGACCCCCTCTTCCATGCTGAACTTGCCCCATGATATCACCAATTTGAAGGGCAGCCTTTGCATCCTCCACAGCTTTCTTTGCCACCCACTTTCTTCCAGTTTTCAACACAGGTGCTGCCTCCCTTACGCATTTGTCGCGTGAGTCTACTAATGTCATTTCCAGTCGGACCTTGGCGCACTTAAACTCCTCAGTTAGAGCAGAGACAGGTAGCTGCAGTATTCCTTTACCATAAAGTCCCACTCTGCTGAGGCAGCGTGGAACTCCCAACCATTTCCTGATGTGTGAACTGATTAAAGCTTCCAGCTTCTCTACTGTTGTCAAAGAAACCTCGTACACAGTCAGTGGCCACAGCAACCTTGGCAGTAGGCCAAACTGAAAGCACCAGAGTTTTAGTTTGCCTGGTAAAGCGCTGCTGTCTATGCTCTTCAACCCTTCCACAGCTTGTTGTCTAACTTCTCCCACACAAACTGTGTCCTTTAGATCCCCGTCGTACCATCTCCCAAGGCTCTTCACTGGCTTCTCAGACACTGTTGGTATTGCCTCACCATTAATGAAGAACGTTTTATCTACTACTTTACCTTTAATTATAGAGATGCTCCTTGATTTAGTGGGCTTGAATTGCATTCGTGCCCATTCAATGTTATTGGTTAATTTGCCCAATAACCGATTAGTGCAGGCTACTGTTGTAGTCATGGTTGCCATGTCATCCATGTATGCTCGAATTGGTGGTAGTCGTATTCCAGAAGCCAAGCGCTCTCCTCCCACTACCCATTTTGATGCCCTAATGATTACTTCCATTGCCATGGTAAAAGCCAGTGGAGAAATGGTGCATCCTGCCATTATTCCAACTTCTAGGCATTGCCATGTAGTGCTGAATTCTGAAGTTGAAAACTAAATTGCAAATCTCCAAAGTAGGCTTTCACTAGATTTGTTATTGTCATTGGTACACTGAAAAAATCAAATGCTGCCCAAAGAAGTTCATGTGGCACTGAACCATATGCATTAGCCAAATCCAGGAATGTCACATGGAGCTCCTTCCTCTCCTTTTTAGCTGATTGAATTTGTTGCCAGATCACATTGATGTGTTCTAAGCATCCTGGGAAACCTGGAATGCCCACTTTTTGTATTGAAGTGTCAATGAAGCAGTTCTTTAATAGGTAAGTTGACAATCTCTGAGCAATAATGCTGAAGAAAATCTTGCCTTCTACGTTTAATAGGGAAATAGGGCGAAACTGACTGATGCTGCTAGAATCTTTTTCTTTAGGTATAAAGACTCCACCTGCTCGGTGCCATGCTCTTGGTACAACCTGCTTTTCCCATGCTACTTTCATCAGTTTCCACAGGATTCGTAGAACTCCTGAAGCACTCTTGTACACTCTGTACGGAACTCCATTAGGCCCTGGAGATGATGAAGCCCTTGCTTTTTTCACAGCTTGCTCTACTTCTTTCCACTTAGGTGCACAGTCCTCCATTTGGTATTCTGGTGGATTGATAGGTGGGATGTCTGAAGGAATTGACATAGGCTCCTGCCTTTTTGAATCTGTATGCGTTTCCTCCAAATATCTCTCCAGCTCAAACTTAGATGCTTTTAGTGTGCCATTCTTCTCACTGGTGAATAACTTCTTTACAAATTTGAATGGGTCTTTATAAAGTTAGTTCTCGCACGCTCCTTCTTTTTGTAGCGTTTCCGTAGGCACTCAGCTCTGCGCAATGTTGCAAGCTTATGTTTTATGACCCTTTGTAAGAGATTGAGTCCCTCCTTCTGACTTTCTTCTGCTCTTTTCCATTGCTTCCTCAGCTGTCTCCTTTCTCTAACTAAGCGTTCAATCTCCTGCTGCCGTCTAGACTTTCCAGGAATAGTTTGTACTTTTTCCTTCCTTTTTCAACTCCAAACCTCTCGCTTCCATATGCGTAGATGATGTCCCCAAATTTATCCAGTTTCTTTTCAACTGTTCCACTTAACCTTTCCAATGCAAAGCAGAGATCTGTGTTTACTGTGTCCCATGCAGTTTTCTCACAAGCTCTTGGCCATTTAACTCCAGGCTTGTGCCCATTGAGGTTCTTTTCTCTCTTACGCTGGTTTGTCTGCCCGGGTTCACAAGGATCATTAGGTTCATCACTAACTGTGTCCATGCAAGTCCTCCTCACATCTATGACAGGGGTGCTGATATCCTGTGAACTGTGGTTTGCTTCCTGTCGCTGGATTTCATTCGACTGACTTGACTGACTTCGTAAGAAGTACTGATCAATGCGAGGCCCTTGTCCCTTCTCCCTCAAGCATTTCATTCTCCCTTGATGAATCTTCAAACCCCTGACTGTTGTCGCCTTGCTCCAGCCGCAGACACAAACCTGGAGTTCCATGTCTTTGCTAACTGCAGATCTTGAACTAGTCTTTTGTGAAGTACTCTCCATACTCATATCCGTTTCCGTTCCTAAGTCCTTAACCGTGTTGTCCAACGTTGAGTCATCTTCCGCCCCCGCTCTCGCAGACTCTAGGGGTATTCTTCTGTTTAATTTCTTTGAAGCCTTGGGCGGGTGTCTCCAGCATCCTGTAAACACAGAGTTGGATACTGCCGACAAGGGTAGCTAACCCTTGCCAGCCCCAATGGGGTCTCTTTCCTCCAGTCAGCTGTCTCTCCAGGCTGTCACGAGGTCTTTCCCTTGTTGCCAGCTGCACTATTCACAGCAGTCACTGGACGTATCCAGATCTTCATGATTTCCATTACATGAGAGTAGATGTTAAAACTTCATGCTGATTTGAACTTGGCTCTCGCCAAGATAAGCACCAACTAAGACGTAGCTTCACAGTAAACTAATGTGATCCATATGTGTCTCCATCCATTTGCGCTTCCTTCCATATGATGATGTAGATATCCTTCTGTCTGGTGTTGATGGCTGAAGTGTAATGCTGGCTCCAGGGATCAGCTTATTTTGCCTCCCTAGCGCATCAGCACACACAACGGCTGCGATGCTGGCTCCGGGATCAACCATAGTGCGGTCTCCCCAGCGCATCAGCATGACAACCGTCTGGATTGAGCTAAGTAGGGTACATCTCTGGGGTCTTCAAGTGGGCACCTTCCATCCTCGGTGTTTTGTCGACTAGCCCACGACACCTCAAGAGGGCTCGACGGTGATTCTGGCGTCCCAGCATCACCCCCTCCGTCCCCACTCAACTCAGCCCAGCTTACTTACCTGTACATCAGCCTTTCTTTCTTTCTATTGTGCTTGAGATCCCCAGCCAGAATCTTTCCGTCTCAACCACAGCCAGTTGCTGCTCCTCTCTGCTGCTTCAGATAAGTTCTTCACTGTGCGACGCAACTCTTGGCCATTGAATCCGACATCTCTGAGAAACCGGGTTGTAGAGTGTGCCACAAATCCTCGACATCCCACTTCCACTGGGTAAACCCAGACTCTCCATCCTCGCTGTTCCGCTTCAGTGGCTAGTTGAGCATACCGCAGTTTCTTCCTCTCATACGCCTCATCTACAGCATCCTCCCCATGGCACTGTTAACTCTACCAGGTGAACAAGGCGTGCTGATCCAGACCACAAGACAATATCTGGTTGAAGGTTTGTGGTGGCAATCTCAGGTGGAAAAATAAGCCGTTGACCAACATCTGCCAGCATTTTCCAGTCTCTAGCAGCTTCCAGTTGTCCTGGGCGAGGATTGGTTTTAACACCTTTTCTTGGTGGTTGCTCTCCTGGGCGGAGGAATGTTGTCTTTTGTGTGTAATGTTTTGATGGAACAGGTGGCAACTTATTGGTCATGTTACGCTTGTCTTCCAATGCTAAGGCCAAACATCGCAGCACCTGGTCATGGCGCCAAGTAAACCGTCCTTGGCTAAGAGCCACCTTACATCCTGTCAAAATGTGCCTTAATGTTGCAGGTGATGAACACAAAGGACATGAGGGATCCTCTCCTACCCAGAGGTTTAGGTTCTGTGGTGATGGGAGAACATCATATGTTGACCTTATAAGGAAACTGATCCTGCTCTGTTCCATTGACCATAGGTCTTGCCAGCCAATCTTGCGTTGTTCCACACTCTCCCATCTCATCCATTCTCCCTGCTTGCCCTGGGAAATGGCCTTTATACACCTCATCCTCTCCTCCTGCTTTTGCACCTCGTTGACTACAAGCTTCCTCCGTTGCGCTGGGGCTGCCTTGTGCCATGTAGGAGGAGCTGAACTGAGACCAAGACCCCCTCTTCCATGCTGAACTTGCCCCATGATATCACCAATTCGAAGGGCAGATTGAATTGGAGATGGCTGTAGTACAAGACCAGCTTATAATTCCTTTGTTCTCATCTTCAAGTGGTTTACTGTCTCTGGTTGAGGTATCACTTAGTCCCTAGAATGATGGTGCACTGTTCATAAATAATGTCTCTTTTAATAAAATAAAATAAATTTCCCAATGCGTTCTCTGTGTAATTTATTTGTTTACTTTTTTACGTTTCTCTGCATTCAGAGACAGACCCAATCAGCATTCACTTGTGGGGATTACAGTTTCTCCAGACGTGCATCATTATTATCTAAAATAAAAAACAAACCCGACTCTCAAACAAAATGACTTCAGTCTCTTACAATGAGCGCGGACACTCTTGGCATTCCCGTATTATTTACGGCAAAAATAAAACAAAACAAACAAACACCTAACTCCCCAGGAGCGCTGACTACAAACATACCGGAACACCCCCTCTAACCTATGGGAGGGGTAAGCCTTTTCTCCGTATATAAACAAAACTATCCAATGCGTTTATGCATCGCAACGGCGAGACGGGTTAAATGTCTTTTTGGCATAAACAAAACAATCCAGCGCGTTTGGACATAGCAGCAGTATTACGTGTTCCTTATACTTGTGTAGACTTTTCGGGTAGCAGGTTTATTTCCATAATGTTATTATTCCATTGCACAACAAACTTTATACAAGCAATACTTTTCACACGGCGGTGAATATTTTTCTTCTTTTAACCCAACAACAAAAAGTAATTCAACTTTTGGGTTACCTTCATAGGATCTTTGAATCACACAGTCTCGTTTCCACTGGCTTTATTCTGTTTTTTCAGTTACAGGTAAATGCTGCTCTCTTCCTCTCATTCATTCCCCTGATGTCAGCCTTTATCTGTTTCTCATTCCCAGGAAAAGCCTGTGAGTGATGTCGGCAGTAGTTCTGGGTATTGGAGTTCACATTGCCTTCTTGGCTCTGTCGACGATTTTGGGAGATTGGAAACTACTGTCTGAAAACAGACGTATGTTTGTGGTATTACAGTTGTTATTAAAGCTATCTGCAGTGTTTTTCCTACCCCTCATCTCCTTTTGTGCCCCGACAAGCCTACTCTTGCCACATACCCTTTTCCTCAGCTCCAACCTACTGGTTGAGTGATATTGTTCTCCCCTAGTATGTACACTCGAGAGTCCATCAGCGTTGGCATTTTGTGCCCCACTACGGTGTTCAATTTTAAATTTGTATGGTTGTAATGTTAAAAACCACCTAGTCACCCTTGCATTCCGTTCTTTATTCTCTTTCATCCACTTTAACGGTGAATGATCGGTGACAAGTAGAAACTCTGTTCCCAACAGGTAGTACTTTAATGTCTCTATGTCCCACTTTACAGCCAAACACTCTTTTTCGACCAATGCATATCGAGTTTCTCTATCCAACAGTTTCTTGCTCAGGTACATTACTGTATGTTCTATCCCGTTTTTTATCTGAGATAATACTGCCTCCAGGCCTATCTCAGATGCATCTGTCTGCACCACAAACTTATTATCAAAGTCCGGTACCATCAATACTGGCTCATTACACAAAATATCAATTATTATTATATATATATTATTTGTTTCTGCTGTCCACTTTGTTAGGGGCCAATTTTTTTGTTAGATCTGTAAGGGGCGCTGCAATGGTAGAGAACTCAGGTACAAAGCGGCCAGACCCAAAAAGGCTCAAACTTGTTTCTTCGTTCGAGGAGTGGGCCCGTTCTTAATGGCCTCTATTTTGGTGACCTGGGGTTTGATGATTCCGCCCCCTACAGTGTACCCTAAATACCTATAAAACATTTTTCTGGGTTTGCAGTGAGCCCTGCTCCCTTAAGACTTGCTAACACTGCATCTACCTTCTGTAAATGATCTTCCCAGGTTTCTGAGAAAACTACAATGTCGTCTATATAAGCCAACGCGTACTCCATGTGGGGTCTTAACACTCTGTCCATAAGGTGTTGAAAAGAGGCTGGAGCCCTGTACAGGCCAAAAGGCATTACCTTATATTGGAAGAGTTCACATGGAGTAGAAAAAACAGTTTTCTCTCTGGCAGTATGAGATAATGGTATTTGCCAGTACCCTTTAGTGAGGTCCAGTGTTGTTAAATATTGCACTTTGCCTAGGTGTTTAATCAGTTCATCTACCCATGGCATTGGGTAAGCATCAAACTTCGAGATGTTGTTCAATTGTCTAAAATCATTGCAAAATTGCCACGAGCCACTGGGCTTGGCGACCATCACGATTGGACTATTTCATGGGCTATTGGATTCTTCAATAATATCAAGCCTTAACATGTTTTCTACCTCTTTAAACGCATCTTTTCTCTTGCTTTCAGAAGACGATAGGCTTGTACCCTGGCCTTAACTCCTGGGGGTGTCACAATGTCATGCTCTATTACTGTCGTCCGAGAACATATCTTGGTTCCGTTTTACCAAGTTGTCCACTTCCTGTACCTGAGCTTTGGACAAGTCAAGTCCGAGGTTCACCTTCCCGGACTTTCTCTCTGTTACCATCCCTACCAGTGGATCTCTATCCACCCAAGGCTTAAGCAGGTTAATGTGATAGATTTGATCTGGCTTGCATTTGCCCAGCTGATGAACTTTATAGTTAACTGGGCCCTTGCCAGTGAGTAAAGAGTTTGCTTTCAGGGGTTGGGACTAATATCATCACTCTATTTCCCAGATTAAACTGCCGGGGCTTAGCAGTTTTATTATATGATTGGGCCTGTCTAGTTTGGGCCTCTCTCAAGTGAGCTTGCACAATAGGGATTATCTTACGGATACGTTCCTGCATGCTAATTATGTGGTCTATTATATTCATACCACCAGGTTTCTGTTCCTCCCAGGTTGTCTCTCATATAAGAGCTCAAACGAGGAGAATTCCGTAGATGACTGGGGAACTTCTCGCACCGCGAGCATTAGGTATGGTAACAGCAAATCCCAATCTCTACCATCTTTGGAAATCACTTTTCTTAGTATGGATTTTAGCATTTTGTTAAAACGCTCAACCAACCCATCTGTCTGTAGGTGATAAACCGACGTGCGGAAGGGCTGGATGTGTAACAACTCACATAGTTCCTTCATGAGGTTAGTCAGGATCTCTTTGGGACTGCCACAGAAATGCTTGCCTGCATTACATTGCATAGGCTCTTCCTTCTGAGGACAGTTTTTTTGCTATATAACCGAAAAGATTACAGCGAAAACACCTATATTGTGAGAAATTATAACCCCCTTCTCTATTGGAAACCCTTGGTTTGTCCACATTTAACTGTCCCCTCGCGACAAAGGGCCGGTCTTCGACCCCAGAGGGTAATTGGAGCCTTCCTGTCTTTCTGTAGTTATGTTGGTTCCTGGTGGGTTGAGTTGGCACGAGAAACTTTGAAGAGGTTGTCGTGGGTTGTCGGGATAACTCCTCAGCAGCAATGTACCATTCCACTAAGGAGATGAACTCATCTACATTCTTGGGGTCTCCTTGCCCCACCCATCTGCAATACGAACTTGGCATGGACCGTAAAACCGGTCCATCACTATGATCACCACGACCCGTGTACTTGAATTTACCTCAGGGTTCAACCACATTTTGGCCAAATGGATTAGGTCGAAGTATTGTGAGTGAGGGGCAATGGTTGTCTGGAAGTTCCAACTATGATACTTTTGCACCCTCCAGGCTGGGGTTACTCCAGAGCGGGCCAATATTTCAGTTTTGAAGTGGTCATAGTTGTTAGTGTGCTCAGGGGCCAAGTCAAAATACACCTTCTGTGAATCACCGCTCAGAAATGGTGCCAGGACTCCCGCCCACTCTTCTTTAGGCCACGCCTCTCTTGTGGTGGTACTCTCGAAAGCCAGTAAGTGCGCTTCAATATCATCTGTGGGGGTCAGCTTGTTTAGAACGTGTGTTGACTGGACTGATGCGGCTCTCATGGGCTGTTCTGTTAACTGGGTTATCTGTTCTAGAAGAGCCTGGGTAGTTTCCTGTTGGGATCTGTTGGTTTCTTGCTGTGCCGCAGCGAGGGTCACCATGCTGTCCTGTGTGATCCGTATACTCTCTTGTTGCAGTGCCAGGGCTTGCACCAGGCCTTTGAACATTTCCTCCATGTCGACGGCCTACCCTTTCCGTGGTTCAGCTGGTCTGGCTGAGGGTACTGTGGTTTGAAGGGCAGCAGTTAGTATCCCATCTGATACCAAATGTGAAATACTATTTCACCAGTCTGCAGCTGAGCGGACAGTTGAATTATGTACAGATAATTCACACGTGCAACAACAATCGTTTTGATGCAAGGAAGACATAAACTAGTGATGTCCCAGTGGAAAAATACATCAAAACATCAAAGGACTGTGAGTTTAAAAAATGGCAAGATACACAAATGATCTCATGAAAGTGGCTATTTAGCAGAGTGAAAAAGACTATAAATATCCAAGCAAAACTAAACATTTTGCGCTCCACATCAAATGCTAAACAAGGTGCTGTCACTCTGCTACGCAAAGCTGCAACTCCGGGACTCTGCATAACAAAAAAACAGAATCAAGACGGGACTCTGCCTGAAAACAGACCCAAAACAAGGAAGCAAGCTGCAAACGAGTCAACGACCACAAGCAACGAGACTGAGGCCCAGCTGGACTGTTATTAGACAAGCCAGTCTGGGTCTGTTGTACACCTAAAACCACAGTATCCAAAAGAAACTGTGCCCTGCTACCGGCGTAGCTAAAGATTCAGCGAATAGGATTCTATACCGAGGACTGAAGACTTTGTTGTAGCTGTTTATTGATTCTATCGAGAATTGAAAGCTTTATTGCCGAGTTTGATCTAACGTGGGATTGAAGACTTTGTTGTGAGAGGAGAGATTTTTGAACTGGACACTTCAACAGATTGAGTTTCCAAAACAGCGGACCAAAAGTCTAAGCTTCAAGGAACTGTTGAGTATAATTCCAGTTGCATTTTCCTTTCATGGAACTAAATTAATAAATTGTAACACATTCACTTTGCGTGTGAAATAACTTTTAGTGAAACTTGATGAAGTAACTATAAGTAATCTACCTCATATTGCTGTATGAAATATTTCTTGAAAAGTAAACTTGCCACATCCTTAATCTATATACCATTAATAAGCTTAATGTGATATATTCTAAGATTGTCTGCATCATCTCAGTTGAGGCTGTGTGCTCGTATGTGGGCGTGTGTGTGTGTGTGTGATCAAGGTACTAGCTACGTCACAGCCTGCTTGCTGTTGGAGCTGCAGCTTGTGTGTGAGGAGACAGGCGGTGTCATATTTCAATTGCCTGCTAGCAATTAAGAATAATAAATATATAACTCACCTGCCTGTCTTTCCTGCACACACCTGTACTTGCATGCAGTCGTCGCTTCTTTAGAGCGATGTTTCTGCAGATGCGCCACCGAACGGGACAGTGCTCAGAAATCAGCATTTTTCATAATAATTACGTATTGTCATAATTTGCTTAGCTAATGTTGCCGTTTTCTTCTAAAGGCCTTGAGCAAATGTGAAATCTGCTTCAAAAGTTTGATGCATGGTGAAAAACCAGCACAAACCCACAAAATATCTTACGCCACCATTGACTCTCCATATAATAAATTCTGCTGAGCTCTCTGTATATACCACAATGCTTTGCATGCAGTGAGACGGAAGTCTCCATTGAAAATCAGCTGAGTCGAGTATCTTGTTAAATAGAATATCTTTGTTTGGGCTTCCCAAAGACACCACACATGCCCGGATGTGATGTTTCTACAGAAACTAAACATCCAATACATTCACTAGTGCAGTGCTGTATTGTACTGAAGCATCCTAGTGCCATTAAAAAAAAACTCCTACGTAGGACTTTTTATCCTACGTCGGACTTTCTACCTTCATCGTATGATCATGGATGGAGCATTCGAAATAACAATGGAGGAAGCCAGTGCGTCTATCGTGAGTTTATCTAGATTGCTTTCACAAGTTGAGGCATTTCTCGGTAAGTAATTTTAATGTTTCACATTGAAAACCTTAATGTCAGACAGTTACAAACGATGTGGCAGTTGGTGCCAAGTTGTCTGTGATAAATGATCGATAATAAATAGCCTATGTAAACATGAATGTGGAGGCCTAGACTATAAATCAATCCTCGGTTGTTGAAAACTGTTTTCTTAAGATACGCTTTTGTTACATTGTGAACTGTTTTATTGTGGACTGCTGTAAAGATGAATTTCAATTCAAGTTTTAAATCGGTTCATATATTTCCAACAAAACTATAATAACAGGTAATTTGAATCTCACAAGCAAATGTATTACATTCTTTGACGTTTAATTTTTATGCCCATGGTGACATGCATGACACTCAGAGCTTTTGCTTTTCATCTTGTCTTAATTAATACTAGCGCTAATTTGCACTGACTCTCCTGATCAGCTGATTCAGCATTGATCAACTTTTCACTGTCTGACAGTTCAGTTGAGAGCATGAAAGCAGCATATTGTGGTGATCTTGTCGGTGGTTGCTGCTCCCTGCCTCAGACTGTTTCTCCTGCTTTCCCTGTTCCTGATTCCCATAGACTGTATTGGGCAATCACCCTTCCCATCATCCCCTGTGGCAGTTCAGACATGTTTACTGGTTTGGGACAAAAGCGTATATTATCTTCCATTTCATTTTCTAATTTAATCCGTGCATTTTCTATTTGACTGGATACGCATGATACGGTAAATACTGTACTTGCAACATGTAACATTATTAAAAAATCTGCCTACTCACATCCAGTTTAATAAGCCATAAAACAAAGAGACAGCACGAAGGAGAGTATTGCAGACTAAGAAAAGTTAACGGAGAGATTGGAAAAAGGTTAGTTAATTTAGGTTAGTGATTTTGTACTAAAGTTTAAAGTATCAAAGTTTGACTGCCAAATAAATCAATTTTTCCTTTTTTTTTGCATTCAATTAATTTTATTTAGTTATTTGCATATACATTACGTTTTATCCTTAGGTTAATATGAAAAACATAAATTAAAAGTTAGTTAATTTTTTATGGATATATACAGTAATATATATATATATATATATATATATATATATATATATATATATATATATATTAATTAATCTTTACAGCAGCCTACAATAAAACAGTTCAGAATGTTTGGCACAATGAGAACAGCCTGTTTAACACAGTACAGGACACTTATAGCAGACCTGTTAACTCTCCCATATTCACCGGGAGTCTCCTGTATTTTGGACCCTTCTCCTGGACATCTCCCGGGACAGATTTTCTCCCTTATTTTACTGTTAAACACTCTTATGTCAGCAAACCTTAATGTGTACAAAATTCATGGCCAGGGTGTGATTCCTGCAATCCCCGTCTGTACATAGCACGGTTTAGGACCCAGGGGAGTCCTCTGGCAGTCATGCATTCAGTGCGTGAGACAAGTTCACATACTTAGCCATGCACCTGCACCCCACCCACCCCCCTCCTCTTTTTTTTTGTATTTTCAAAAGTTGACAGGTATGAGATTTCAGTTTACAAAAGCTCCCGTA
Source organism: Acipenser oxyrinchus oxyrinchus (assembly GCA_030684275.1). Classification (NCBI taxonomy): domain Eukaryota; kingdom Metazoa; phylum Chordata; class Actinopteri; order Acipenseriformes; family Acipenseridae; genus Acipenser; species Acipenser oxyrinchus. The sequence continues at coordinate 2,954,411 of CM060290.1, forward strand.
TTTTGAAAACTCAATGTTGACAGGTATGCTTAGTGTACTTATAATGTAGGGAGTACCTGCTTCTCTGCCAGGGATCTGAGACTGACACCCTACCTCATTTTGAATTCCTGGAGCCCCTCTATCAGGCTGACTCGAGTAAAATTGTATTCATCTCAAGGGCAAAGAATCTTTTAGTCTCTTTTCTTGTTTGGGCCCTGGACTATTATGGTGGTGCTGCAGGCCACCACTGATCTGCAGGCCACTCACAGCAATACAGCATCCAATACAGGCCACAGGGACTTCCGAAACACCTAGCGCTAAGTGTCCTGGCACTCGGCACTCAAACTGTTTCAACACCTTCTCATGTTGCATACGCTGATCCCTTTGCACGTGTACTTACCTCAGCCACTGAGAATGTTCAAAGGTAAATACTGTGAGTGGTTATATTGTTAGTTTACTGGATGATCTCCACAAGAAAAAGCCTGTTTTCAAAAAGTCTTTCTTTTCAAAATAAAAATAAGCAACATAAAATTGTTAAAATTGGTAGCAAAATTGCTGGCGTGGCTTTCGATAGTATTTCCACACTTTTTTTTTAATCCATCACAAGCTCTAAACTTATCATTTAGAATTGTAAGTGACACTTCACATATCTTACATAGGGAGTATACTTTATTACCCTCTGGCCGGCAGTATTTAGTGCCACAATTGAGCAAAGAGAGCTTTAAACTAATTTATTTCAATAAGTATCAACTTTTAAACAAATCTTAAATCATGAATACTTTAATGGCTGGTTTCACAGACCCTGATTAGTGCTAATCTTGGACGACTCAATGTTCATATAGGTAAGGAAGTCCAAGACTAGTGCTAATCTGGGTCTGTCAAACCAGCTAATAGAGTGTTTGCACGTTTATGATACTGGTATATTTTAGTAGTTTTAAGTACTGCATTTAATTACTGTACCTGAATTTATAATGATGGAATTGGTGTGATTTTTTAATGTATTGTGACAGATTTGAAATTGTGTGTTTTATATGTGTTTTTTGTGTTTGTGTTGTCTGCTTGTCAGAGACTCTGTAATGTAAAACAAATTCCTGTGAAGGGTAATGAAGTATTGTGTAGGTACTGTGTCTGTCGCAGTGTTTTGTTTTAATTTTTATTGATACCAAAAACAACCCAACCCCATTCCAGCTTTATGTGAACAGTAAAGGCTTAATTAATTAATAAACTATTAATGAATAATAAAACATAATGCAATAAAAGTAAAAAAAAACTGACTACATTATTGAAATCCATTATTTGAAAGTTAAATATTCTTTTTCAATTTATTTCACAGTATAATGAAATACAGATATCATGAGTGACGAACTTATATCATTCCTGCGTTCTCGCAAAGTGCCGGAGTCTGTCCTGGAGCGATTGAGAGAAGACAAGATATTGTCTATAGTTTAATCTCATTTGATTTTCATGATTATTGAGAGATCTTTGGCATCTTTATAATAGATGGAAATGTAGGCCTATATGGCCTAACATGATAAATACTGCATCACCCAGTTTCAAGGAAGCTGATGCGTTTCATTAAAAGAAAATAACTGTTCTGATGAATGTATTAATCAAATGAAAGGAATAGAGTAAAAATTGACCTTGTAACTTTAATTTTAAACCTTCATTGTCACATTATTTTATTGTCCATGTATATTTGTATTCCTTATTTTACAAAACTATCCTATATTTTGTGTAGTTTTGTGCACATTCCGTGTAGAATACTGTGTCTCTCCAAAACATTCTAACATAGTGCCTGTGTTAAAATGACCACAAAAGGTGTGTCCTTAATCATACTCAGTAATGTGTAAAAAAACAACACATTATGAGTTGTTTTTAACACTTTTGTTCTAAGAGTGTGGTAATGACTAATTAATATTGTATTGATATTGTTGTCCTTTTATGAAGGATTATTCTGTCATACATTGTTTTAATATTTATATCTTTGTGTTGAAGGTTGATGCTGAAACTGTCCTGGGAATTGACGACCCAACATTGGCTAAATACATTGAAAAGTTAGGTGACAGAGTTGCACTGAGGAATTTCTGTGCTTCATCTCAGCAGTCTTTAAAGAAGAAAAACACCAGGCCTACGCAGCTTTTTGAAGTCTTAAAGAGGAGGAGGCTGTGTGGTCCAGTGGTTAAAGAAAAGGGCTTGTAACCAGGAGGTCCCCAGTTCAAACCCCACCTCAACCACTGACTCATTGTGTGACCCTGAGCAAGTCACTTAACCTCCTTGTGCTCTGTCTTGTTGTAAGTGACTGCAGCTGATGCGTAGTTCACACACCCTAGTCTCTGTAAGTCGCCTTGGATAAAGGTGTCTGCTAAATAAACAAATAATAATAATAAAGAGTAAACTAGCCAGAACTGACAAAGCTTCAGAAAACGAACCATCTACCAGTACGGATGAACAATTTGAATGCAAAGGTACGGGTAAAGCAGAGCGAAAACCTACTCGACGAGTTGAATTCAGATGGATCCATAACAAAAAAACAAGTCAGAAAAAGTCAAGGAGGTGGGACCTGTAAGATTGATGTATTACGGTCTGCTAAAAAAAATGAATCTAGTTATTAAACTGTGATTAGTGCTGACAGGTTTAGTAATAAGAACATAAGAAAGTTTACAAACGAGAGGAGGCCATTCAGCCTATCTTGCTCATTTGGTTGTTAGTAGCTTATTGATCCCAGAATCTCATCAAGCAGCTTCTTGAAGGATCCCAGGGTGTTAGCTTCAACAACATTACTGGGGAATTGGTTCCATACCCTCACAATTCTCTGTGTAAAAAAAACCTCCTATCTTCTGTTCTGAATGCCCCTTTATCTAATCTCCATTTGTGACCCCTGGTCCTTGTTTCTTTTTTCAGGTCAAAGTCCCCTGGGTCGACATTGTCTATACCTTTTAGGATTTTGAATGTTTGAATCAGATCGCCGCATAGTCTTCTTTGTTCAAGACTGAATAGATTCAATTATTTTAGCCTGTCTGCATACGACATGCCTTTTAAACCCGGGATAATTCTGGTTGCTCTTCAGCAGCAATATCCTTTTTGTAACGAGGTGACCAGAACTGAACACAATATTCTAGGTGAGGTCTTACTAATACATTGTAAAGTTTTAACATTACTTCCCTTGATTTAAATTCAACACTTCAACCAATATATCCAAGCATCTTGTTGGCCTTTTTTATAGCTTCCCCACATTGTCTAGATGAAGACATTTCTAAGTCAACATAAACTCCTAGATCTTTTTCATAGTTCCCTTCTTCAATTTCAGTATCTCCCATATGATATTTATAATGCACATTATTATTGCCTGCATGCAATACTTTACACTTTTCTCTATGTCATGGCAAATCTCATTTGCCATGTGTCTGCCCAGTTCTGAAGGCTGTCTAGATCATTTTGAATGACCTTTGCTGCTGCAACAGTGTTTGCCACTCCTGCTATTTTTGTGTCATCTGCAAAGTTAACAAGTTTGCTTACTATACCAGAATCTAAATCATTAATGTAGATTAGGAATAGCAGAGGACCTAATACTGATCCCTGTGGTACACCACTGGTTACCTCGCTCCATTTTGAGGTTTCTCCTCTAATCAGTACTTTCTGTTTTCTACATGTTAACCATTCCCTAATCCTTGTGCATGCATTTCCTTGAATCCCTACTGCGTTCAGTTTGAGAATTAATCTTTTATGCGGGACTTTGTCAAAAGCTTTCTTGAAATCTGAGTGAATCTGAAAATCTTAAAAGAGGAGATACCGTACATGCTAACTGACATGCCTGACTGAAGTATAAGGCAGATTGAAGTACAATAGACTCAGATTAAAAGATGCCATGCAAGGGCTACAGACTGCGGTGCTCTATTGAAACGTGATCAGATAAGAGTCCTTGCTGATACATACAAATAATAAAATAGAATACGGTACTGTATAAGCAAAATACATTTGTTTTCATGTTTCGGTTCATTTGACCGAGTCTGGTAGTTCTAGGTATGAGGGTATTATATCTCCCTTATTTTTGCAACCCAGCGTCTCAAACTTTGTCAGGATAAATAAGACATATATTTAGGAAAAGTCATAAATGCACAGCCTCATATCTGTCAGATAGGTAGAGTAAATCATATTTAAAAACCGTGTTAAGAACATAAGAAAGTTTACAAACAAGAGGAGGCCATTCAGCCCATCTTGCTCGTTTGGTTGTTAGTAGCTTATTGATCCCAGAATCTCATCAAGCAGCTTCTTGAAGGATCCCAGGGTGTCTGCTTCAACAACATTACTCTCAAGGGTACAGCAGCAGTGCCCACCAACTAGGATTGAATCCACATCCCTCCAGTCAAGAGTCCAGAGCCCCAACCTCTACTCCACACTGCTGCCTTTGTTAAACCATTCTAGTCAGTAAAAATTGATTGGAAATGCTTCACTTGAAATGGACACTATGAAAAACATTATTTAACCACTGTCTGCTGAGGCCCTTTTGATGCTCTGTGCTACAAGAATATTTTGATTTTGTGATTTTGGGAGTCAGTGATATTGTACAGCGGTATCAGCACTATGCTTTAGTGTGAGAGGTCCCAGGTTTGCGCCCGCCCTCCGCCTGTGTGTGGATTGCCTCGCCCTGTGTGATGCGCCTGCCTGCGGGAACCAAGATTGCTACTGGTGTCAGAAGTGGACGCAGTCGGACTGTAGCCTGGTTAGCAAGTTCGGGGCGGACTTGAGGCTGGCAGGGGAGAGTGTAGCGTGCATGGGGGAAGGCAGCAGTAGGGCTGGTAGGTGACGTAATCACACACAATGCCATAAGCCCGATATACGCTCCTTGCAAAGGAGCCGGCTCCTTTGTGCAGCAGTATCGGCGCTATGCTTTAGTGCGAGAGGTCCCGGGCTCGCGCCCGCCCTCCGCCTGTGTGTGGATTGCCTCGCCCTGTGTAATACGCCTGCCTGCGGGAACCAAAATTGCTACTATATATATATATATATGTGTGAACTTTTCATTGGTGACAAGTTTTTGTGGATTTCTAGTCATGTGACCATAAAAATACAGCTATTATTGTATGCAAAATGCAACTTTTTCATAAAATGTATCATACATCATCCTTAGTCCCTAAAATCCTCATGTTTGATGTAAGATTTTACAGACATTTAAGCTGCTGGAATTAGGCTATGTTTTTTGTGTAAATTGTTTTTATTTGTTTTGGGGGTATTACGTGCTCTAGGCTGACACCAGGCCACTTTGAGTTATGCAGCCCATAGTGTATATTACCCCCCAATTTCATGTGCCCAGTATGCCACCAAAGAATGCCTTTTGTTTTGTGTGTTTTTTGTACAAGTCGTTTGTTTGTTTGATTTATTTCATTTAAATAAAAGAAAGAGAGCAGTGGCGACTCACCCTGGGGTTTTTGTGTGTGTGCCTGCATTTCCTGTTCTGTGACGTCACCCACCCAGCCATCCTGCCACAGATACCCAGGCAAAAGTATATATTTTCTAAATCTGCCCAAAATATGGATTTTAGAAATGGGTAACATGATATCTCCAGTCAATGGTTTGTTACCCATAATCCTTGTGAAATCTGAGGTAATGTCATTGTATGTCACAATATTTGGACTTCTGAATCTGACAGCTTTAGTTTCATCAGGGAACAGTGTTTATGAATTCCTTGGAGTGTATTGAGTTCAAGGATATCAAATATGTGCACTTTTCACATATTTCCAAGTGTTTACATGCCCTAGACTGACACCAGGACACTTTGACTTTTCCACTTTGAACTATGCAGCTGTGGCAGAGCAGGGCTCTGCCCTTGGAAATACTGGCAGGGATGGAGTTAAATTCTCCTCCCTGCCCAGGTTGATTGCGTCAGGTGGGAGCAATCAGACAATTAATTATTCAATTAGTCACCAGCCACCTGGCATAAAAGGAGGCCTCAGCCTCCCAGTAGAGAGAGAGTTCTGGAAGGAGAAGAAGCAAGAGTGGTTTTTTGTGTGTGCTGTTCTTTTATTTTGCAAACCAGTGAAGGCAATGCCCAGCCTGGAAGCCATATTTTGTAAGTTTCGTTTTGTACTTATTGTCTGTGTTTTGAAACCTTTTGTTTGGCCCTCGTGCGGTTTATTTTGTATTTTTTGTATATTAAAAGTTTTATTTTGAACTTTTCACAATGTCTCTGAGTCTCAACCTCTGTCATCCTGTCAGCAACCTATAGCACCCACCCCAATTTCATGTACGCCACCAAAGAATGAGGTCCCTTGGCAGTAGTATACATTTTCTGAATCTGCACAAAATATAATTTTAGAAATAGGTAAAATAACATCTCCCTTCAATGGTTTGTTACCCATAATCCATCTGGAGCCCGAGGTAATGTTGCCGCATTAAATAAAAACAAATGATTTGTACTACCTTTGGTTCCGTTGGTTTGTTTTTAAGGTTTATTTAGTCCTTCCAGTACTCATGTACTGTGTGTTACTTTTCAAAACACTCCTCCAAACAGAGGCCTGGCTGAGAGGGACAGCATGGACAACAGTACTGTGTATCCCTACATATTATTATTATTTGTTTATTTAGCAGATGCCTTTATCCAAGGCGACTTATAGAGACTAGGGTGTGTGAATTATGCATCAGCTGCAGAGTCACTTACAACAACGTCTCACCCGAAAGACAGAGCACAAGGAGGTTAAGTGACTTGCTCAAGGTCGTACAGTGACTCAGTGAGTGAGACAGGATTAATCACCGGACCACACAGCCTCCTTGTGGGAACAGACACGGCAGCTTTTTTTCTCCTGGACTGTGAAAGCATTCTGATACAATCGCAGTCTGGTATTCCTTGTGTGTTGAAAAAAAAGGATCTGAAATTCAAGAAATGTGAGTTCTAAATCTAATAAATTCCGTAATTACTAATCTAAATCGAATTTCTTTTTTTTTAAATGCACAAAAATCAGAAACATTTTGAATAAAATTGTCAATTATATGTTTATTAAAAAAATTATTTTTTATATAGCAGATAAATCGAAAATTAGCTGAACTTGTTTCTCTCCAACAACTCAACCAGACTCAACATAGTACAGGAACTGTAACAAAAACAAACAAACAAAAAACGCGTAGTTCCTTTGAACCTCTGATCGCTAATGAAGCCTGTCAGATTAATAATCAAGAAACACACAGACTCATTCGATTTGAAGTTTTAATGAATCAGAGTAGTATTAGTACCCCTTTGGTTTATTAAATGCTTAAAAATGGATTGAGTAGTTACAGACTATGTCGAATCCCAGCTGACAGGCAATCTGGGAGGTCCATTGCCTTAACAGGTATAATAGCATTAATACTTCAATATGTTTATGGTTATAACATGTTTTGCCCTTAAGCTATGCATGCATAAAGCTAAAAACGCCCACTGTTAAATCCTCCCACATCCAATATATATCACCCTCCACAACTAAAACATAAATCCTATACCTTATAAGCAATACATCAATATAAGAGAGATACAGATTCAAAATAGTTCTTACCTTCCAAAATATATATGGAAGTGTAGAATATAAGGGCAGAAACTGTCTTCAAAGGCAAAGACTTGTGAATATGACACCAACAGCAATCAGCTCAATCAGAGATCTTCAGAGCATGGATCACATCAGCTTGTAGTTAGCAAGTTAAGTGACACTTGACTAGGATTTTACCTCAGTTTTTTATAGAATTTTTGCTTTGCTTTTTATGTCAGAAGTCATAATTAAATCTTAAACATGAATATGCCTTGACAGATCATGTCATTCAAGTGAATAACATTTTCAAATACACCCAGTAACTCTTTCTAATGGGCCATCATCCCATAATCCACCTCCCCTACATTTCTAAAATATGTGAGGTGAACTTTTGAACTGATGTTATTTTTTGGTACCAGGGAGTTCCTGAACACAGCATGCATGTGAATACAGTGCAAGTATCAATCAATCAATCAATCAATCAATCTTTATTTTATATAGCACCTTTCATAGTGGACCACCATCACAAAGCACTTTACAAGATGCAGTAACAACAAGAAAATCCATAATACTTTAAATACAGAGAAATGCACACTACATGATATACAGTAAAAAAAAAGGCATAAAACAATACAGTGAAAAATTATAGAAGAATACATATAGAAAGATGTGTTTAATATATAACACTTACTTTGGTTCAATTATTCCAATCCTGGATTAAATATATATATTTCCCTTTTAACATCAAAAGACATCCTCCTTAATAAGTTGGCTATTACATGTATAGATGTGGTTTAAAAATTAACTAAGACATATTGGATAGAGGCTGGTAGAAGGTTCATAGCAAACTTCCAAGTCTACAATTATAGATCCAATTATTTTCACTTAAATCCAGTCTATCAAGAACATAGTCAAAATGTAACAGTCCCATTTTAGCTATTCAATGTTTTAAACTAAACGTGACCTCTCTTTCTTTTTACAAAAATCCTGTTTTTAGATCACCTGCTTTCTGGCCAAGGTCATTCATTGTTAGCTGTAAACATTTTCCTAGACGTATGGCATTCTTACTAATTCTAAATATGGTCCTATGCTATTGCTCCCCCTCACTTGTTTTACCAGGCCTTCATTGATTTCTATGATTTAATGAAGCCATAGACAGTTCACCATATATTCCCTTTCATGTACCAGAAGGTATTTTTTTTTAAAAAGATCAATCATCATAGAAACCTCTGATTTTAAACTGTTGACCAGTAAGTCTAGCTTCAATTGCCAAGAGTTATTTTCTCCAGTTACCCACGCCTGGTACCGTTTCGTTTCAAGCCAAGACAAGGTTAACAAATTAATTACATTGTCTTTGGCAGATCCTACTATATGCTTGACACAGACTGGTACATTTATGCTTTGACTGAAGTTTTTACTTTAAGTTAATTTCTGCACTATATTCTCTTATTTTCAAACTTAACAGTTCTTCTATTAAAATAAAACATTTACACTTATATTCTGTTTGAATTATTCTAGAATACCTGTGCTTCTCTACTTTCAGATCAAGCTTTCTTCTCTAAATAAGAGACTTGACTGTGAACATTTGAGTTAAGTTACACACAAATTGTTTTTTAAATTTGCTCTGGATGCATCATAACGCTGGCCAGCGCTAGCATTCAAGCAGGCTGTAAATTAGGTCTAACAGCGGTGTCACATGACGGTATTTTATCACTAACATAATGAAATTAGAACCACCGACCACATATTGCCTGTGAAAGCTTCTAGATGATTGATCCTGAGTGAAAAAAACAGCAATCCAAGATTTCAAGAATTACAATAAAAGTGCTAACGGCGCACAAATTAAAGGATCCCAGTAATTCAGCATTAACAACATGGCTAGATAACCCACTGAGTTTCTATAAGTAGAGCTTCCAATTTGTCTCCTCCACAGGTATTAGTTGAAATCCTGTGAAATTCTAGACTGCAATTAGGCTCTACTCAACCGGTAGACATCGGGTTGCTTCAAGTTGACATGGAAAGTGTTTTATTCTCTGGCGAATCTCTTCTTGGCTGGGAAAAACCCCTTGATCTCGGCATTTCGGAATTGGTTTTCTCCAACATGACAGCCATGAAATTGAGGCCGTCGCTCCGGATGTAAGAGCTCCCGGCAAAGACGTAGAGAATCGGGTTGATGCTGCTGCTAAAGAACATGAAGGCCGTCACGTTGGGTTTGGTGGTGTCCACAACATCCAGGAGGGCTTTCTTGAGTGATTCTTCCCCAGCTAAAGCACCCGAAACCTGGATCAGGTTCACAATGTGGTAGGGCATCCAGAAGACAAAGAAAGCGACCACAATAGAAAGGATAATCTGTCTGCTTTTGCTTTTGTTCTCAAACGTGGTGCTTCTCAATTTCCAGCAAATGTATAAAGAGCAGAATAGGATAATGGTGAAGGGAATCAGGAACCCAGCGATGGTCTCCATCAGGTATTGGAAAATCATGTGCTTTGGATCGCTGTGGAATGGTATGCAGTAAAACAATCCTCCATTTGGGAAAACGCTATTCAAAAAGGAGAGAAAGAAAATACTAGTTTGTTAGTAACGTAGGGCTGTGTTTTACACTTGCTTTTAATAAGTTGTGTTGAGAACATTCTTTTTTCAGTTCAATATTCCAGTTTAAAGTCCATGGTGCTAATAAAAAAAAAAACTTCCAGTAAATCTTACCTAATATACATTTGCCATCATGTTGTAGGTCTTTCATATATGAAAAACACACACATATGGTAGAGGGGAATTTTTTAAGGTATTTTATTTGAAGCCTTTAGTGAAGAATATTTACCAACTGCTTGTAACATCTGGTACTTTTAACATGTTTAGTATTTTAATATATGGTACTTTTAATAATAATTTAATTGACTAACTACTTATTGCTGATAACTGAACAAGTTCAATACATGTAATGGTTGCTATGGGGGCAATGGGTGAAAGTGCTATGTAATAGGAGTCTTATTTATAACTATATTTTAGAATATAATCTGTTTACCTTTAAAATGATTATATATATATATAAGTTGTGCATGCTGATGCGCTGGGGAGGCCAAATCTAGACTGATCCTCAGAGCCAGCATTGCATGATATAATAAAAATATAAATTTATATAAAGTAATGTTAATTAGAATTAATACAGATTCAAAGATAGAAGTAAAAATGATGTCACAATATATAGAACAGCATTACATCATGTAAGAATAAATCATAGATTTGAATGTAAACAATAACAAGTAGTTGTCATGCCGTCAAAAACCTATAAATACCTCCAATGTTTTGATTCAAACACAGGCTCCCTTGAGAAAGATATGTGCAACATATCGAAACGCTGGGCAGCTGGCTCTTTGAGCTAAAATATATATATGTAGAATATACTACTGTGTGTGTGTATAGATATATTAAACATACTGAAACATTGGGAAGTTGGCTCTTTTGAGCAAAAACTATATGTAAACTATATTGTATACACACATACCATACAAATAAGTGTAATATTTTTTAATACTAATATCCATGTGTGATAGCGAGAGAAAGGATCGATGCTGTAAATCTCCCTCCCGATTAGAAAGGGCGCTGTGTAAGGGGGAAGGTAAGCTGCCTCCTAGATCTACTACCTCGGTGGTAGCTGGAAACCGAAAGGTAACCATATTAGGAGGGGCGTGTAGCTGCAAGTACTCAGGACGATTCCATTGCATTCAGCTGCGGGCAGCCCTCTATTGGAGAAACCAGGCGACGCGTTGACTGCAGGGAGGAGTTTGCTGGGTACAAAGGGGAAGCAGTTACGTCAAAACCTCCCTTGCGCTGAGGTAATGAAAGCGACCGCCGGAGCCGATGTTTGTTTTGTGTATTACGTGTTTTGTTTTGTCTGTTAATAGAGGAGCCGGAGGACGGGAGGCTGTAGCCAGCGAGCCAGCACTTACCCCAGAGCACGCCCTCACCACAGAGCACAACACAGCACAGCGCACGCACCACGATCCACCAAGGAGAAGAGCACAGTTTCGTGCACGGAGGATTGTGGTTTAAGGAGTGCCTTTTGTTTACTTTTTGAGTCGGGACTTGTTTTTGTTTTACCCCAATATCATTGCTGATAGCGGGGTATATTATTATTTTTCATTTGGTTTATTTTGTAATATTTTTGTTAATAATTAAAAAGGATTATTCTTTGGGAGACAACGGTCTGGACATTCCACATCCTTTGCACTGCACCATTCATCCTGTCACAGTTGGTGTCAGAAGTGGGATTCGGGATGGACGCCGCCGCGTTGGGAGCAATATTGGAGGCACAGGAGCGCAGACATCAGGAAGGAATGGCGGCCATGATGGAGCGGATGCATGCCATGTTTCTGGAGGCCAATCGGTGGGGAGGACCGGCGATTGAACCAGCGCCACCCGTACCAAGGATAAGGGTGGTGAAGATGTCGCTGGAGGATGATCCTGAGGCCTACTTAGTAGCCTTTGAAAGGCAGGCTACGGCAGCACAGTGGCCTCGGGATGGGTGGGCTACCCAGTTGGGCCCCAATCTCATTGGGGAGGCCCAGGCAGCCTACCAAGCCTTAGCAAATGAAGACGCCCTCAATTACGATCGAGTGAGGCAGGGCATTCTCCAGCGATTAGACATCACTGAAGAAACCCACCGTCGCCAGTTCCGGGAATACCAGCGACCCCCAGGACTGCGACCCCGCGTGGTGGCGCAACAACTGGTGGACCACGTGACCCGGTGGCTCTGCCCCGGCACCAATGATGCGGAAAAGGTGACTGAGCTCATCGCGATCGAGCAATTTGTGAGGGTGCTGGGGCGGACACCGGAACTGGGTCAGTCGCCACCGTCCCACCACGCTGGATGCGGCAGTCAGATTGGCCGAAGGATACGAGGACGCCCTGCCTACCGCCTCCAGTGGTCACCCTACCTACTCTTGCCTCCAATGGGCGCGGCGGCGGCACCACCACCAACACCACGCTTCACCCCCACCACCCACGGACCAGCATTGCAGCGTCACCCCATGGGCGGCCTCCCTCCAACACAATGGAGAGCGAGGCGACCCCCAGCGGGTAAGAGCAGAGTACCCTCCCCGCTGCCAAATCAGCAACGGGACACGCCGGCTCCGTGGGCACCCTTTCGCCCCACTTGTTACCGGTGCCAGGAGGTCGGCCACCTCGCCAGGAACTGCCCGGCGGCCATGGAATGTGGTGTGGCCTCCCATTATGTCCTGACAGCACCAGGTAAGTCCAGGGGTAATGATTGGGAGGGGCCTTGTATTGTTAATGTACGGGTTGGTGATGTGAGCACCCACGCATTAGTGGACTCAGGATGTGGGCAAACTTTGATTTTGAAAGCTCTATGAGAAGGGGGTACCTTGGTGGTCACGGAATATTTTTCCACTGCACACTGATCTGTTCCATCCCCGATTTCACCCGAAAAAAACAAAAAGAGAGCGGAGGGTTGAAAAATGGGAAGGAACCCCCAGTGCTGAAGCTACTTTAGCTCCGCTCGATATCCCAAAATTCTGGGACCGAGATGTGGACCTAGCATTGGAACAAAAGAACGATCCTTCGCTGGTACACATCTGGGGGCAGGTTCGGTCTATCGAGGGAAGGATGTAGAGGATAGCCGGCCGCTACATATCCCCACCACATTATTGTCGGGCACTTACTGTATAGAGTATCCCAAGCCACGAGCACAAGCCAGATTGTAACACAACTACTGTTCCTCAGTCTTTTCGACGTGAGATCATGCGGTTGGCTCACGATGTCCCCTGTTCGGGCCATTTAGGTATCGATAAGACTCGGGAACGAATATTGGCTCGATTTTATTGGATGGGAGTTTTAGTGAGGTGGCGCGATATGTAGCGGAATGCCGGAATGCCAGCAAGTAGCGCCGGGCGAAGTTCGCCCGCCCCGCTGGTCCCACTGTCCCTGATCTCAGTTCCCTTTGAGCGCATTGCTATGGACATAGTGGGTCCATTGAGCCAGTCTGACTCTGGATATACGCACATTTTGGTAGTGGTGGACTACGCGACCAGATATCCAGAGGCAGTACCACTGAGATCCACTAGTGCCGCAGCCATTGCTAAAGAGTTAGTGAATATTATATCGAGAGTAGGGATTCCAAAAGAAATCCTCACTGATCACGGAACGAACTTTATGTCACAATGTTTGAAAGAATTATACAAATTGATGCAAATTAAGTCGATCCAACCTCCGTTTATCACCCGCAGACGGACGGTTTGGTGGAACGCTTTAATCAGACCTTGAAACAGATGCTGAAGCGGTTTGTCAACCAAGAGTAAAAACATTGGGCTAAACTCCTCCCTTACCTAATGTTTGCAGTGAGAGAGGTGCCTCAGAGTTCGACCGGTTTTCTCCCTTTGAGCTGCTGTATGGGAGGCAACCACGCAGGTATCCTTGATCTTGTGAAAGAAGGGTGGGAGGAGCAAACAAAGACCTCTAAAAACATAGTCAAATATGTAATTATGTTAAGAGACCGCCTAGCATTGGTTGGTCGTTTGGCACAAGAGAACCTAAAACTAGCTCAGCATCGCCAGGAGCAACAGTACAATAAACAAGCACGTATTCGACTTTTCGCCAGGTGATAAAGTACTGTTGCTACTTCCCACATCGGAATCTAAGTTGTATGCTAAGTGGCAGGGGCCATATGAGGTGGTTCGGGAAATTGGTAAAGTAAATTATGAAATTAGACAACCCGATCGCCGAAATAAAACTGAAATTTATCATATCAATTTGCTAAAACCCTGGAATGAAAGGGAGGCCCTATTTGTAGCTGGTGACAGTTTGGAAGAGGATTTTGGTCCCACTGTCAATCCACCAGCTACAGCTCATATTCCGATGGGGAACAGTTACTTCGGATCAGAAACGGGAGCTCTACCAGTTGGTGGAAAGGTTTAATGATGTTTTCTCTGACTTGCCCGGCAGAACTAATGTTATTTCTCATGCCATTATTACTCCACCAGGGGTCAGGGTCCGGGAGAGACCGTACCGGATCCCAGAGAGTCGCAGAGTTCCTGTTCGCAAGGAGGTAGAGGATATGCTCGAGCTTGGAGTCATTGAACCTTCCCGGAGCGAGTGGTGCAGTCCTATCATGATGGTGGGCAAGAAGGATGGCTCTACTCGGTTCTGTGTGGACTTTCGAAAGGTTAATGCCATCTCCAAGTTCGATGCGTATCCAATGCCCCGGGTGGATGAGCTCCTTGACCGACTGGGTAAGGCGCAGTTGATTTCGACCTTGGACCTGACGAAGGGATATTGGCAGATTCCACTGACTCAGAGCTCAAGAGAGAAAACTGCTTTCTACCCCAGATGGCTTGTTCCATTTCGGACCATGCCCTTCGGGTTGCATGGAGCTCCCGCCACCTTTCAGAGACTGATGGACCAGGTCTTAGCTCCCCATCATCAGTATGCCGCTGCGTGCATTGACGATGTGGTGATTTTTAGCTCCACCTGGAAGGAGCATATTGTTAGAATTTCAGCCGTCCTCCAGTCTCTGAGGGAGGCGGGCTATCAGCCAAGCTGGGCAAGTGTGCATTTGGCAAACAGGAGACCCAATATCTTGGCTACATTATGGGTAATGGCCGGTGAGGCCGATCGCCTCAAAGTCCAGGCGCTGGTGGAGACGCCGATCCCGAGAACCAAGTCACAGGTGAGATCACTACTGGGGCTAGCCGGCTATTACCGCCGATTTATCCCAGTATGCCACCATAGTTAACCCCTGGTAGATCTCACCCGAAGGCTGCTCCAAAAATAGTTAAATGGACAGGGCAGTGTCAGGAAGCATTTGATTTGATTAAGAAGCGACTCTGTCAAGCTCCCGCTCTGATTTCACCAGATTTTGGCAAAGAGTTCATCCTGCAGACCGATGCCTCCCACATTGGTCTGGGGGCGGTCCTGTCCCAACAAGTTGATGGGGTAGAACACCCTATTATTTACCTGAGCAAAAAAATGGCTCCTAGGGAGATTAACTACTCCGTCATTGAGAAGGAGTGTTTAGCCATCAAATGGGCTACTCACGCTCTTCGCTATTACTTGTTGGGGCGTTCTTTCTCTCTTATCACTAATCATGCTCCTTTAAGGTGGTTACATACGATGAAGGACAATAACGCTCGGATAACTCGGTGGTATCTGGCGTATCTGGCATAACTTTTCATGTGACTATCAAAACGCATTATGTGTGTATCTCACTGCTATTGTTATTCATAGTAAACATATATAATGAAAGGTATGCATTACATTTTTTTGGTTCCATATGGAAGTTTGGAGAGTTACAGCAACACATGTAAGAAATTAACAAAACAAAACAAAACAATATACAATACATATTTAATAATTATCACGCATATTATAACAATTATCTTTTCAATCATCACACTCTCATTTTTTTGGTACTTATTCCTCAATGTGAAAGTATGGTGGAGTCCTTATGTATAGGCAACTGTAAGAAAGCAAATCCACTACAATACGCTTACCTCAGGCAATATGTGCCACAATTGAACCTCTGTACGTTTGAGGAATATTTCAGACAGATACCCTTATAGAAATGTAAAATATTATTATTATTATTATTATTATTATTATTATTATTATTATTATTATTAAGCAGACACTTTTATCCAAAGCGACTTACAGAGACTTGGGGGTGAACTCTGCATCATTAACAACTGCTGCTGCAGCGTCACTTACAATAGGACCTCGGTTTTACGTCTCAGCCGAAGGACGGAGCACAAGGAGGTTATGTGAATTGCTCAGGGTCTCACACAGTGAGTCAGTTGCTGAGCTGGGATTGAACCGGGAACTTCCCTTCTTTAACCACTGGACCACTACTGACATAGAGGAAGACTCATGAAATTAACTGGAGAAAGAAGTTGATGAGAAGCAATTACCCTCTGCGGTACGAATTAAAACGGTGTGCTGCTTCTTATATGAAAAATGAGAAAAAGCGGGTTGTGTAGAGGATTTATACTGAACCCTGACGCCCCCGATAAAACGAGGGAGTATTTGTTAGCCTAATTGTTTTTCTATGGGTCTATGGGTTCTATTTTCACGGCCCTTGATATATAGCACATTTATATTGGACACTGACACCCGCGATATATTGAGTGGATGGTGTATGTTTAGAAATAATAATAATGATTAATATTATTATTTGTAGTAGTCGCAGTAGTAGTTCTTTGTATAATATTAATAACATGCACGTGGAAATATTATAATGGTACATAACGTATTTCATATGCAACATTAAGCAGTGTACATTTTAAAATAAACTATTACAAGAACCAGAGATGAGAGGCCCTGCCTTAAGCAACGACACAGCACACCGTCTGGAAAGTCTCATTCTTTGGCCTGAAAATCTTACTCTTTGAGGCTGGATGTCTCACTCTTTGGGATAGTCAACCCTTATAAATACATGCTCTGGCTCCGACAGTTCAAACGAATTTTAGGGACTGTCAGAAGATTAGCATTTTCCGATCTCAGGGAACAACCAGGGACATATGGGGACAGCAGATCTTGAAGATAAGAAGGTTCAAGACCATGTAAGGCCTTCTAGGTAATAAGAAGAACTTTGAAATATTATTATTATGATTATGATTATGATTATGATTATTATTATTAATAATAATAATAATAATAATAATAATAATAATAATAATAATAATAATAATAATAATAATAATAGCTTCAGTAATAAAACAAACAAATGAGATGCAGTAATTGTGTCGATTAAATATGCAATTAACACTAGAACCGCCAGATTTTCGAACTACCTAGACCTGCCACGTGGGTCACTGTGACCCATACATTTTTAAACTGCTTCGTTATGAAAATGAAAGACATACTATCGGATACAACTGAAAAGTTTTATTCATGAACATCATATCTAACATTTGCATCACAGAAACATGAGCGCATATACAGCACGACTACAAACAGTGAAAAAATATAATAAAATATACATTTCAAAAGAAACAGGTATGTACACATACCCGTGTACAGGTGTAAACGGGTATATGTACATACAAAACTATAAAACCAAAATCATTGTTTCTAATACTACATAAAAAGAAAATATAACACTACTTCCGGTATGACGGCTGCATTGTACTCTATGGAGGAGCGTACGTGCCTGCCAGCTGACTGTGCCTGCATCCAGGAGCTGTGTTGTAAACACAGACGCAGTTCCATTGAACACTATTGTGTAAACACGTGTAAACTGGTACATACAAACCTGTAAAACCAAAATGTTTTTTTTTTTCCTAATAGTAATATATAAAAAAGAATATATAACCTATGTTTCATATTAGGCACATAAGTTGTTATCCTACCTGTCATTTCAGTTTTCTGTATGCATCTGAGTGCAGCTTGCCGTATTCCAATCAAAATGACTACTTTCAAGATTAAATATTTCCTTTTGATATATTCCCAGTTGTATTTGTGGAACAAAATGAAGTACTGTTGTCTCCAGGTACACTGAAAAATAAGCAACTAGGCTTTCACTAAGTTTGCATCTTGACAAATCCACAATCATAGTCTCATAGTCAGTCTACAAACAAAGAAAGGCTTGAAATTAAAAAAAACACGTGTATTTGGAGGGGGCGTGTCTTGTTTGCTGTATTTACAAAAAAAAAGATTAATCTCGATTAATTTTTTTTAATCGCTTGACAGCCCTAATTGTTATGTTGCAATATATTTACCACAAAAATATGGCAGTATATTGCAACATATTTTAAAATGTGTATTTTCCACTTAATATATTTTCAAAAATATATTTTGCATATATTACATTTCCATAAGGGCACTCTGGAAGGACATGTGGTTCCTCTCTCTTCCATTACCAAGATACGGAGACTCTATAGGTCTTTAGCAAGAAGATGATGGACATTTTCTCTTATAAATGTGGATATTAAAATGTTCTCTTCTGAACATGCGGTCACTATCTCCTTTAAAGGCATTAGGACTCCTTATAAACACTCACCCATAGTAGAAGACTATTGGTCCCCTATCTCTTCTCTTCTAAAAGCATGCACCCAATATCTCCTCTTATAAAAGCTCACCTGCGGTAGACGGGCATGGGAATCGCGAAGAGGAAAGCCAAGCTCCAGATGACCAGCAGAGTCTTAAGCAGGGCCCTCTTGGTACGCAGCTGCTGGGACAGGAAGGGGCGGGACACGGCCAGGAAGCGGTCAAGGCTCATGGCGGTGATGAGGAAGATGGAGGTGTACATGTTGACACTGCAGAAGTAATGAACCAGCTTGCAGAAGGCCATCCCAAACTCCCATCCCTGGCCCCCTGCGACGTAACGCATGAAGAAGGGAGTGGTGAGCAGAACCAGGGTGTCTGCTGCGGCCAGATTCAAGACCAGCAGGCAGGTGACAGAGCGACGGGCCACACGACACAACACTGTCCACAACACAAACAAGTTCCCTGGGAAACCCAGAACAAATGCCAAGGTCAGGATGACAGTGCCCAGGACTGGAGAGAAGCCAGGGGAGGAGGATGGGGAGGGAGAAGAGGAGAAGGATGGGGAGGGAGAAGAGGAGAAATTCATTGTTTGATGCTGGAATACGGTTGGGAATCAAGATCCTGTGAAAAGAAAGTGGAAAAACAAAGGCACATGTTTTCTTCAGGTTTAAAGAAGCAGAGATCTCACATTTTCTCGCAAGAACATAACAAGGTCAAGTGCCCAGGATTTGAGAGGTTGAGGCCAAGGGAAGAAGAAGGTGGCAAAGGGAGGGGGAGAAGGTTCATAGTCTGGAGGAATTGGTCTGGTTTGGAATAGGAGGCTTCTGCAGAAGCTAAAGAAAAAAGATATTCATAATGTATGCTGGACTGCTCCTGTATAAATATAGAGATCTCAGTTCAATGGGGGAAAATCAATGTTCAATTATTGGTACAGACCTTCCTCGTTTTTCAATTAATTATAATTCACATGAGAGCAATCATCGAATCACCATTATATTTCCAGAGCATCTTATCTTGTGCATAAGAAACTACGGTACAGATCTAAAGTTTAAATACCATAACTCTTTTTATGTTTTATAGTAGCTCCCAATTACAATAATTTATGATTATAATAAGGTAAGATATTGTGTGTAGGGTGTCTTATCATAAGATTCATAAGTTTCAGTAGCTACAGCCACAAGAGATGTCATCTCTTATTAAAGTTAATATGTTGCAATTTTGGTGAAGCTGTGTGAAACTGTGAAATTGTAAAGAAAAATGTGATTCATTTGATGTCTGCAAATGAGTGCACACAAAAGCAATGGCTATGTTAGTAAGTTTCCATTTATTGATTCCAATAGTCAAAAGTTACACATCTATAGCATAAATGTTTATTGTTAGACACAACTAATATGTCACCTAGTTACAAAAAGAAATCAGATAATGATCAGTTACTTTTTAGGGAATGCTTTGCGGCAGCAGTTTTTCTTTGTGGTTCAGCCTTAGATGAATATGTAATTATGGGTGTTCCTGAATAAATTTGCAAAAATGGTTTGCAGTGCAAATGAGGGTTCTCAAATATTATAATGAGATGTACTAAAACTGCAGACAATTGCAACACTTACAATTGCATCAATTTGTTAAGAACTTTTGAAAGCATGTTTTAAACAGTCGGAATTGTTGCTGGCATTTCCCAGTCTGCCTTTTTTGTGCGTTGCCAGTTGTGCTCAATGCATTTTTGAGGCGAACACCCAAATACCAATTTTTCCCTAAAAGCAAGGTGTACTTACAAGCCTTGAAAATGTTTACAATTATAATTGTCTATCAAGGGACAAAAAAATACAATTAATTTGTTACCTAACCTGTGACACTACATTATTATTATTATTATTATTATTATTATTATTATTATTATTATTATTATTATTATTGGTAGTAGTCGTAGCAGCTGTAGCATTGTTGTGTTATTACCATTATTAATAATAATTAACAATTTGGAGAAATTATAAATAGAATAATGGCTGGTTCAGTATGTATAACTAGGGAATACCATCGAGAGGTTCTGGGGACAGTGGAACCTAGACAGCAAAGCTCAAGAGGTTCCTGTACCCAGAACCTAGAGATAGTATTACCTCTGGTTATACACACTGAAGCATCTTACTTTTCGTGGGAGAGTTACATTTATCGGTTGGGAGCAGGGAGATGTAGACAACAGGATGCAGCTCTGGCAGCAGGAAGTACTTGAGAATAAAATGGAGTTTGCCAATGATTGTGGCAATAATCATAACATTGTCCAAGGAGTGTGGGGAATTGAGAAACTCTGTGAAACACAAGTCTGAGTAGATGACATTTCATTGGCTTTGATGGAGACTGTGTTACTGTGTTATGTCAATTGAAATGTCTACAAAGAAGGTGCAATGGGAAGTGAAGATGTTACCTGCTGTGCCCGAGTATTGGTAGCTCTCATCGGTTAGATTGTTAGCTGGTGTTAATCCCTGCAGGGCTGATAATGTTGATGTAACAGTCTCTGGGGTGCTTTTTGAAGCTGTGGGGAGATCCTGGTAGTGCTCCAGAGGTTGATGGCTCAGCAAGTTGTCCTGCCAGAATTGAACACAATTGTTTCTGCTTGGACTCCAACAATGTATTATAATTGTTGATTGACTGGATGTTTATGTGGCCAGATAGTTGGGCAACATCAATTGGGGCTATATTTGAATATACAGTACACCCTCGCTGTAACGAACCTGTCGGGGTCCAAGCCTTTTGTTCATTATATCGAGTGGTTCGTTATAGTGAAAAGACAATCAAAATGAACGATAAACTGTTGGAGTAAGTTAATGAGATGAGATTGTGAATAAAAGTAGAATTATGTGTACCTGTTCATTTCATCTATGCAGTATTCTGCCTTTGCCTTATCCTATATCTTAATTAATTAAAACACAGTACAAAAAGCAAAAATCCCGAATTGAAGCTTTTATTCAAAATCAATCTGACACGAATCGTTTATCAGATCCTCAAGTTATTTGTTGTTGTTGTTGTTTTTTCTTTAATCAATTTAGCTTTGCCGCATGGTTGCTAAACAAGCCAAAAAACAGTGATTTTTGATATCCTGTATTCACGACAAAGACATGCCTGCATTACTCCATTTTTCAGACGATCAATATAGTTTCCAGCTTTGTTGCAACATAAAATTATTTTCGTTTCGGATGCATAGTTACACAGTGCACGCTTTTTATTAAACAAAAGAGCTGACTTCACTGCGGAGGTGGCATCCCATGTGTACAGACCGGGATGTTGACAGTGTGTGTTTATATGATCTTTTCAATATTTTTTATTTGGGGTCCAAGGGCTAGGTTCATTATAGCCGAAGGTTTGTTATAATAAAGGATGTTACAGCGAGGGTGTACTGTATTAGCATCTGAATTGCGTTTTTTCTTGTGAAGTGATTAGTTTGTCTGGGGGTAGACCGGCGGACTTCTGTAACATAAGAACATAAGAAAGTTTACAAACAAGAGTAGACAATTTGGCTCATCTTGCTCGTTTGGTTGTTAGTAGCTTATTGATCCCAGAATCTCATCAAGCAGCTTCTTGAAGGATCCCAGAGTGTCAGCTTCAACAACATTACTGAGGAGTTGGTTCCAGACTCCCACAATTCTCTGTGTAAAAAAGTGCTGCACTTGGTGTACTCGTTGCACCCACGGTGTGCAGTGTTAGTGCCTCGGTGCGCATAGCGCCCTCGATGCGGGTTACACTTGCCGCTCGGTGTAGGAGCACGCTACACACTTATTGCACGTGGTGCTTATTCCACTAAACCTGCATGGTGTTCGGTGGTAACGCGGCAATAGATGCACACGATACCCCAGCGTAATGTTGAGTAAGGCCGGTTTCCATGCTTGCACGTCCTGCAGGGCTAATATCCCTCAGGAAGACAGACATACCTTGTGTGCGTGATGCTTGGGCATCCAACACACCACCTTGGCCCTTGGAAGTGAGGTGGCCTGCAACATCGGTGCGGCTTTTCAGCCCTGGGTACGCCAGAAACGGCTGGAAAGGGCCACATAGACGGGTTTCACGTACCCTGTGGCCGGTCCGTCGGCGGCATTTGGAGCCCCAGAGCCCCTCCTCCTCAGACTGTCCATGCTTCGGTGGCGACCCCTCGTAGCCGCTCCCGTTCTCCGTGAGCGAGACGGGTGAAGCGCTCTAGACAAGCCAGGGACATAATGGACCTCAAGGCGCAGATGGCTCAGGTCCTGGAGCTCCTGTCCAGACAGCAGGTACCTGCGGCTCTGGCCGCAGCCCTGGCTCCACCGCCACCAGAGATACCGTATCTTCCCTCCCTCAGGGGAGATCAGGGTGCACGGGATGAGTCGTCCCAGCTGGCAGAGGAGGACACTTTCTCATTAGCAGCCTCCTGGGGTGAGATGAGATGGAGGTAGGAGTGGAGCTCTTATGGGATGCACTGAGGGGATGCAGTGCAACGTTCCTGCAGGTCCCCTGGACAACAGCGGCCGAACTACGCTGGTCCGTTTTGCCGTTTTGCACTTTTTGCCCGCAGCCTTTCCCAGCCTTCCCTGACTTCATGGAGGAGGTACGCTCCTCCTGGGATCGTCTGGCCTCAGCGCCAAGTGTGCTGAAGCAAGCCTCGCAGCTTGCCTCACTGGAAGTCGTGGAGAAACTGGGCCTGGCAGGATTTAACCACTGATTATAACTGTTCGGCAAATGCATATTGTGGGGAATGTGTTTAAAAAAAAACCCCATCAATGAAACTAAAAGAACATAATAGAACTTGGTGTATAGACTTCACTGTGTGTTCACCTCACAGTCTATACTTCACTGTGTGTTCACCTCACAGTCTATACTTCACTGTGTGTTCACCTCACGGTATATACTTCACTGTGTGTTCACCTCATGTATAGACTTCACTGTGTGTTCACCTCACAGTCTATACTTCACTGTGTGTTCACCTCATGTATAGACTTCACTGTGTGTTCACCTTGTGTATATACTTCACTGTGTGTTCACCTTGTGTATAGACTTCACTGTGTGTTCACCTCATGTATATACTTCACTGTGTGTTCAACTCACTGTAGAGACTTTACTGTGTGTTCACCTTGTGTCTATAATTCACTGTGTGTTCAACTCATGTATAGACTTCACTGTGTGTTCACCACATGTATAGACTTCACTGTGTGTTCACCTCACTATATTTATATCCTGTGTAAACTGGAGTGCCATCATCCCTATCTCCAGGAAGGTTTCATGATCTTTTTGAATACAAACAATCCCTAATGTCAGTCTCATTGTAATTCTCCTTCATATAAGGGCCTGCTATCATCTGTACTACGGTACATAGGTCCCAAGTTTCATCAACTGGAATGCTGGTCCAGACTATTTGCAGAGGATAAGCAGGGGGGTTCGGGGTATCCCCCTTCCTCAAGAAAATTTCGACCTAAATTATTAAAATTGCATTTCAAATCAATAAAAGGCCATTTCAATTAAGAACCCATCAATGAATGGAGTGTACATTCAATCACATGCTGATAATGACACTTTTTTACATCACCCAAACAGTGATCTTACATACACGTTTTATTTTGCGGGTTGTACAATGACTGTCGCGGGTCTGCAGGTTTTTAGTTGCCATACTATAGAAAGGAATTCAGTTTCACAAGTTATCGCTCAATGTGGATACTTTTCAAAAGAAGGTAATCTTAAAAGGGGTAAAAGAACCATGGCTTGTTCGCTTTTGTCAGCAAAGTCTCACAAGTTCCTTATTGGTTTATCAGGATTGAAGTGAGTCATTATTTTATTATGAAGACAAGGCTATTCAGTCACATCTATATCCCAATAAATCAGCCACTCCAATTCTGATCACGGTGCAAGGTGCTAACATTAAGGTTGTTCATACGTAGTGCTAGTCAGACTTTGCCCTGTGAAGTATTTGTTTTAATTTCTTATCATGCCAGATGTCTGGCAAAATGCAGGGGTTGGTCTTATTAACATGAGCAAGCTTAAAGATGCAACAGGCAGTGCTGTGTGATACAGTAGAACCTGTCCAATCTGGTGTCGCCTGGGTCTGGAAAATTGTGCCGGATTAGACAGTGTGCTGGATTAATGTAACAAATCTAATACTGTACCTAAAAATAAGGTAAAATGACAAACCTATCTGAACACTTTAAAAAAAAATACTATACATACACAGTATAATAAACACAATAATGCCTCAGCAAACTTTAATCAACAATGTCTCAACAAAATCTTTACCTCTTATTAGCACAAGCTTGTTTAAACCATTCCCATAGAAAGACGTTCAGTTGTTCATACTGTAGCTGCATGTGGGATTCAGACTCTTTCTGCTGCCATGCAGGTTTTCTCTGTGTTGCTTTAAATAGGCAGCTTTCCTTTTCAGAATGCTGAAACGGTTTGCCTTGCGATTTAGAATTTTTCACTTAGCTGTTTTTGTGTTGGTTTTGGGAAACGTTCAGCTTTTTTGATAAGCGCACATTTTTTTTAAGAGACAGCTCGTTGTGCGGTCATTTAGACATTTATTTGCTGTTCAACAACTGCATGATTTGCATTGCTGCTGGTGAGACATGCAAGTGTAAACTGTTTTTGCTTGTGTTTTTATGCTAGTTTTAAACTTAGAAAATAAATCACATGACCAGATGCCGAATTGCACAGTCAGATTTACGTTAGGTAGAAGAGACTTACATGCTAGATTCCAGAATAGACAGGTTCCGGATTGTAGAGGGTATGTAACCATTCATTTCAATAGGGATTTGGTCAGGACTCAAAAATCATGCAGAATTACATTATAGGTTGTACTGTTCACAGCTGTTACAGATTCTGTCCACTTTCGGTGAGATGAGATGAAGTTATAAGTTCTAAAACCATGAATGCCGATGAGCCCGGCTCTTCTGCATTGTGGTTAAGACGCTCACTTGCGGTGTGTGGGGTCACTGGCTAGGGCCCAGCCTCTGCACTGCTACGAAGACAGCACACAGTTTTATATTTGTGTTTCAAAGTAGCATGCTCCAAGCAGGGCATATCAAACTGCAGATTGAACACAACATACAATAGGAGCTTGGGTTAGGTTACCCTCTTTATTAACCTTTAAAAGGACCGTGATGTTGTATATATGATCATGTCTTTCTGGGCCCATGATCGGGTAAACACGATACAAAATGCACTTCATTTTATTGACTTACAAAATACAACATTGATAGCACTCAGTGGTTTTCATTTATTGATCGATATGCGAATGCTACACCACATTCAACAAAATGATGATTGGCAAAACAGCCTGGTTGGAACAGTGAACAAAGCAAGAAGAGAGCTTCCACCATCTGCGCAGCTGTACTCCAGTACAATTTTGAAACTCAATGACTGTGCTACTGTTTACAAGTGCAATCCGAGAAAGAATGTAATTATTCTCAGCTCCTTCATATGTCAGTTGCCTTTTGATCAGAAAACTGCAAAGCAGCAGGCAAATGTAGCTCAACCTGGATTCAGTGCTGAACCCAGTGACACACGCAAGAGAAAACAATGCAGGGTAGCTAAATGCAATAAAAATAAAACTTCTGGTATCTGTGCACATTGTGAAAGAGCAGTATGTGGTAAATGCACAGGGAAAGAAGCGATACATCTGTGTGGATTGTGTTACTTATATGCTACTTTGAATTATGTTACTTAAAAAAAAACTACTTTCATTTTTATAGTTTTTGAAGTAGTGCTATTTGTGGTATATTAGAAAATGAACCCTTTTATGTTTAATTGTTCATTTAAATACAAAAGGCATTGAGCCACGCTTGGAGCGGGCACATGTGGAGTAACCCCAGTTGGATGGCTGATGAAGCCGCGGCCTTCAGACCCAACAGTTTCTGGCACAACACCAATTGTACTGTGAACCCTTGTTGAAACAGAACCAGACAGTTGCGAATGGCAGCTACTCTATCGTCTGACAGGTAGTCTCGCATCGTAAAGGAATCCAGCTAGAGACTCAAGTAGGCCGTACTTTGCACCGGTATTAATTGGCTTTTGGCAATTAATCGCCACAATTGCTGTGAGGGCCACTGCTCCTTCCTGGGACTGGGAACAGATCAACCAGTCATCCAGGTAGTTCATCACCCTGATCCCTTGCAGCCACAAGGGAGTGAGGATGGCATCCATGCACTTTGAAAACGAAGACGTTCCCCTGAAAGGCGAAGCAGAGATATTTCCTGTGAGCTGGACGAATAGGAACATGAAAGTACACATCCTTTAGGTCCACTGCCGGACAGACTGGGGGATGTGGCGATGTGTGACCATCTGGAACCTCCTCTCCCTCAAGAACCCATTGAGGTGCCTCAGGTCTAGGATGGGGCGGAGGCCGTCGTGTTTTTTTGGCACCAAGAAGTATCTTGAGTAGAACCCCTCTTTTTGAGAGGTGTGTTCTATGAGACGGATAGCTTGTTTGAGAAGTAGTGTTTCTACTTCTTGCCTGAGAGCCAAGCCCTGGAGAGGATCGTTCACGGAAGTGACCATGATCCCTCAAAAGGGAGGAGGTCCCGCACGTAACCGGTGTGTACGGTGGCGAGCAGCCAGGAGTCTGAGGTGCACTTGCACCAGTATTGCAGCTGGTGTTGTGCGAACGGGTGGGTCTGAGGCCACAAGCCTTCAGGGCCCCTTCTGGGGCTGCTGAGGCTGGGGCGGAGCCTGCTTTGGAAGCTGCCTGCGGCAGTTCCACTGGAACTGTCTCCCTGGGTGCTGGTGCCCCACCTCCGGCGTTTTCCCATCCTTGCTGACGGCCCCAGGTATTAGCTGCCGCAGAAGCCTGGAGGCGGTGCCTCAGGTCACTCCGTGGTGCAGTGGGGATTGCAACTGTCCGGTTTACCATAGTAGCTGCCAGACGCCAGCGCCTTCCCCCTGTCTTTCATGTAAGTTTGATGCTGGGAGAGCGTTTTTTATTATTCACCTGTGGGTAAAAAAACTACTGGACAGTTACTACTCCCGTTTAGCAAGTTACTGCATTTAAGTAGTCTTTAGTGCCTTTTGTGGGTGGGGAGGTTTAAAAATGTGTATTTTAATATAAAAAAGTACTTTTAAAAACGAATGCTACGCATGCTTGGTTAATGCGATTTGGTAACCATTTTTGTGTAGTTCTGACTGGACCTGTAACAATACAATCATTTAGGAACACTCTCCAGTTTGAACTACAGCTCCCACTGAGAATGCACACTGAACGGCTGATCGTAGCTAACATTTCAAGCTTTTCACAATCGTAACAAAGCATCATATTGTACTGTACAGAGTAAGTAAATAAATAATAAAAACTTCCCTTTCAATCTCGAAATGTCAACCATTATGAGTTGGGAAGTGACCCTCGTGTCACATGACCTGAGTACATATTTAAAAAGCTGCCTGATAGGCCCGGTGTGACCACGTGTCTGTTGCATTCTGGAACAAGACGCTACATCACACAGCAACCTTTGCCATTTGATTCCTCACTCCAACCTGAGCAGATGTGTCTTGCTCCGTTTTCGAGAATCTCTTTCTCTTCATATAAAAGTACCTCACTATTCCTCCTTGGAAGCTGGCTTGCCCCTTCCTTTAGATGCGACGGTAGTTTCTCTTATAGTCTAAAATCACACGGCTGTATGGTTTTGGCAGCTGAGAAGCGGTGGCTGCTGTTTCCAGCCTCGTCTATTTTTAGATTTTCTCCTCCACAAATCGTTTTGTGTCTCGGTTTCTGGTCCGCGTCGTGCGTTGTGCCAAACCGAGTTGTGTTTTTGTTTTTCGGTGTTTCCCCCCCAAAAAATAAAAAAAAATACTGTCTTAAACCGGCTACAGTTGTTTTAGTGTGCTGCGCCTCATAGCTCCGGCTCGGCAGCTTATAGCACATTAACCCAGTGCATAGCACTTCATGCATAGCATTTTGGGCCTTTTTTGGTGGTACATAGCACGCCTGTGCATAGTACCCCATACATCCATCGGTACTCCATGCCCTGTACATTACCCAGTGCATAGCCCCGGTACACTCAGCACCCCGTGCATTGTACTGCTGTGCATAGCATATATGACGGCGTAGCCGCGTTTTGTTATTGTTTTGAAGGCGTAGCCAAATGTTATTGTTTTGTTTAGCAGCGTGGGTGGGAAGCACCATCCACAGTAATTTAAAAACCTCGTGCAGAAGGTGACCATCTCCCGAGTTTAATTAGTTGTGTAATTGTTGCTAATCGGGAGATAGTCACCTGTATAAAAACCTGCAGCTCTCTGCACTCCAGGTGGGTGTTTAGAGGAGGAACGAGAAGCGGCCTTGGCGGATTGAGAGAGAAATGGTAATAGTAATACAGGAACAGTGACAGCAATTGCCCAGCCTGACCTGTATTGTTTTGTTTTGTGTTCGAGACTTGTTTTGTTTTAACTTTTATTTTGCTCTGTGAGCACTGTATTTTCTGTTTAAATATTTTATTTATTTTTGTATTATTTAAATAAAACAGCGCACGCTGCCTTTGCACCGTAACTGCAGTACTGGTGTCAGTGTTTTCGGTTCCTGCTTCTGGCCTGACGTCACCACTCGTCCACCCTGTCACAGACGAGCTAGCAGCCCTTGTGAGCAGAGCTGCTGCCCGGGTCCAGATCCCTTGGACTGAGGAGACCCAGGTCCGCTGATCAGTTTTTGAAACCTTGGTGTCGACTACACAGCGCTGTAAGCCCCTCCCAGTCCTCCCGGATTTTGTGGAGGAGTTGCAGTCTTCGTGGGGTAGCCCAGCATCAGCGCTCACTTGCTCCAGACGGGTGGAAGCATTGTATGCCCTCCAGGGCGCGGAGAAGCTGGGGCTCCAGCATTTCCCACCCGTTGATTCAGCTGTGGCTGCTTTACTGCAGACACCGAGTATTTCAAAGCTGTCCTGTGACTTCTCCTGCCCAAATAAACAGTTTAGAGTCACTGAGACGCACTTAAAAAGGGCATACAGCGTGGGGGCACTGGCAGCAAGACTAGCAAACACAGCTGGTCTGCTGACTGTGTACCAATCACAGCTGCTGCAGAACGTCTGCCCAGCCTTCTCCTCATATTATTAATGAGCTGACGCTGGTGAATGACCAGCTGCTCTGCATAGCTCGGCGCAGTGGCCAAGCTATCGGACGTAACCTGGGAGCACTTGTGGTTGCGCAATGCCAGCTTTGGGTCTCCCAGGCCAGGGTCCTGGACGCGGACAAAGCGTCCCTGCTCAACGCGCCCATCTCCCCCGGCTACACCTTCGGCAGCGGCGGGCAGTGCCAGACAGAGACCCCAGCAGCGCCCTCAACAGAGGCTGCGCCAGCCGAACACAGCCCAGCAGGCTCAGGCCC
This sequence comes from Acipenser oxyrinchus oxyrinchus, assembly GCA_030684275.1. Classification (NCBI taxonomy): domain Eukaryota; kingdom Metazoa; phylum Chordata; class Actinopteri; order Acipenseriformes; family Acipenseridae; genus Acipenser; species Acipenser oxyrinchus. The sequence continues at coordinate 2,984,185 of CM060290.1, forward strand.
TGCACCCATTCAGCCAGCACCACCTTCTAGCATGGAGGCATGGGTGCTTGCAACCGACCACTCCGGCTACTCACTCCAGTTTCGAGCCAGACCTCCAAGTGCATGGACGCAGTTCTGGCACCCCTGCGGCTGCAGGGGGTCAGAGTCCTCAATTACTTGGACAACTGGCTCATCTGTGGCCAGTCACGGGAGCAAGCCGTGTCTCACATGGCTCTAGTGACGGAGCATCTTACAAGTGATGGTTTTCCTGGGGATCCGGCTGGATTCCCACTCCATGCTCGCTTCCCTGTCAGCCGACAGGGTAAGCGCATTGCAAGCCTGTCTGTCCCTGTTAGTGCAGGTGGTGCAGGGGGACCCGTGGGGTCTTGACTGGCAGGTGGCAGTCCGCCCACATCAATGCGCTGGAACTGAGGGCAGTGCACCTGGCCCTGCACCATTTTCAATCAGTGCTGTCGTGGCATATGTCAATCGCCAGGGCAGGCTACGGTCCCCCGGGTTGCAGCAAGCGGCGTTCCAGTTGCTCACCTGGACACAACTGCTTTTTCTGTCCCTCAGGGCAGTCCACCTGCCGGGGGTTTCGAACCAGGCAGCAGACCTGCTGTCGAGGGGGGCTCTTCGGCACGTCAAGTGGCGCAGCATTCCCAGGTGGTAGCCATGATTTGGTGCAGGTTTGGCAGTACGACAGTCAACCTGTTTGCCTTAGAGGAGTCCACGCATTGCCCTCTTTGGTTCTCGATTCAGAGAGGCGGGGGCCCTCTGGGAATCGATGCCCTAGCCCACAGCTGGCCTCAGGGCTTGCTGTATGCCTTCCCCCAGCTTTGATCCCGTCCTTCTTGGAGAAGGTACGGAACGAGGGCGTGAGGGTCTTCCTTGTTGCGCCGCACTGGCCCAGGAGGATATGGTTTGCCGCTCTGAGCCAGCTCATTCAGGGACACCCTTGGTGGATCCCACTACGTAGAGACCTTCTCAGTCAGGCTCAGGGCCATCTGTGGCACTTGGACCCTAGGTCAGTCCAGCTGTGGGTCTGGCCCCTGAACGGGAGCGTCTCAGTGCCCTCGGACTCTCAGACTTCATTATAGCCACACTACAGAATGCTAGAGCCTCTTCAACGAGGTCTCAGTATTCTTATAAATGGAGGATTTTCCAGGAGTGGTGCTTGGCGACAGACCATGATCCCACCTCCTGCCCCATGTCGGTTGTTGTCTACAGGACCTCCTAGAGGAGGGAAAATCCCCCTCTACGTTGAAGATGTACCTGGCTGCTATATCTGTGTGCCATGTCAAAATTGACTCTGTGTCTCCCGGAGCTCATTTTTTGGCAGTGCAGTTTTTAAAAGGGGCTAGGCGGCTTCGCCCTCTCCTTAAACCGATGGTTTCTTCCTGGCATCGGTACTTGGTTCTAGAGGCTCTTACGAAGGCCCCCTTTGAGCCTCTGCATTGAGTGGACCCTAAATACTTGTCTTTTAAGACAGCCTTTCTCCAAACATGTCAGTGAGTTATAGGCCTTTTCCATAAAGGGTTCCTGTTTGTGCCAGCAGCGGTGATAACGTTACTTTACGCACTAACCCGGCTTTTCCGCGTAAGGTTGTTTCACAGTTTCACTTGAAACAGACAGTGGAATTGGAGACGTTCTACCTGCCCCCCTTCTCCTCTGAAGCAGATCAGAGATTTAATACACTCTGCCCTGTCAGGGCGCTAAGGTGTTACATTGATAGGTCTCAATCATGGCGACAGACAACCCAGATATTGGTGTGTTATGGGTCACGCACTCAAGGTCAAGCACTTTCCAAGCAGCGTTTGTAGCACTGAATAGTGGATACGATCCGGCTGGCTTATGAGCTGGCTAGCCTACCCTCTCCAAGTCATGTTACAGCTCACTCCACTAGAGGGACTATGACGTCTTGGGCAGTGTTTCATGGGGCACCCTACATGACATATGTAATGCTGCAGCATGGCCCACACTGCACATGTTTATAAGGTTTAACCGACTGAATGTGGCTACTTCAGCGGCGCCTTCTGTGGGGTCCAGAGTCCTTGATGCAGCTTGCCCTCTTGCGCAGCAGCTTTCCAGTTAGGCTCGCACCAGGGCAAGGTTTTTGGCTGCTTTGGCTCACTGCGACAGCTTGGGTTTACATTTCCCAACTTGTAATGGTTGACATTTCGAGATTGAAAGGGAACGTTAGGTTACTTACCATAACCCTGGTTCCCTGAAAAAGAAATGTCAACCATTAAGTTTGCGAGGTCGCTAGCTCGCCTTCATTGCCATTTGGAATCAAATGGCGAAGGTTGCTGTGTGACGTAGCATCTTGTTCCAGAATGCAACAGACATGTGGTCACACCGGGCCTATCAGGTAGCTTTTTAAATATGTGCTCAGGTCATGTGACACAAGGGTCATTTCCCAACTCGTAATGGTTGACATTTCTTTTTCAGGGAACCAGGGTTACGGTAAGTAGCCTAACGATTTCAAATTTTTCATTACATTAGGCTTACAAAAATCGCATACACTATAGGCTTACACTCACCCATATAACCACAAAAGCCAGAAGAACTTCCAAAGAAATACTTTTTGTTTATTTCTGAAGTAAAACAAATAGATATGCACTTTGATGCTCTAGTGTAAATAACATGGAATGTATAGAATTAAAAAAATATTTCGATTAGCCGTCATAAAACAAAAACACGGAAATGCCAAATATACAAAATCATTTGAAACACTGTACTGTACAGTCATGCTCGTTTAGCGCAAATACTGTAGTCAGGACCCAGCGTATTTTTATCTGTACTTATTATCAATTTCCGCATTAAAAAAAAGAAAAATGTAGGACTTAGGTTAGACATTTTCAGAGATGCAAAATCACAGTCAAATTGTTCTTGCAGTTTAACAGTAGATTTTATAGAATCACTTTTAGTAAATAATATAGCAAACTAGGCTACTCTATGGTTTCATTCAGAAGTTGTAAATATAAAACAAATTGATGCAAACTTTATTTAAGCGATCACCAGCAACAGATCACCTGACAGCATTTTGAATAAACTTTATAACACAACAAACAGCATGATTACCAAAAACATTAAAAAAAAAGTAGCCTAACCTACTGAAATTTAGCTGACTATACAAATATGCACTCAAACCCTATTTAAAAAAAAATACCGATAACAAACCCTTCACAAAACAGGGTACGAACAGCTGCATGTCAGTAGAATATTTAAATTAAATCCGGTACTGTATTAAGTTGCTATTTATGCCGCAACTGGAAGTAGACTACAGGGTCCTCTTGGATTAAACCGAAAGAACCTGAAAAGACCACAGATGTTTTCTGAGAAAACCGCATTACTCATGGAATACTAAGGTAAACGCTAAGCAACACAAACTAGTTCGTCATAAAATCAGGATAAAAACTATTTATTTTTTAACAGATCCATATTCTAATAGCGCTCCTTCAGGTTCAAATGCTTTAATAAGTTTAACATTTGCACTCAATTGTAATGTTTATACTATAGGCTACATTTATGTCTCATGAAGGTAGAGCCCGAGCGTCAAGAGCCCAAGAGAGGGAAGCTCAAGAGTGGACGCTGGGATGGCTACCTTCGCCTGGTCGACGCCTCAAGTTGGTGCCCTTCCTGCGGGAAGGGGGGTCACTCCGTCGTCAACTGCCCCTGCCCTAGAGAGGAGGAGGAAGGACGACCGAAGGGCAGCTGAGAAGCATACCTCAGCGCACTTGAGGCCATGAACTGGTGCACTGCCTGTGGGGAGTGGGGCCACTTTGTGGTCAACTGCCCCATTCTCCAGGGAGAGGAGGAGAAGGAGAAGCACCGGTTCCCTGCAACAGGAGGAGACTACACGCTGTCCCCACCTCCACCGCTTCCACCAGCAGGAGCAGAGCAGCGGGAGCTGCCTCTGCCTTCGCCACTTCCACCACCAGGAGCAGAGCAGCAGGAGTTGCCTCTGTCTCTGCCACCTCCATCTCCACCTCCACCAGCAGAGGGTGAATACCTGCTGGTTCCCTCTCCACTTCCACCAGCAGAGGGTGAATGCCTGCTGGTTCTGCCTCAACCGCCGTGGGAGGACTGCTTGCCCCTCCCACCTCCACCAGCAGAGGGTGGAATGCCTGCTGGTTCTGTCTCAAGCACCGTGGGAGGACTGCTTACCGCTCCCAGCTCCACCAGCAGAGGGTGAATTCCTGCTGGTTCCGCCTCAACCGCCGTGGGAGGACTGCTTGCCCCTCCCACCTCCACCAGCAGAGGGTGAATACCTGCTGGTTCCATGTCCACCTCCACCAGCAGAGGGTGAATACCTGCTGGTTCCACATCCACCGTCATGGGAAAGACTGCTCCTGCCCTGCCTCGCACCGCCCAAGGATGCCTGCCTCGCACCGCCCAAGGATGCCTGCCTCGCACCGCCCAAGGATGCCTGCCTCGCACCGCCCAAGGATGCCTGCCTCGCACCGCCCAAGGATGCCTGCTTCGCACCGCCCAAGGATGCCTGCTTCGCACCGCCCAAGGATGCCTGTTGCTCTGCATCGCCTGGGGCTGCCTGTTGCTCCGCATCGCCTGGGGCTGCCTGTTGCTCCACATCGCCTGGGGCTGCCTGTTGCTCCGCATCACCTGGAGAGCCACCAGTTACAGGGTACGAGGGAGAAGTGGAGCTCCCGCTGCCGCCTCCATGGCCAGGGGCTCCCCTCCCGAGTTCGCCTCCCGAGGGTCCGCTGCTGCTGCCGTCACCTCCCGAGGGTCCGCTGCTGCTGCCGTTGCCTCCCGAAGGTCCTGTTTTGCCTGGGGTCGCTACCAGTCCTGCCATGCAGCAGGAAATACTGTGGTTGGAACCCCATGAAGGGGAGCTGCCGGCCACGAAGAAGGGGGGGGAGGTCAGAAGACCAGCTCCCCCAGCCGCACTTTCGCAGCAGGAAATACTGTGGCTGGAGCCCCATGAAGGGCAACTGCCAGCCATGAAGAAGGGGGGGGGAGGTCAGGAGACCAGCTCCCCCCGCCGCACTTTCGCGGCAGGAAATACTGTGGCTGGAGCCCCATGAAGGGCAACTGCCAGCCATGAAGAAGGGGGGAGAGGTCAGGAGACCAGCTCCCCCCGCAGCAATTTCGCTGCAGGAGAATGGGTGGCCAGAGCCCCACGGAGGAGATGCCGGCCATGAAGAAGGGGGGCAGGTCTGGAGACCACCCCAAAATTTTTGGCCAGAGGAGCCGGCCTGTGCGGCTGGCCATCGAAGCCTTCGGCTGTTTGGGTGGGAGGAGGACATCCCACCGTGGCCGCCACCTTTGGCCCGTTGCTGCCCCTGTTCCTGCGCCGGGACTGCTAGCGGGACTTTGGGGACTAAGGGGAGGTGGCGAAAAGGCCATGTGTGCTGCGCACAAGGGGGGGCATGTGTGGCGGACTGTCCCGCCCCTATGTATTTATTTATTATTATTTGTATTTGTTTGCGGCGCGATTGTTTTTATAATTTAAAACCCTGTGAGGATGCGTGGCTGATCAGCTACTGATTATTTAACTAGCTGACAGTCACGCATCCTTACCAAACGTGTGCAGAATAAAATAATTAACAGCTAGTATAAGAACCTGCAGCTGTCCGTGCTGTGGTGTTGAGTGTACAGAGGAGAGTACAGGGAGCGGAGAGAGCGAGGAAAAAAAAAACTAGATTTAAAAACGACTGCTAAACGCGTATTTGTTTATTCGTTTGGCCCTCGTGCCCTTTTGTTTTGTGTTGTTTGTTTAAATCTTTTGTTTTGATTATTTAGTTAATAAAATCAGCTAAACGCCGTTTCGTTCAGTTTCACCAGCCCATCCACTGTTTTGGTTCAGTTACTTCCTGGTCCGTGACGTCATCACACCTCACCACTGCAAGCCATCCTGCCACACACAGACACCAGACACACCCTATTTTCAAGCTTGTACAAACTGTATAAATATCAACTGCAACCCCACTTGGGTTAGCAGTCTCTTTTAGACTCTTCCCTTGTATACATTGATTAAAATATCTAGAGCTGTGTGGCGGTGTGTCCCGCCCCTATGTATTATTATTTGTATTTTTATTTGCGGCGCGGGTAAAAGCGCCGCGTCTTTTATTACTTATTATTTAAAAACCTCGTGAGGATGCATGACTGATCAGCTACTGATTATTTAACTAGCTGACAGTCATGCATCCTTACTAAACGATGCAGACTCTGGCGAGGGTAATAAGATAATTAACAACTAGTTAACCCTCGGCCAGAGTATAAGAACCAACAGTTGTCCGTTCTGGAGGTTGAGTGTACAGAGGAGAGTACGGGAGAGAGCGAGACCGAGGCGAGGAAACATAACATTTAAAACGACTGCTAAACAGTGTTTGTTTATTCGTTTGGCCCTTGTGCCTTTTTGTTTTGTGTTTTGTTTAAATCTTTTGTTTTTGTTTAATTATTAATAAATACGCTGAATGCCATAGCATTCAGCTTCACCCGCCAAAAAAAAAAAAAAAAAAAACGTCCTTTTCCTGGTCCGGCTCCTGGAGGCGTTGTTTGTCCCACGCAGGACACCATATGTGGCAGGCTGGCTCGCAGTGGTGACGTCACGGACCAGGAAGTAACTGAATCACAAACAGTGGATGGGCGGGTGAAGCTGAATGCTATGGCATTCAGCGTATTTATTAATAATTAAACAAAAACAAAAGATTTAAACAAAACACAAAACAAAAAGGCACAAGGGCCAAGCGAATAAACAAACACTGTTTAGCAGTCGTTTTAAATGTTATGTTTCCTCGCTCTCGGTCTCGCTCTCTCCCGTACTCTCCTCTGTACTCTCAACCTCCAGAGCGGACAACTGCTGGTTCTATACTCTGGCCGAGGGTTAACTAGTTGTTAATTATCTTATTACCCTCGGCCAGAGTCTGCATCGTTAGTAAGGATGCATGACTGTCAGCTAGTTAAATAATCAGTAGCTGATCAGTCATGCATCCTCACGAGGTTTTAAATAATAAGTAATAAAGACGGCGCTTTACCCAGCGCCAAATAAAAATACAAATAATAATACATAGGGGCGGGACACACCGCCACAAGCTGACAATAAACCTGAATCTTGAGTCTCTTTGGATAGCGGAGAATAAATCCACTACATGTGCATAGGGACAGATTTTTTCATAAAGACTGTAAAAGCCAGTTGACACATTTCATTAGCTGATCTCACATTTTTATGTCCTTGACATAAAATATATATATATATATATATATATATATATATATATATATATATATATATATATATATATATATATACAGCTCTGGAAAAATTAAGAGACCACTGCAAAATTATCAGTTTCTCTGGTTTTACTATTTATAGGTATGTGTTTGGGTAAAATGAACATTTTTGTTTTATTCTATAAACTACTGACAACATTTCTCCCAAATTCCAAATAAAAATATTGTCATTTAGAGCATTTATTTGCAGAAAATGACAACTGGTCAAAATAACAAAAAGATGCAGTGTTGTCAGACCTCGAATAATGCAAAGAAAATAAGTTCATATTCATTTTAAACAACACAATACTAATGTTTTAACTTAGGAAGAGTTCAGAAATCAATATTTGGTGGAATAACCCTGATTTTCAAGCACAGCTTTCATGCGTCTTGGCATGCTCTCCACCAGTCTTTCACATTGATGTTGGGTGACTTTATGCCACTCCTGGCGCAAAAATTCAAGCAGCTCGGCTTTGTTTGATGGCTTGTGACCATCCATCTTCCTCTTGATCACATTCCAGTGGTTTTCAATGGGGTTCAGGTCTGGAGATTGGGCTGGCCATGACAGGGTCTTGATCTGGTGGTCCTCCATCCACACCTTGATTGACCTGGCTGTGTGGCATGGAGCATTGTCCTGCTGGAAAACCAATCCTCAGAGTTGGGGAACATTGTCAGAGCAGAAGGAAGCAAGTTTTCTTCCAGGACAACCTTGTGCTTGGCTTGATTCATGCCAAAGCTGCCCGATTCCAGCCTTGCTGAAGCACCCCAGATCATCACCGATCCTCCACCACATTTCACAGTGGGTGCGAGACACTGTGGCTTGTAGGCCTCTCCAGGTCTCCGTCTAACCATTAGACGACCAGGTGTTGGGCAAAGCTGAAAATTTGACTCATCTGGGGTGCTTCAGCAAGGCTGGAATCGGGCAGATTTGTCTTTGTGAAGGACGTATGAATCAAGCCAAGTACAAGGTTGTCCTGGAAGAAAACTTGCTTCCTTCTGCTCTGACAATGTTCCCCAACTCTGAGGATTGGTTTTTCCAGCAGGACAATGCTCCATGCCACACAGCCAGGTCAATCAAGGTGTGGATGGAGGACCACCATATCAAGACCCTGTCATGGCCAGCCCAATCTCCAGACCTGAACCCCATTGAAAACCTCTGGATTGTGATCAAGAGGAAGATGGATGGTCACAAGCCATCAAACAAAGCCGGACTGCTTGAATTTTTGTGCCAGGAGTGGCATAAAGTCACCCAACATCAATGTGAAAGACTGGTGGAGAGCATGCCAAGACGCATGAAAGCTGTGCTTGAAAATCAGGGTTATTCCACCAAATATTGATTTCTGAACTCTTCCTAAGTTAAAACATTAGTATTGTGTTGTTTAAAAATGAATATGAATTTATTTTCTTTGCATTATTCGAGGTCTGACAACACTGCATCTTTTTTGCTATTTTGACCAGTTGTCATTTTCTGCAAATAAATGCTCTAAATGACAATATTTTTATTTGGAATTTGGGAGAAATGTTGTCAGTAGTTTATAGAATAGAATAAAACAAAAATGTTCATTTTACCCAAACACATACCTATAAATAGTAAAACCAGAGAAACTGATAATTTTGCAGTGGTCTCTTAATTTTTTCCAGAGCTGTATATATATATATATATATATACACACAGTGCCTTTAGTAAGTATTCACCCCCCTTGGACGTTTTCACAGTTTGTTGTGTTACAACCTGAAATCTTGATGCATTTAAATGGGATTTTTTTTTTTCTTTGATTTACACAACCTACCCAACACTTTCAATGTGTGAAAAATCGGGGTGGGGTGAAAAAACAAATCAATTCAAAATAAAAACCTGAAAAGTCTTCATTAGATAAGTATTCACCCCCTTTGCTATGACACTCCTAAATAAGCTCAGGTGCAACCAATTGCCTTCAGAATTCACACAATAAGTTAAATGGAGTCCATCTGTGTGCAATAAAAGTGGTTCACATGATTCCCACAATTGGGTAGTGCATTCAAAGCAAAGATACTACCATGAAGACCAAGGAGCTTTCAAAACAACTCCGGGATAAAGTTGTGGAAAGGCTCAGATCAGGGGAGGGGTATAAAAAGATTTCAAAGTCATTGAATATCCCTTGGAGCACAGTCAAGTCGATCATTAAGAAGTGTAAGGTATATGGCACCACCCAGAATCTGCTTAGAGCAGGCCGTCTTCCCAAACTGAGCAGCCGGTATGAAGGGCATTGGTCAGGAAGCCACCAAGAGGCCAATGACAACTCTGATAGACTTACAGCGTTCCATGGCTGAGATGGAAGAAACTGTCCATGTGTCAACAATAGCCCAGGTACTCCACAAATCCGGCCTGTATGGAAGAGTGGCAAGAAGGAAGCCATTTCTGAAAAAAGCCCATGTAAAATCCCGCTTGGAATTTGCAAAAGGCATGTGGGACACTCTGAAAAGATGTGGCAAAAGATTCTGTGGTCCGATGAAACAAAAATTGAACAATTTTTTATTTTTTTATTTATTTTTTTTTTAATATAAATTTAGTCGTTGCCAATTATTTTTTATTATTTTCTCCCAATTTGGAATGCCCAGTTATTTTATTATGCTCAGCTCACCGCTACCACCCCTGCGCTGACTCAGGAGGGCGAAGACAAACACACACTGTCCTCCAGCGTGTGCCGTCAGCCGACCGCTTTTTCACACTGCGGACTCACCATGCAGCCACCCAAGAGCTACAGCGCCGGAGGACAACGCAGCTCGCGGCAGCTTACAGGCAAGCCCGCAGGCACCCGGCCAGACTACAGGGGTCGCTGGTGCGCAGTGAGCTGAGGACACCCTGGCCGACCTAACCCTCCCTCCCCGGCGACGCCGCCATTTGAGCCGCCCGGAGCTCCGTCCTCGGTCAGCAAAGGAATATCCTGGACTCGAACTCGCGACGTCCAGACTATAGGGCACATCCTGCAATCTACGCAAGTGCTTTTACTGGATGCGCCACTCGGGAGCCCAAAAATTGAACAATTTGGCCTAAATGCAAAGCGTTATGTCTGGCACAAACCCAACACAGCACATCACCCAGGTAGCACCATCCCTACTGTGAAGCATGGTGGAGGCAGCATCATGCTATGGGGATGATTTTCATCGGCAGGGACTGGGAAGCTTGTCAGGGTAGAGGGCAAAATGGATGGAGCTAAATACAGGCAATTCCATGAGGAAAACCTGCTTCAGTCTGCAAAAGACCTAAGACTGGGACGGAGATTCACCTTTCAGCAGGACAATGACCACAAGCACACAGCCAAAGCGACACTGGAGTGGCTTAAAAACAAGAATGTGAATGTGCTAGAGTGGCCCAGTCAAAGCCCGGACTTGAATCCGATTGTGAATCTGTGGCAAGACTTGAAGATTGCTGTCCACCCAAGTTGACAGAGTTTAAACAATTTTGCCAAGAAGAATGGGTGAATATTGCACGATCCAGATGTGCAAACCTGGTAGAGACTTATCCCAAAAGACTCATAGCTGTAATTGCTGCCAAAGGTGGTTCTACCAAGTATTGACTCAGGAGGGTGAATACTTATCTAACCAAAATAGGATAGTTTTAGTATACTAATAATATGCTAAACTATACTAAAACTATCCTATTTTGGCACAAGTATACTGAAAGCATACTTCTTTTTTGTAAGGGAACATCTTTCTCTAGCTGGCGTCCATAGCCCATTTATTATTGTGGCATTAATAATATTAAAAAACCCTCAGAAAGTTTATGCAAGAGTTGTTGAATCTGATTAGTAATATTGGCCATCACTAGAAGGTGATTAACTTTACACACAAGTTAGCAGTCTTTCGTGGTTTCAGTAGGACCTGTAGAAAAGAAAGTGGCTGTATTGTTTTAATGAGTTTGTTTGGATGTTTTGATAAGTGGGGGACAGCAATTGCAGAAGGGCTTTAACCTAATTCATTGATTCTTGTCAAGGGTAGGCTTAGATGTCTAACCCATTGTTTCTTGTTTAAGATAATGAGCAGCTCCTCAACCAAAAAAGAGTAGCTGGCAAAGATGTCGAGTCGGAGTCAGGAATGCGGTCGAGGAATGAGGAAGAGGAAGATTGCACAATTCTCTTCTGAAGATGAGTCTGCTGATCAGCAGATTGTATCTAAGAAAAAAAGGTAATAGGCCAATATGTCCTATACATTGCTGTAATTTCATTGGTATGTCACATAAGATTGTACCTTGGATACTGCATGTTTCATAAATTCTACCACCTCATTGACTAATCCAAAACATGGACATTGGCATTACTATTTGGAATCCATACCATGTTATTTAACATGCTGTACTGTACTTTCCTTTCTCAGATAATACATTTACTGTTTTTATAGGTTCAAAAAAAAGGTGGTGCTTCTAGTACCAATCTTGTTTCCAAGTTGCTGGCAAGGAGAAAGGAACAATTCCCAGTAAGCTAACATTAAATATTTGAATTACAGTTATACTTTTCTGTCAAATGTTCAAGACATAACATCTTGTTGTTTTATCTCCTTAGGACAGCAAATTGAATTATGATGACCAGTCTGCATCAAGAGATTATCAGGTATGCTGAATATAACTATTTTTTCAGACATGATATATTATTATTTGTTTATTTAGCAGACACCTTTATCCAAGGCGACTTACAGAGACTAGGGTGTGTGAACTATGCATCAGCTGCAGAGTCACTTACAATTACGTCTCACCCGAAAGACAGAGCACAAGGAGGTTAAGTGACTTGCTCAGGGTCACACAGTGAGTCAGTGGCTGAGGTGGGATTTGAACCGGGGACCTTGTGGTTACAAGTCCTTGCCTTTAACCACTGGACCACTGGATATCTTATTTTCTTAAAATTTATAACACTTATCACATGGGCCCTCTATGTTTAGTTGGCTCGAGATTGTTATTAATAAATTAAAAACTGAACTTGTAAATTCTAATACTTGGTTGGATTAAATTCATTCTTTAGGCTGACAAAGAGCAGTTCTGTTCTAAGTGCACTGCACTTAAAAAATAAGATTGAGGAACTCGAGGAAGACAAGAAATAATTGCCTAATCAGATAGGTGCCATGAATGGTAAGCTTCTCCATTTTATTTTGAGTAAAGTGTATCCTTGTGGTTCACTGCTAGAGCACCGAGACATATTCTGAGCTCCCAGTATTCAAGGGAGTTGTAGTAATTGATTATGTAGTGAAAAACCATGCGACAGTTTTGTCAAATTATAACAGATCACAAGTATTAAAAAATGTTGTCATTCAGGAGATGGCTGATGACAATGCTTTACCCTCTGCTGTTTGTATTATAGATTTGCAAAGTCTAGTTGGAGAGTTGAGGCATTCCCTGAGTGGACAGCTTTGTCCACAGAACTTGACATCGCCAAGACGTCCTATCCCATCTGCAACAGCTTCCCCTTCAGCCTCGTCTTTTGAATCAAGCTCATTAGATTCTGACAGTTCTAATGAAACCGTGAGTGATCATATATTGTAATAACTGGTAACGGATTAATATACTTAGATATTTTGTCACTAGCTCATTGTAATTTTCAAATATTGTTATTATATAAACTTTCTTGCGAATACTACATTTGTTCACAATATTAATAAGAGGCCCTTTTTGGGGCAAGGAGGAAATGTCTCTAATGCTCTTGGATTATTACACTTACATTATTACATTTACTTTCTTGAATTACAGGTGTTGATTGGTGAGGGTGTCAAGGTCAACCATACTCTGTTGCGGAGGTGCAACCACAGTTAACCAACAAAGCTGGTCTGTGATCTTCTCGCCGTTGTTTTTAGCCGCGATGAGTTGGCCACTCACTCCTTAACTGGCCAAAGAGCCAGTTCAAAGGAAGTGGTAAAGCCACCCCTCAACACCAAGAAGGTCAATGCTATTTTTGGTAGGTACATGTGTCACATTATTTATTAGGTTTTGGGTGCCTCATTGTGTGACTTGCCATTTAATTCTATGAGTCAAGATAACATTTGCTTGTGTGATGCATTAGTAATATTGTGTGGATCATTTATTAAATGCAATAAAGGCTACCACCAATGTTAACACAGCAGTCATATTGGGTTCATATTCTCATCAGTCAGCTCCTTTTCCAGAGCTCTTGTTTTACGGAAAGTATCAACCACTTAAAAAATAGTCCATTTTTAATGATATGCAGTGTCCTGTTATTCATGCAATTTATAAATGAATGGTTCCTATCTCTGGACAACATGATTCTGATGCATGGTAAAAAACAATCTAAATGTACATTTCTGTTATTTTATAGCTTATACCCTGAGCAAATTTCCAACTGTGCCACTGAAGGAGCTGAAGGGAGCAGCACGTAATAAGCTAAACAATCAAAGTAAGCTCTACAAGAAACCTTTAACAGGGTGAGTTAAACTGACACATTGTATTTGTGTGATTGTCACAGGGCCTTAGGTCAAATAGGGCTCCTTAGACCAGGAGTAGTCCATTACCAGACCTTCCAATGCATTCCAGCGCAGGTCTGCTTAATTATGTCATTGAATGAATTATCAACTGATCAAACAATTAAACAAATTGAGCCCTAATATTGCAATAGATTACAAAGTCCGGTAATTGACTACCCCTGCCTTGGACAATAATCATAAGAATAATCATAAGAACACTCCAACACATGGAATTCAACTTCTTTGGAAAAATAAATCATTTATTAGTAACTTGCAAAACACAAGTCATCAAACATAACAATTATATAAAACAAATGATAATTGTTATTAGTAGTAGCAGTAGTAGTACTGGTAGTAGTAATGCTACTGTACCAACCCTCCCAATTTTCCCTGAACAGCCATCTTTCTAGATAGCATGTCCCGGTGTCCCCACAAGTTTAGTCAAATCGTATTTTTGTCCCGCTCATGGCTAGTTGTCCCATTTTTCATGAACGTCTGTGTTTGTCCATAGGCTCAACTGTAATTAAGCAGCACCCTGATGGATGAAGGTACATCTAAAGCTAACTAGCCCCATTATCCACTAACACTTTGACCCGAAAATGAAAGAAATGAATCTGTAAAGTAAGTGTTAAACCTTTGCTAAATTGATATTGTTGCTTAATTACCGCTAGGCAGCATGACAATACAATAGTAAATGGATGAAAACAAGCCGGTAATATAGGGTACCGCTATACTGCTGATACAGATTTGCTATTAATATTTACGTTTTTTTTTTTTTTTAAAGATGGAGCGATTGTTTTTTAAAGCTGATTGGTTACTGACTGGAAAGAAACCAGTGAAAGGAGGTTCACACAAAAAATTAAAACAAGGATGCATTTATTATTTTTCAAAAAATGTATCTTAACAAAAAGAAAGTTTAAACTACACAGAACACACACATTTCATTGCAGTGACAAGATATTTCATCTACATTTTATTAATATTTAAAGTAATCGCAGGTAACAAAAACCTGACATTTTACTTAGAAAATTTTAATTTCTAAAAAAAGGTAGTTTCATAAAATGACTAATAGGGTATGTGCAACTGTAATAGGTGACTAAGAAGTGATACAGTTAGCCCAGGTCTACAAATTTGCCTTTTTACCTAAGTACAGTAGTTCGCAATTTCTACTATATCGTGGATATTGTCACGACTTGGAATCAGCATGCAGTATTCTAACAATCCATTTTATAATAAACTGCAATGAATAGTGAAACGAAGTGGATTATTGGAACCCAACCACTTCAACCACATTTATAATTAAACTGATATTCATAGAACAGGGGTTTTTAACCTGGGGTACATACATAATAATCACAATACGGGTTTTGTTTTATTTATTTGTTAGGCGCGGCTGCATTTTATTGACAGCAACAGCAGGTAGTTGAATTGTTTTCGGTGTTCTGTATAGTTTCGCTTGCGAAAGAAAAACAAAGAAAGAAAACACAGAAGAGTCTGCAGAATGTGTAAAGTGACAAAAAGTTATACCAAATGCATTTTGAATTTTTTTTTTTTTTTTTTATATTGGCTTTAATAAAAAGTTTATCATTTAGCAGGTTTGTTAGTTATTAAAGTTTTATCTTGAGGATAATGTTTTTGATGTTGTAAATATTTTAAATGGCATACATAATTATGCTGAGATTATAAGTAAATGGTAACGTGATAGACATTTCCAGTGCAGACCGTTTGGGATTATTTATAATAACTGCCGAATAGAAAACAAATAAGTGTGTTTCGAAGAGATTCACAAATACTGTTTGGAATTATGTTCTAACACTAGTTGTAGAGGATAGTGACCAAGATTTGTTTGTTTGTCTGTTTTATATAAGTGTTTTCTGTTTACCCTTTTATTTTGTGCATGCGCTTGACTTTGTTGGCTATTCAACGGTATTTTCCGTCTCCAATCTTGCAATAGCTGGTTTGGTACACTATTATTCAGTAACTTTTTGTTGTTGTTATTTTTCAATATAAATCACGCCTGAGGCTTGCTGTGCAGTCATGCTTTGTATTGGCCTATTCATTTTAACTATAAAATAAGTATTTTTAAATAGAAAAAAAAGTATTTTTTACAGCTGTTGATAGATGAATCACGTCTGAAAATAAAACAAGCACGAATCTCTCAAATTCAGCAGCATTAAGCCAATCCCACTGTTTTAACTATCAAAATGATAGCTGCGGTATTTCTAGGTATAACGTATTATATCTCCGTAAGTTTCTTGTCAGTCCCAAACCGCTGTGACAAATTATGTATCAAATAAATGTTTTTTTGTTTTTTTTTTAAACTGTTAATCAGATTATTCTGCCTTTGTGATAGGTTTACCATTGAAACTGTGCTACCATTCAGTAGAGGAGAAATTGCAGTGGCACTTAAGCTGAAACCTTCAGACAGAAGGGGTAGTTTTTAAAAAAAAAAAAGTTGAAAACTACTGGAATATGCCATTGCTAAATATTATCGATATTTAATTTCTCAGAATCATTTATAATAATTTAAACCGATTTTATCAACTGTAAAATACATTCCTTACCTTTAATTTGAAAGGAAGGTCTGGAAACAACAGGCTAGTGGCGTGCAGGTATGAACTGTGAATCTCTGTGTGGTAACCTGAAGTACAGGTACCAAGGGGCGTGGCAATTCAATCCATAAATGTTGGCTTAATTACTCCAATGTGCAGTTTTGAAAGAAGCTCTTGTTATAGCAAACATTTTTACTTTAACACATCTGGTACTACACTTGTTTCCCATGCCCTATTCCATGGAAATGTGTTGCACTTGCACTTCCTAGATCACCCCAGCAGTGTCTTCTGGGTCGTGTTACTGGCTGAAAGCATGTCAGTCAATAGGGGAAGCAGCTGATTGGTTACTGACTGGAAAGCAACCAGTGAAGGGACGTTCACACAAAAAATTAAAACAAGGATACATTTATTATTTTTCAAAAAATGTATCTTAACAAAAAGAAAGTTTAAACTACACAGAACACACACATTTCATTGCAGTGACAAGATATTTCATCTACATTTTATTAATATTTAAAGTAATCGCAGGTAACAAAAACCTGACATTTTACTTAGAAAATTTTAATTTCTAAAAAAAGGTAGTTTCATAAAATGACTAATAGGGTATGTGCAACTGTAATAGGTGACTATCAAAAAGATTCAAAGGAAACCAATGCATAACTGCAATTAATAACACACATTCTAGTATACAGATGAGTGATGCTGTCCTTTCTTTAATAGGCGATAGGGTGCCAGGTTTATTTTACTGGTACGAATTACACTTTTGTTTTCTAGCAAATCCAAAATTAAAGAATATTAATTGAAGTTCTGGGAAACATGAAAAACCCATGTACAACCCAGCACCAAAAATGGACAATAGGATATTAATGTAAACAGAGCTTACACAATAATTCCAGCACATCTTATCTAGTCTGTACCATCACTTTGTAGATCTCACATTTTTCTATATGAAAGAGGCACCCATGTGTTAAACATGTGTTAGATTTTTCCGAGCATTTGTAAGAACTCTTTTCCATGTTGCACTTCCTGTTGAAGGAACCGACACAGGAGAGCTGCTTCTGGGAGTTTGAGTCCTTGAAGGAAAAAGTTCCACTTTGTCTTATCACAAACAGCTTTATCTGTTATAATTAATACATCACCCAGACTTGAGAAATAGACTTACAAAAACCCATGGTACCTAACCAACTGTAAAGACTCACTAAAACAAAGACAGGCTCAGCTGTCCTTAAAGTTATTTTTTCTTCAAACATCACTTCTATTATTGCTTACAATAGCATAACCAATTAGTTGCTTGCACTGTGCCTGGGCCTAAGGAGTTAAAGTTATCTATTACTGTAGCTATGGTTTCCAAGAAAGTCAATCCCTTTCAAAGTCCTGGTTACAAACTTAGTTTATTTAGCAGACGTCTTTATCCAATGTGACTTACAGAGACTAGGGTGTGTGAACTATGCATCAGCTGCAGAGTCACTTACAACTAAGTCTCACCTGAAAGACAGAGCACAAGGAAGTTAAGTGACTTGTTCAGGGTCACACAATGAGTCAGTGGCTGAGGTGGGATTTGAACCGGGGACCTCCTCGTTACAAGCCTGTTTCTTTAACCACTGGACCACACAACCTCCTACATACACATTTAAATCACATAGACTAAATTCCTTATCCCTACATTTGGCAAAATGCCCAGAACACATCAAAATTGAATTCAAGCCTTTTATTATCCTTTTAAAAAAAAATGCTCTATTTTAAGAGGAAGGTGTATATTAACACACTTTCTCAATAAACAGTCACAAGCATTGTGTACCTTCTGCACTGCTTTCTTAAATCCCTGTTCATACTTTACACTGTTTTGCATTATTCATTAATTCAAGACAATTTTTTTACATTCTTTTTATGAAAGCAAAAATAAAAAATGTTTCTTCAAATGTACTTTAATACCCAAATATAAACATTAAAATAACCACGATTATAATATAAAAGTTTTTGCTTTCATTACTATTCCAATGTATTATTAATAATTTGTATTTTAGTTTGTATTTTATTTTTTATCAATTTGTGTAACACTTCACTTATAATCATTACAGAATTACTAGTAAACTGCAAGAATGTAGTTTTTCCTAAATCATTATCAACAAAATTACATTTATTTAAATGATACTGTAGGGTTAAATAGTGTAATGTATACTTTCTCTCCCTGAATGAAAGCCACATAAATTCCATGCAGTGACAGGAGAAAGAACGTTCCTGATAATCTTTAATCCTTTTATAGTTTTTATAAGCACTGGCTCTTATTATGTATTTTTTTATTTATTTAATAAGTGTAATGTCAAAGGAGCAGCTAATTAAATTCCTCTCTGATTTCTGGAGGGCACTAAACAACTTCTTCTTCTTCTTCTTCTTCTTCTTCTTCTTCTTCTTCTTCTTCTTCTTCTTATTATTATTATTATTATTATTATTATTATTATTATAGGGTTATTTATTTCAGTATTGACCAAGGTTTAAAAGTTGTTTCTACATGATTTAAAATTAATCCTCCTGTATGTACTGGGTTCAAGAAAGTGCTGGCAGGATGTCCTAACAGCTGTATCCTGTGTTGCTGGAAAACTTGTAGTAGTAACTTGTTCTGTGTGCCCCCTGGCATTATGTGAGTTTTCACACTCCTCCCCCTCTGCTGGTTTCCATCAGTAATAATT
This sequence comes from Acipenser oxyrinchus oxyrinchus, assembly GCA_030684275.1. Classification (NCBI taxonomy): domain Eukaryota; kingdom Metazoa; phylum Chordata; class Actinopteri; order Acipenseriformes; family Acipenseridae; genus Acipenser; species Acipenser oxyrinchus. The sequence goes on from CM060290.1 coordinate 3,003,083, forward strand.
CATTGGACAAAATGGACACGCGCTGAGGGTGCTGCCGTTAGTGCAAGCTTTACAGTGTTTCAATACAGCAGTTTCTTGTTTCAGCACAGACAGGGTTTTTCCCAAGATGAGCTCTGCTTATTTTCACTCCATTAATCACATTCTGGCATTCAAAAATACATGCAACATCCCTTTTAGCTAAATTAATAGTATGTCCTTGATTTTTCATGTAATCTTAAAAACATACAACTCACACACAAACTAACATAAACTTAGTTCACGTCAACATTCAATAACGAAAACATTTTTAATAAAATATTTCCAGGTACATATCTTAGTTTGTTCCATTAGTGTAGTAATGCCTTTCTGCATGAGGTATTAATTATGTTATTAATTATAAGTTTTGCATTAGGTGTATGTGTGTATCTTTTATAGTTAAGTTGTTTTTAATCATTATGTTTAAATTGAGCGTGAATGTGTTGTTTACACTCGTTTTAATGTGCTTACTAATTCAGTTGCTTTAATATGCTTTTATATTAAGTTTATATACAGTATTGTGTGTTTTATATTAAGTTTATATACAGTATTGTGTTCAAATTTCAAGTTTTTTTTTATTTCCCATCGGCAAAACCAGCTACATGCAGTTTTGTGTAGCCTGACACGACTCAAAGTCACAGATGGGGGGAAGGTGAATAAAAAGACAAGATGGATGCGCCCTGTTCAAAATAACACACAGCGGACCATAAGGTCACAGAGCACTGCCCCACTTTCCCACAGAGGAAGTATGTGGTAGGCTCGCTGTGTGTGATGAGAGAGAGACTACCTCAGTTATTGGACAGAAACCAATCGGGGTCAGCAATTGTTTACAAAGGTATAAATATCAAACATTGCAAAGTTTTGTCTTTTCATCTCTTTTGAATTGACTCCATGGATATCCGTGCTTTTTAATACAAACATATGCACTGAGCTGTACTGAGGCCTTGTCCAAAGTCAGTTTGAATCTCGTGCTTATATGATTGTATTGGAGGTATACCTTTCTTGTATATAAAGTGTTTTTGAATCAAAAAACATTTGTCAGATTATTTTTTTCACTACATTAGCACAGTCACTTTATCAAACAGCGGTCTCTCTCACTCACCTCTGCCTGCCTGCATGTAGTGGTTCAGTAAGGTGCTGGCAGAGTAAACATTTCTTGCAGGGCTCCCCTGTTTCAGCATACAGTTCAGCAGGGCTCTCCTGTTTCAGCATACAGTTCAGCAGGGCTCCCCTGTTTCAGCATACAGTTCAGCAGGGCTCCCCTGTTTCAGCATACAGTTCAGCAGGGCTCCCCTGTTTCAGCATACAGTTCAGCAGGGCTCCCCTGTTTCAGCATACAGTTCAGCAGGGCTTCCCTGTTTCAGCATACAGTTCAGCAGGGCTCCCCTTTTTCAGCATACAGTTCAGCAGGGCTCCCCTGTTTCAGCATACAGTTCAGCAGGGCTCCCCTTTTTCAGCATACAGTTTAGCAGGGCTCCCCTGTTTCAGCATACAGTTCAGCAGGGCTCCCCTGTTTCAGCATACAGTTCAGCAGGGCTCCCCTGTTTCAGCATACAGTTCAGCAGGGCTCCCCTTTTTCAGCATACAGTTCAGCAGGGCTCCCCTGTTTCAGCATACAGTTCAGCAGGGCTCCCCTGTTTCAGCATACAGTTCAGCAGGGCTCCCCTGTTTCAGCATACAGTTCAGCAGGGCTCCCCTGTTTCAGCATACAGTTCAGCAGGGCTTCCCTGTTTCAGCATACAGTTCAGCAGGGCTCCCTTTTCAGCATACAGTTCAGCAGGGCTCCCTGTTTCAGCATACAGTTCAGCAGGGCTCCCCTTTTTCAGCATACAGTTTACCAGGGCTCCCCTGTTTCAGCATACAGTTCAGCAGGGCTCCCCTGTTTCAGCATACAGTTCAGCAGGGCTCCCCTTTTTCAGCATACAGTTCAGCAGGGCTCCCCTGTTTCAGCATACAGTTCAGCAGGGCTCCCCTTTTTCAGCATACAGTTCAGCAGGGCTCCCCTGTTTCAGCATACAGTTCAGCAGGGCTCCCCTGTTTCAGCATACAGTTCAGCAGGGCTTCCCTGTTTCAGCATACAGTTCAGACCACCAGTAATCTCTTAGCTAATCTCAACTGATACCTGTAATAGTAACAAATAGTTAGCTGTATGCTGAACAACGAATCAACTACTTTTTAACCCCTCTATGTCTCACCATATACTGGCATGTGCAATTGGTTTGTCTTTGTGGATCATCTAACCATTTTCAGACCAGACTAGAGAGTGGATATTGTGTGCTTGAGTGCTATAATTGGAGTCTGTTACTTATTAATAGGCCCCTACCAAATTTACGGTACATTTCCGTAAATTTCACGGTCATAACATTTTAAAAATCTTAAAGTTCACGGTTTTAACTATTAAATCTTAAATTTCACGGTGGTGTAACAAAGTATGAACATGTACTTAAAAATGGCAACATATAAAAATTTAAAGCCTTGAAGTTAACAAAAGCATGTGACTAACAAAGTAGAAACGCTAGAAGAAAATGAAACTGTTCTGGTTTTAAAACGTCATTCTATGCAACATTAACTCAAAAACTATTCTGAAATGCTGTTTTTCTTCATTCCCTGTCTCTGCGGTGTGAATACCTGTCTGTATTTAGACACAGCTCTCTCTGCATTCACAGAGTTTGTTGGAACTCACAGTCAGCACATTACTAGGGATGGCTCTGTAGCTGGACAATCTATCCAGAGGCTAAGAAATATAAACGTGAAGTGTCTGAAATTACTGACATATTTGTTTTATTGTTTTTTTGTCCTGCAGTGCTTGTAATGTATTTTTCTGTTCATACTACTACTTGGTATATATTTGGCTTCCAAATTCTTTTACATGATCCGCTACTGATTGTAGCACTTTCTAATTTATTTTGGACACTCATTTTAAAATGTAGGTCTAATTTGACTCGCATGACGGTACTACCAGTTGAGATCTGTAGGTCATACTAAACCCGCCCTGGATGCCCGTGTCTACCAATCAGTAAGTAGAGCCCAAGTGTCAATCAATAAATCCTCTCCAGTTCATGATGAGCTTTCTTTTTTAAATTAAAACAAGCTAACAATCACATCAGGAACCTGTAATGGTGGCAGCGTGGTGAGCGCCAGCACCATGCAAAGGAGCATACGAACAGCTGTAAATAAATAATCTAAATGCATGACTGAAAAAGTGGTGCTCACAGTTAGGCTTTACCTTCCTTGAACATTGGCACTTTACAGAGCGTTTAAAAGGGACCAAGAACAAAGTACACAGAAAGGATACTTGGAACTGCAAACTCAAATCAAAAAGGAAGTTAGAAAGGCCAAGAGAGAGATAGAAATGAGCATGGCTAAGGGGGCTAAAACAAATTCCAGAAAGTTTTTCCAGTGTTATAACATGCAAGAGAACATTCAAAGAGGAGGTAAAATGTCTAAGAGATGCAAATGGCAAAATCATAGACGAAGAGAAAATAGCAAATGTACTCAATTATTACTTTTCACAAGTTTTTACAAAGTAGGATACAGATAACATGCCCCACATGTCGAGCTGTTCCTATCCAGTGTTAAATAACTAGAGGCAGAAGTGTTAAATGGACTAGGAGCTCTTAAAATAAACAAATCCCCTGGGCCGGATGAGATCCTCCCAATAGTACTCAAAGAACTGAAAGAAGTTATTTACAAACCAGTAACCAAGATCATGCAACAGTCTCTTGAGACAGGGGTTGTACCGACAGACTGGAGAATTGCAAACGTAATACCAATCCACAAAAAGGGAGACAAACCCGAACCTGGTAACTACAGACCAATAAGCTTGACTTCTATTATATGTAAACTTATGGAAACTATAATAAGATCCAAATGGAAAATTACCTATATGGTAACAATATTCTGGGAGACAGTCAGCATGGTTTTAGGAAAGGGAGATCGTGTCTAACTAACCTTCTTGATTTTTTTTGAGGATCGACAATGGATAATTGCAAAGCATATGACATGATCTATTTAGATTACCAGAAAGATTTTGACAAAGCCCCATATAAAAGATTAATTCTCAAACTGAACACAGTTGGGATTCAAGGAAATGCATGCACATGGATTAGGGAGTGGTTAACATGTAGAAAACAGAAACTACTGATCAGAGGAGAAACCTCAGAATGGAGCGAGGTAACCAGTGGTGTACCACAGGGATCAGTATTAGGTCCTCTGCTATTCCTAATCTACATTAATGACTTAGATTCTGGTATAGTAAGCACACTTTTTAAATTTGCAGATGACACAAAAATAGGAGGAGTGGAAAACACAGTTGCAGCAGCAAAGGTCATTCAAAATGGTCTAAACAGCATGCAGAACTGGGCAGACACATGGCAAATTTACATCCTGTCAAAATGTGCCTTAATGTTGCAGGTGATTAACACAAAGGACATGAGGGATCCTCACCCACCCAGAGGTCTAGATTCTGTGGTGATGGGAGAACATCATATGTGATGTGATGAGGAAACTGATCCTGCTCTGTTCCATTGACCATAGGTCTTGCCAGCTGATCTTGCATTGTTCCACACTCTCCCATCTCACCACCACAGCAGTCATTTTGACAGTTTTCATGTTTAAAATTTAAATTACTGTGCATGTGTGAAAGATACACAGTTGTCTGTTCTTGACTTTTTCTAAATGCATGCATTAAATACCCTGATGACGTTTGAAAGGAAGGATCACAAAAATAAAGAAGTTATAATCCCCTCTACCTAGAACTGCCAGATCAGTCATTTTGACTGCCTTTACAATACATGTTTTTTTTATTTTTTATTTTGAATATAACCTACAGTATTCTATTTTATTTTTATATACAAGCCTGTTGTTATCTGTATTGGACCTGGCAGCCATTAATTATTTAGTTTTGTACAAGGAATGCACCGGTGAAATTATCAGTAGGAGAGATTTGATCTTGAAGCTAGCCACAGCGCTTCAGCAGAAATATTTTGATCGGAAAACTGCAAAGCAGCAGGCTGCAACAGCTCAACCTGGATTCTGTTTTGCACTGAGTGACACACACAAGAGAAAACATGTGTTACTTTCATTTTAAATTAAAAAAGAAGTTCGTTTTCACAGTTTTGTATGTACATATACCTGTTTACACACTAGTTTCTTTTGAAATGTTTATTTTATTATAGTTTTTCATTTTTTGAAGTAGTGCTTTATATGTGGTAAAGTATAGCAGCAAAGCAGCAGTCGACCTCAGAATCTGGTAGTCAACGCATTTGCGGGGTTGTGAAGGTTTCTGACAAAAGTGCATATAGTGCCATATAAATGACATTTTAGAATATGAATAAATAAATCCAAGCAGTTATAAAAGCACTATGTTCACTAACAGAGCACCAGATATTATCAAATACATTTTTTTATTTATTTATTTTTTAAAGTGATGGCAACCCAACTATGTTTTACTTCCACTTTCAAATGAGTACCTCTAAGTTTTAATTATTTATTTATTTCTTAGCAGACGCCCTTATCCAGGGCGCCTTACAATTGTTACAAGATATCACATTATTTTTTTTCATACAATTACATTATTTTTTTACACATTATTTTTACATACAATTACCCGTTCATACAGTTGGGTTTTTACTGGAGCAATCTAGGTTAAGATTGAACCTAGGATTGAACCCACGACCCTCCGGTCAAGAGTCCAGAGCCCTAACCACTACTCCACACTGCTGCCAGCACATTGTGGAGCCTGTGTTTCATGTCAGGCTGCGATCAGGGCAAACAGTGATATTAGGTACAGGTATAATAAAGTTGCCAGGTGCTACTCACAGCATGATAGAGTTGGCTGGGTTCTGTGCCATCTTCACCAGTCCTTTGGTGCTGTGTTTGCCTTTGAGGAGTTTAATAGAAAAGTAGTCTGCAGTCAGAAACTCATTGCAATGGACTTGAGCTACCTGCAAAAACACAATGCAGAAAGCCTGTTGTGACATCCATCCCCTTTGGGGATTCTTGCAGTTCCCTAAACAAAATGGAAAATCTAATTGTGTGTGTCGCAAAAAAAAATTACTTTATGATAAATCCAACAAAGACTACAAAGAAAAAAAAGAAAACAATGCCACGGACTTGTACTGTATTATAAAACATGAAATTATTAACTGATACCAAACATAAACACATAAGAACATAAGTACATAAGAAAGTTTACAAACGAGAGGAGGCCATTCAGCCCATCTTGCTCGTTTGGCTGTTACCTTATTGATCCCAGAATCTCATCAAGCAGCTTCTTGAAGGATCCCAGGGTGTCAGCTTCAACAACATTACTGGGGAGTTGGTTCCAGACCCTCACAATTCTCTGTGTAAAAAAGTGCCTCCTATTTTCTGTTCTGAATGCCCCTTTATCTAATCTCCATTTGTGACCCCTGGTCCTTGTTTCTTTTTCAGGTCAAAAGTCCCTGGGTAGACATTGTCTATACCTTTTAGGATTTTGAATGCTTGAATCAGATCACCGCGTAGTCTTCTTTATTCAAGACTGAATAGATTCAATTATTTTAGCCTGTCTGCATACGACATGCCTTTTAAACCCAGAATAATTCTGGTTGCTCTTCTTTGCACTCTTTCTAGAGCAGCAATGTCCTTTTTGCAACGAGGTGACCAGAACTGAACACAATATTCTAGATGAGGTCTTACTAATGCATTGTATGGATTTTGTGCAGTATAGGTTATTACAAGCATATACTTTTTATTTCAGTTGTACAATGGCCTAACCTAGAGACACATATCAGAGAAAGAAGCGTGACAGGGCAGCCAAGAGCGGTCAGGGCTTAACAGTCAGAAAAGATGGGCAGTACATGAAAATGATGGAATTTCTGGCTCCATGCACCTAGTAGAAGGTCATTGTTGTAAAGTATTTTCAGTAGCTCATTGCTAGCTTCTCAACTTTTATATACATTTATTACAAGAGCGAGTGTTTGAAAATGTTTTAATGTTTTTATTATGTACATTAATTATGTATTTTATTAAGAACATTATTATAGATCTAATAGAAATGTAATAATTAGCAAACATTCCATCAGCGTTTGTTGATCATTAAGTTTATACTACATTTAACATTTTTTTGTGTTCAAAGTTATGTACAACAGAATTGTATTTATTTTTTATTAAAATACTGTAACTAGGTATATTTACTACAAAGCCTCCACTAGAATGTCAATGACCAATCATTCGAAACATTTAAACCAGTGGAGGCTCCCTAGAGGAGACAAGGGAGGCAGTGCCTCCTCAAAATTTCAAAGTAATTTTATATACACATCCTCCCACCCTTAAAGGACCACCCGCCCTCAAGTCCCATCTTTTTTTTCTTCACCGTCTTCCACGGCTGGGCTTGAGGGTGGATAGGTCCTTCCGGCTCTTCCATGGTGGGACAGAGAACCGGCGAGGAGGGACCCGGACAGCTGACCAGGGCGACCGCAGGACAGGCCGGTGACTGGGAGCAAGAAATGGTAGGTAGAGGTGTGTGGCTGTGGTCCGGCGCAGTGACGTATGCGGCTTCAGGGGGAGCGGAGTAGGGTACCAGGCAAGCAATTGTGCCTGGCAGTGCTGCAACCTGGGAGAAAGGTCAAGTGGAGGGAGGTCCAGGCATTCCAGCAAGGTGTCCATGATGCCGGGACAAGGGACCGCACTCGGCAGTGCCAGACTGGCTTGCAGGGGTGGTTGCTGGGGTTGTGGGGGAGGTAACTTCATCACCTCCTCTCTGGTTTTTCTCCCTCTGGGCGGTGCTTCTCCCTCTGATCTGCAGACAGCGCTGCTTCTCCCTCTGGATCTGCAGACAGCGGGGCTTCTCCCTCTGGAGCTGCAGACAGCACTGTCTCTCCCTCTGGAGCTGCAGACAGCAGTGCCTCTCTTGCCTGCTCCCACTTGTGGAGCAGCAGCTCTAGCTGTATCTCCTGTCTCCATCTCCTGTTCTGCTCGACCTGAGCAGCGGCATTTTTTTTTTATCTGCTTGATCAATTCGTCTAAGCTTTCCATTTTTACTTTTGGGTCTATAGGGCTTCACACACACTGCCACCAATATAACACGGCTTCACTCTCTCTTGTTCGTTTTCCCTTTAAAAATGTATATCCGACACAAAACTTTTTTTTTAGCAATTACGCGCATGTTAAATAATACAAAATAAACACCTAGCTCTTTTCGAGCACTAACTAAACATTAAGGATCACCCTGACTAATACACTGGACAGCTAAGCTGTTCACCAGTAGACCTAAACACATAGTTTGATACTTTATACACAGAGCCATACATACAGTACTTACATTTGTGACTGCTCGGAAAGAGGGCACACCCTTCTGCTTCCTTCTACTCAGCAGCTGTCTCCCTTTAAAACTCTGCACCTGGCTTTAATGTACAATGATTGCCAAGAGCAGGTGATAATTAACAATAATTACATTTACACATGTTTTTGGCAGGGATGATTTTAACCCCCTCCCTGCTCGTCTACAATACATACATAGTTTTAGTTTTTAAAATAACCTTTATTACCAAATTTGGCAAACAATCATATGAAACATTACATTTCACAATCATAATCAACAATCGTCTTAAAACATTACTATTCTTTAATTACATAAATAAATACATTATTATTTATTTCTTAGCAGACGCCCTTATCCAGGCGACTTACAATTGTTACGAGATGTCACATTATTATAATTTATTTTTTTACATACACTTACCCATTTATACAGTTGCGTCATTACTGGTGCAATCTAGGTAAAGTACCTTGCTCAAGGGTACAGCAGCAGTGTCCCCCACCTGGGATTGAACCCACGACCCTCCGGTCAAGAGTCCAGAGCCCTAACCGCTACTCTATACTGCTGCCTTACACTTTTCATCATGCCTGTGCATGGTAACAATTAATTTTCCAGCTTCAAACCAAAATTAGGCGCACACAGGTTTTGTAGACTTGAGAACGGGGCTGGATTTAAGTATATTTGCCCACGAGATATTAGAGCAGAAGAGACCCGACCACCCACCCCCCAAATAAAGTTTAAAAAAAAATGAAAGTAAAAAAAAAACTGATTTAAAACCAAGCGAACAAAATATAATTGACCAAAACCAATTTAAATAACAGTATACAATGTTACTATGCGTTCTTACTACAATGCAATACAGTGCACTCTGAAAGCAATATGAAAAATGACTCACCACTTTAAAATGTCCTCCTTCTTGATTTTGCCCATGCAAAGTCTTTGATGATATCAGTGAAATCCAACTTTCTCAAAATGGTTTGTTTCCAAGCAAAGTTACCATATGATTGGCCTCTGCAGTTTGAAAAGTCGATTCCATTCTTGACAGTAGTTTGAGATGACATCAGCGAGATTCTCACCTGAATGATCAGTGATAGGAAGGAAACTCAGAAATTGTTAAACAGGAGCCCCAGTCACATCTACGTAGTGCATAATGAAGGTGAGCTGATATACGTAAGATTGATCAGGTGTGCTGTCAACACTGTTTTAGGAAAGGGAGATCGTGTCTAACTAACCTGCTTGATTTTTTTGAGGATGCAACATCGACAATGGATAATTGTAAAGCATACGACATGGTTTATTTAGATTTCCAGAAAGCTTTTGACAAAGTCCCGCATAAAAGATTAATTCTCAAACTGAACGCAGTAGGGATTCAAGGAAATGCATGCACATGGATTAGGGAGTGGTTAACATGTAGAAAACACAAAGTACTGATTAGAGGAGAAACCTCAAAATGGAGCGAGGTAACCAGTGGTGTACCACAGGGATCAGTATTAGGTCCTCTGCTATTCCTAATCTACATTAAAGGTTTAGATTCTGGTATAGTAAGCAAACTTAAATTTGCAGATGACACAAAAATAGGAGGAGTGGCAAACACTGTTGCAGCAGGAAAGGTCATTTAAAATGATCTAGACCGCATTCAGAACTGGGAAAACACATGGTAAATGACATTTAATAGAGATACGTGTAAAGTACTGCACGCAGGCAATAAAAATGTGCATTATAAATTTCATATGTGAGATACTGTTGAAGAAGGAATCTATGTAAAAAACCTAGGAGTTTATGTTGACTCAGAAATGTCTTCATCTAGACAATGTGGGGAAGCTATAAAAACAGGTCAACAAGATGCTTGGATATATTGTGAGATGTGAATTTTAATCAAGGGAAGTAATGTTAAAACTTTACAATGCATTAGTAAGACCTCACCTAGAATATTGTGTTCAGTTCTGGTCACCTTGTTACAAAAGGATATTGCTGCTCTAGGAAGAGTGCAAAGAAGAGCAACCAGAATTATCCCGGGTTTAATAGGCATGTGGTATGCAGACAGGCTAAAATGATTTAATCTATTCAGTCTTGAACAAAGATGACTACGCGGTGATCTGATTCAAGCATTCAAAATCCTAAAATGTATAGACAATGTCGACTCAGAGGACTTTTTTGACCTGAAAAAAGAAACAAGGACCAGGGGTCACAAATGGAGATTAGATAAAGCGGCATTCAGAACAGAAAATAGGAGGCACTTTTTTACACAGAGAATTGTGAGGGTCTGGAACCAACTCCCCAGTAATGTTGTTAAAGCTGACACCCTGGGATCCTTCAAGAAGCTGCTTGATGAGATTCTGGGATCAATAAGCTACTAACAACCAAACGACCAAGCTATGTAAAAAAACAAAACAACAGCAGGCCATGTCCTCAACCCGCTGTAGAGTAGACCTCGTCGGCTGCCCTGGCCCGCCCACCTCGGTGCGTCGGGCCTTCAAAAAAAAGAAATCAACAACAATAGCAGTGTGCTCCCTTGTAATATTATTGTGACTGTATATATTTCATTGTACTCCATCCACAGATTCGCCCGCCGTGGCTTCAGCCTGTGTGTCCCCTGGTATACGCTACATGCTGACCAGGCGTGTGACTACACATGGTTAGGGTAGGCACCGCTGCTTCAGCTGTCCCCCAGTGCTTCGTACCTCAGTGCACGCTCAGCCCTTGGTACTTCGGTGCACTCGGTGCACGCATTGCCCAGTGCACTCGGTGTCTGGTGCACACAGTGCGCTCAGTGCTTATGCACCCGTTGTGCATGGTGCTTGGTGCCCGGAGCAGTGGCCAACACGACGATTGTGACACATCTGGCGAGCCTGGGCCTCACCATCAAAGAGTGAAGAGTCCGCTTATACCGGTGCAGTGCACGACATACTTGGGGCACCGGTTGGACTCTAGCATGCATACCTGTTGGACGACAGAGTAGCAGTTATTCGGGGTTGTCTCTCCCTGTTCCAACAGGGATCGAAGGTCCCCTTGGTGCGGTTCCAAAAATTGTTGAGTCTGATGGCATTGAGCTGAGTGTATTACGCATGCGCCCACTCCAAGCATGGCTCAATGCGTTCCACTTACACCCCAAGCGCGACAGACACCGTCGGCTGACAGTGTCTCACACGTGCTCCGCGGTCTTAAGATGCCCTCTCACCTGTGCGGGGGTGTGTGGATGGGAGTGGCGTTAACTTGCCAAGTGGTGACAACAGACGCCTCCAACTTGGGTTGGGGGACGTTCTGGGAAAGAAGAGGAGTCCGTGGCACCTGGTCAGGCCATTGCACAGCCCTGCACACAAATATGCTGAAGCTGCAGGCTGTTTTTCTGGCTCTCCAGCACTTTCTTCGAGTGTTTCATGGGAAACATGTGCTGGTCTGAAAGGACAACCATCACAGCCTCTGGTCCTGGGGATGATTCGCATCGCCTTCCGGCTCCTGATTTAGGCACAACGGAACCTGCTGTCCCTATGGGCAATGCATCTTTCTGGAGTAGCGATCTTGGCAGTGGACCTCCGTAATGTTGTTGGTGGTCATCTTCTCTTTCAGGGAACCAGGGTTACGGTAGCCTAATGTTTTCTATTGCAGAGACTTAAAGGTATCCATGGTAAAATGGTAAAATTGTCTCTATTGTATAGGTTCATGCTATGTGAAGAGTGCTGTATCAGCTAATGTGAAACAGGTGTGAACCAAACCCAGATTTTAGAGTATGGAATTCTATAGGATTAAGACTGTGCATGTTTAGAGTCAAATAAGGTGCACCTCTATATAAGCTTAGCGGGAGACTGTATTCATTTGAGTTGCTTGGGTCGAAATGGATTGATAACAACTACCTCTGGACATCTTCTGAAAGGTAATGACTACCTACTTTTTTGACTGCAAGTTAGGTGAGACTACCATTAGTCAACAAAAAGAATGGATTGCATTCATTGTGATGTTTCTGTATCTTGAATCAAATGTAAATAAATGTAGTCAAGAATAATATTTCATTAATCAATAAACCGTGTCATTCGAATAATTATAAAAGTATAATTGTCTGATTCATTATTGTAAATAATAAAGTTACCACAACCTACAGTGGAAATATGAAAATTATACACCCTGTTAAAAAAGCCTTGCTAAATCCAGGCAACTAAGTATTGAGAACCAATCAAACTCTTAGAGAGTGTCTAATATAAATAAAACCTGTTATGACTTTACCTAATAAAAAAAACACGTTTTATTTATGATTATTTGACTTACCTTACTATAATCGGTTTTGTTTTAAAAAAAAAAAAAGTCAATTATAACCATTCAATTATGAGATGCCAAAAAACATGGGTAACACTTTACGTGAAGTGTCTCTAATTACTGTGTATTAATATAGTTACATAGTAAATACATGTGTACTTACACACATAATTACAATGTTGTTATGCATAGTTACAATGCGCTAAATGTGTAAATCTTTTTCCGACATATGCAACCAAATTGTACCAGAAAAGTGTTTGGGTTAGGGCTAAAGTTAGAGAGGGGGTAGGGTTAGGTCAGGTTCAGGATTAACCCTTTGCGGTCCATTTTCGGACTGGGTCCGACACTGCAATTATTCCTATCAGGTCCTTTGTCAGACCCTGTCCGACATCATCCAAAAAACTCAAAAAAGTCGTTTTTTCTACGGAAAAAGCTGAGAAAACCATTCAATGGCCGAGTGGGAGCGAAAGGAGCCGAGACAAGCCGATAAAAAAAAAAAAAAAAAACCCGTTTGACTGTGGAAAAAAATACTTTTAAACAGCGCGTCTAAAATTAACTGCTCTTGTGAAAATAAATTATACCTGGCGAGCCTGACGCACAATTAACAAATGGACTGCAAAGGTTTAAGGTTATATTCTGCAAAAAACATGGTAAAAAGAATTAGTCAAAAATCTAAATCTGCACACCTGTGGATACTATTGTGAGCAGTTAATATATTCTTAAAACAATAACCGCATCCTATTATAATGTACAAACCCGTTTTCAATATCGCTCTCTGAAAATGATAGTGGATTTACACGTTACAACAAGCCAAATATAGACCACATTCCAGGCTGTTTAAAGTTCATAAATCGTGTTTGTTCAACATGAGTGAATGATTCAGTACTGGGAATCTCTTCTTAGAAAGATGGTATTTATTAAGCATGCAACAAAATAAGTTTAAAAATCACACAAAACAGTTACACAATTAATATCACATTAAAAGCATTACAATGAGAAGGTTTTGAACAACAATTTACCAAAGAAATATTTGTACATACTGGGATTGCACAATACCTGAATAGATATTTAAGAGTATTGTTACCTAGCCTGGAAAGCAGTCACTTTCAGCGTTCTGTTACCTTGTGTTTCTCCGAGTGTCAGAGACCCTGACCTAGATGGTTAGATACTGAGAGCTGAGGGCTCCAGGTGCAGTCTTGTAGTTTCTTTGAATCTGAGCGAGATCAGTAGATCCGAGGGGCCGTCGGGAGATCAGGGAGCGGGTATCCAGCAATCAGAGGGGCAGTAAGGTGATCAGGGAGCGGGTATCCAGCAATCAGAGGGGCAGTAAGGTGATCAGGGAGCGGGTATCCAGCAATCAGAGGGGCAGTAAGGTGATCAGGGAGCGGGTATCCAGCAATTAGAGGGGCAGTAAGGTGATCAGGGAGCGGGTATCCAGCAATCAGAGGGGCAGTAAGGTGATCAGGGAGTGGTCAGGAGATCAGAGGGGCAAGGACCTAATGTTTACAGTCAGTATGCTCTGATTGGATAGTTTGGGCCTGAATGGTCTTGAAACCTTGATTGATCGCTCCCCCCTTCCTCTGTCTGATTAGTTCATTATCATAAACTGGAAAGGGGAAACTTTTAAAACATGCATAACTTTTGCTAAATAATTCAGAATTCCCATTAATTTTCCCATAAGAAATTACATTTCTTTAGACACCAAATATGTTGGGTTGCTACTTTGGCTAGACATCGCAAACAGTTTAATTCTCTTAAGAATTTAATACCTGGGTTATTCTGTGCTTGTTAGGCAGTTTAAGAATAAAATCACTTGCATCTTGTACTCATAGTGGTTTTAAATCAGTATGTTGTGACATTTGTCTTAAATCTCTAAATATTTAAGCTAATTTAAAGTGGTCATTTTTCTCTCTTTCAGGCTTTGCTTTGATCGGGTTTGATTTGCCTTTTGTTTCCTGCGTGCCTAATGTGTTCAAGGTGTTAGATCGATCATTATCGCTAGACAAAGCTAGACAAATTAGATTAAAGATTGAATTCAATTTAGTTCTGTTAAAATGCAATATATTTGCGATGACAAAGACTATATGACCTACAAACACCAATACTTGCCATACATCTATTTATATCATTTTTAACCCTTTGCAGTCCATTTATTTAGTGCGTGTCGGGCGCGTCAGGTCCAATTCATTTTCACACGCGCAGTTAATTTTAGACGCGCTGTTTAAAAGTATTTTTTTCCACAGTCAAACGGGTTTAAAAGGCCCTGCATATCAACAAAGCACTCACTAGGCATCTCCAGCCCCGCCACACCCTTTCATTCACTATAGCTTTCACATATGCTAAGAAATAAATAATAATAATAATAATAATAATAATAATAATAATAATAATAATAGTCGTACATACCGATCAATCATCTCCTGATCACTCGTTTTTATCACCAAACGCCTCAATAATGCGATCCAAGTCATTATTTTATTACTATAACATCTGAAAAAAGCTCTGCAAATGTCCGTGATATTCTCTGAGCGCTGATGCAGTAGCAGCCAACTTGTTTCCGTATGTCCGCCGTTATCTGATGCAGGGGCAAGTATGACTATTCATGAGATACAGCCTTTTTTCGGCTTGTCTCGTTCCTGTCGCTCCCATTGAATGGTTTTCTGCGACTTTTTGATGATGTCGGAAAATATGTGTTCATACTTTCCATACATTGCAATTCTGCCAGCAGAGATCCCAGTTGGAGTTGATACCAGAAATGTTTATAGGTAACATTGTATTACTATTATTATTATTATTATTATTATTATTTATTTCTTAGCAGACGCCCTTATCCAGGGCGGCTTACACTCGTAAACAAAAATACATTTCAAGAATCACAGAGCAAGTAATACTACAATTAAGAGCAAGATAAATACAATTATTTTGGTTCTAGCAAGTACAACAAACTACGATTCAATAATGGAGCAGATAGTGTCAGTGATAGTTACATCAGGATATAATTAAATACAAAATACAACGGATTAAATAACACTTGACAGATTACAGTACTCTAAAGTACAGGATTAAATGCAGTGAAATAGGGGGCAGATAAGAGCACATTTAAGGAAGAGTGATAAGTGTTCAGAGGGAAAAAAGAGGAGTTCTATAGGTGCTGTCTGAAGAGTCTTGAGGAGGCGCCGGAAGGTGGTCAGGGACTGGGCAGTCCTGACATCTGTAGGAAGGTCATTCCACCACTGCGGGGAGAGGGTGGAGAAGGAGCGGGCTCTGGAGGCAGGGGAGCGTAGAGGAGGTAGAGCCAGTCTTCTAGTGCAGGAGGAGCGGAGAGGTCGAGTGGGGGTGTAGGGAGAGATGAAGGTCTGGAGGTAGCTGGGTGCAGTCTGGTCAAGGCATCTGTAGGCTAGTACAAGAGTCTTGAACTGGATGCGAGCGGTGATCGGGAGCCAGTGGAGTGAGCGGAGCAGTGGAGTTGCGTGGGAGAAGCGAGGCAGAGAGAACACCAGACGAGCAGCTGAGTTCTGGATGAGCTGGAGCGGATGGGTGGCGGACAAAGGGAGGCCAGCCAGGAGGGAGTTGCAGTAGTCTAGGCGGGAGAGTACCAGGGCCTGGACCAGGAGCTGGGTCGCGTAGTTGGTGAGGAAGGGTCGGATTCTTCGTATGTTGCTCAGGAGGAATCGGCAAGTGCGTGCCAGAGTGGAGATGTGCTGGGAATAACAGAGGCAGGGGTCCAGGGTGACTCCGAGGTTCTTAGCTGAGTAGGAGGGAGAGAGAGTGGTAGATACCAGAGGAACAGAAATAGAGAGATCAGAGGAGGGGGAGGAGGGAAAGAACAGAGGTTGAGTTTGAGGTGATGTGAGTGCATCCAGGAGGAGATAGCAGACAGAGAGGTAGAGATACGAGAGGGGATGGTGGAGACAGAGGTGGAGAAGGAGAGGAAAATCTGAGCATCATCAGCATAGAAATGGTATGAGAAACCATGGGATGTGATGAGGGGGCCCAGGGAGCGGGTGTAGAGAGAGAACAGGAGAGGACCCAAGACTGACCCTTAGGGGACTCCTGTTGAGAGAGGGCAAGGTGTGGAGGTTGCTCCATGCCAGGTCACCTGGTAAGTGCAGTTGGAGAGGTAGGAGGAGAACCAGGCCAGAGCAGTGCCAGAGATTCCAAGGTCAGCGAGAGAGGATAGTAGAATAGAGTGATCGACAGTGTCAAAGGCAGCAGAGAGGTCGAGGAGAATTAGAACAGAGGAGAGGGCTGAGTTTAGTGAGTTGGTGACAGACAGGACGGTGGTTTCAGTGGAGTGAGCAGAGCGGAAGCCAGATTGGAGAGGGTCGAGCAGAGAGTGGTTGGACAGGAAAGGAGAGAGCTGGCGGTGTACTGCCCGCTCGACGGTTTTGGGGAGGAAGGGTAGGAGGGAGACAGGACGGTAGCTCTACATATATTACATATTTTATAGCCAAGGTCTGAGTTTCTATCAATAGAGCCTCCAATTGGCTCCTCCACATGTAGGATTTTAAATTCTGTGAAATTCTAGGCTCTACTCTACCGGTAGACATTGGGTTCCTTCAAGTTGACATGGAAAGCGTTTTATTTTCTGGTGAATTTCCTAAGTCTAAGGATTCAGTCAATCTTGCATTTGCTCTGCTTGATTGGGAAAAACCCCTTGATCCCGACATTTCAGAATTGGTTTTCTCCAACATGACAGCCATGAAATTGAGGCTGTCGCTCCGGATGTAAGATCTCCCAGCGAAGACGTAAAGAATGGGGTTGATGCTGCTGCTAAAGAACGCGATGGCCGTCACGCTGGGCCTGGCGATTTTAGCCACATACAGGAGGGCATTCTTGAGTGATTCTTCCCCAGCTAAAGCACCCGAAACCTGGATGAGGTTCACAATGTGGTAGGGCATCCAGAAGACAGAGAAAGCGACCACAATGGGAAGGATAATCTGTCTGCTTTTGTTCTCAGACAGGGTGCTTTTCAATTTCCAGCAAATGTATAAAGAGCAGAAGAGGATCATGGAGAAGGGAATCAGGAACCCAGCGGTGGTCTCCATCAGGTATTGGAAAATCATGTGCTTTGGATCGTTGTGGAACAGTATGCAGTAAAACAATCCTCCTTTTGTGAAAACCCTGTATTCAGCCCTGTATTCAAAAAGGAGAAAAAGAAAATACTAGCTTGTTAGTAATGTAGGGCTGGGTTTTACACTTACTTTTAATAGGTTGTGTTGAGAACATTTTTTTCAGTTAAATATTCCAGTTTAAAGACCTACAACATGACAGCAAATATATATTAGTTAGATTTTAAACTGGAATATTTAATATAATGGCCAAAAACTCCTTTTTTAACACAGAGTAGTTGCGCTCCCAAGGGAGCATCTTTTTTCTGAGGTAAACGATGGGGTGTTCTACTCCATTTACTATTTGGGACAAGACTGCACCCAAACCCACATCCGATGCATCGGTGTGGAGGATGAATCTCTTAGTGAAGTCTGGAGTGATGAGGGTGGGGGCCAGGAAGTGTCTCTGCTTAACAATATCAAACGCCCCCTGACATTCTTCTGCCCACTTAATTGAATTTGGTGCGCTCTTTTTGCTGAGGTCAACTAAGGGATTGACCACTGTGGCATACTCGAGGATAAATCTTCGGTAATAACTGGCTAAGCCCAGTAGAGACCTCACCTGAGCCTTGGTTTTGGGGATTGTCGTGTTCACCAAGGCCTGGACCTTGGTGACAACGGGTTTCACCCTTCCATTCCCCATTACAAATCCCAAATATTGTGTCTCTTTCTTGGCAAACGCACATTTTCTCAAGTTAGCTGTCAGCCGGGCTGCCCTTAGAGACTGAAGGACGGCTGTAATCCTAGCCAAATGCTCTTGCCAGGTGGAGCTGTAAATCACCACATCATCAATATACGCTGCTGCATATTCATGATGTGGGCTAAAACCTGGTCCATCTGTCTCTGAAAGGCAACAGGCGCACCATGTAGCCCAAACGGCATGGTTTTGAAATAAAACAGCCCTTCTGGTGTTGAAAGTGCGGTTTTCTCTCTAGAACTGTGGGTTGGTCCCTTTGCCAGATCCAGGGTCGAGATAAACTTCGCCTTCCCCAGTCTGTTTAGAAGTTTGTCGACCCGAGGTATAGGGTACGCATCGAACTTGGTAATAGCGTTTACCTTCTGGAAGTCCACACAGAAGCGATTGGTGCGTTCTTTCTTAGCCACTATGACAATGATACTGCACCACTCGCTCCTAGAAGGCTCAATCACCCCAAGTTTGAGCATGTCCCATACCTGGTCCATCAGTCTCGGGCACACCATGAAGCCCAAACGGCATGGTTGTAACATTTTGTTAAGTTGAAAAAAAGTAATCCACACAAGAAAATGAGCAAATTGGCTTGATCTCACCCAGTGTTCAAGAAGTGGTACAGCAGCAAAATCACCCAGGTTCGGAAAATACCTTCCAACAAACGATTCACCAATGAAAAGGTAGCTCAGACAAATTGTCCTTTTATATCCCAGGGCAAAACAGGAACGGCTTGGAGAGACAATGACCAGTAATCATCAGACTGGATAAAAAGACTTAAACAAATCTCTATTAATTCACAAAGGCAAATTTCAAACTCAGCAAAATAAGTTGAATGTAGAACTGATTCAGATTTTTTATATACATTTCTTTCTTAGTTGTTTTTTTTTAATTTTTATTAGAGCAGTAGATTTGAAAATACTTTTCTAACAAACGCACACAGCCACCACACCTGTCTCACTCCACACACCAAACTGACTCTCTCCTTAAAAAAGAGTCAGGTGCCCGTAATAGAGAAATTGCCAAATGGCTTAATGAGACAATGATAATCAATTAGATAGAACCAGGCCATTGCTATAAGGACAGTTAAAAACAATTAATTAGATAAATAGGAGAACAGAAGCAGAGATAATTACTTATGTGTTGTGTAAGGTAAGTAGAATATATGGAGATTTTAATAACTTTCAGCATTTACCGCAAAACCTCTGAAAAAAGTTACATGCTTAATAAGCTTTCAATTAAACTTTGATAACCTGGCCAGGTTTTCTGCCATCAAATTAAGTGTAGCAGGCAGCAAACTTTGTATGCTGCATGGTGTAGCTAATGTACACACTCAACCATAATAAAAGACTATCTCTTCTCTTCTAAAAGCATGTGCCCCAGTCTCCACTCTTATAAATGCACCCAAT
Source organism: Acipenser oxyrinchus oxyrinchus (assembly GCA_030684275.1). Taxonomy (NCBI): domain Eukaryota; kingdom Metazoa; phylum Chordata; class Actinopteri; order Acipenseriformes; family Acipenseridae; genus Acipenser; species Acipenser oxyrinchus. Next base: position 3,022,850 of record CM060290.1, read on the forward strand.
ATCTCCTCTTATAAAAGCTCACCTGCGGTAGACGAGCATGGGAATCGCGAAGAGGAAAGCCAGGCTCCAGATAACCAGCAGAATCTTGAGCAGGGCCCTCTTGGTACGCAGATGCTTGGACAGGAAGGGGCGGGACACAGCCAGGAAGCGGTCAAGGCTCATGGTGGTGATGAGGAAGATGGAGGCATACATGTTGACACCGCAGAGGTAATGAACCAGCTTGCAGAAGGCCATGCCAAACTCCCATCCTTGGCCCCCGGCGGCATAACGCATGAAGAAGGGAGTGGTGAGCAGAACCAGGGCATCTGCCATAGCCAGATTCAAGACCAGCAGGCAGGTGACGGAGCGCCGGGCCACACAACACAACACTGTCCACACCACAAACAAGTTCCCGGGGAAACCCAGAACAAATGCCAAGGCCAGGAAGACAGTGGTCATGATTTTAGAGAGGTCATGGGAGGAAGAAGGAGGTAGAGGGTGGAGGGAGGGGGGGGGAGAAGAGGAAAAATTCATTGTTTGACGCTGGTCTGGAATATGGTTGAGAATAAAGATCCTGTGAAAAGAAAGGGGAAAAACAAAGATACATGTTTTCTTCAGATTTAAATCTCACATTTTCTCGCAATAACATAACAAGGTCAAGTGCCCAGGATTTAAGAGAGGCTGAAGCAGAAGAAGGAGGCAAGGGGGAGGGGGAGAAGGTAGAGGAAGACAAGTTCATAGTCTGGAGGAACTGGTCTGGCTAGGAATACGAGGCTTCTGCTGAAGCTAAAGAAAAAGGATATTCATTATGTAGGCTGGGTTTCTCCTGTATGAATATAGCAGTCGCAGTTCACTGGGGAAAAATCCACTTTCAGTTATTGGTACAGACCTTCCTCATTCTTCCATTAAGTATAATTCACATGAGGGCAATCATGGAATCATTTCCAGAGCATAAGAACATAAGAACATAAAAAAGTTTACAAACGAGAGGAGGCCATTCGGCCCATCTTGCTTGTTTGGTTTTTAGTAGCTTATTGATCCTAGAATCACATCAAGCAGCTTCTTGAAGGATCCCAGGGTGTCAGCTTCAACAACATTACTGGGGAGTTAGTTCCAGACCCTCACAATTCTCTGTGTAAAAAAGTGCCTCCTATTTTCTGTTCTTAATGCCCCTTTATCTAATCTCCATTTGTGACCCCTGGTTCTTGTTTATTTTTTCAGGTCAAAAAAGTTTCCTGGGTCAACATTGTCAATACCTTTTAGGATTTTGAATGCTTGAATCAGATCACGGCGTAGTCTTCTTTGTTCAAGACTGAATAGATTCAATTATTTTAGCCTGTCTGCATACAACATGCCTTTTAAACCCGGGATAATTCTGGTTGCTCTTCTTTACATTCTTTCTAGAGCAGCAATATCCCTGTAACGAGGTGACCAGAACTGAACACAATATTATGACAATGTTATTATTATTAATTTCTCAACACCCTTATCCAGGGCGACTTACAATTGTTACAAGCTATTACATTATTTTTACATACAGTTACCCATTTATACAGTTGGGTTTTTACTGGAGCAATCTAGGTAAAGTACCTTGCTCAAGGGTACAGCAGCAATATTCCCCACTGGGGATTGAACCCACGACCCTCCGGTCAAGAGTCCAGAGCCCTAACCACAACTCCACACTGCTGCCCTGAGGGTGAGGTCTTACTAATGCATTGTAAAGTTTTAACATTACTTCGTTTGATTTAAATTCTCACAATATATCCGAGCATCTTGTTGGCCTTTCTTATAGCTTCCCCAAAAGTAATGACTAAAGCTAAGGTTTACAATTTTAGAAAAGCAAACTATGAAGGTATGAAACAGAGACTAACATAAGTAGATTGGAGTAAAATAGAGAAAACATCCACAGAAAAAGGATGGCTGTTTTTTAAAAATGTAGTAATAGAGGCGCAAAACAATTACATCCCAAAAGTAGACAAATCTACACTACCGGTCAAAAGTTTTAGAAGACCCCCATTTTTCCAGTTTTTATTGAAATTTAAGCAGTTCAAGTCCAGTGAATAACCTGAAATGGTACAAAGGTAAGGGGTAAACTGCCAGAGGTTAAAAAAAAAGTTTAGGTTACCAAAACCTGAAAAATATTGTACATTTCAGAGTTATACAAAAAGGCCTTTTTCAGGGAACAAGTAATGGGTTAACAACTTACAGCTGTTCTGCAGCAATGTTAGTAAATTAAGCCTTGAAAGTTGATGCTAACAATTCCTACAGGTGTCCCAACTTTTGTTGATTACTTACAAACCCTCTGTCTGTATAAAAGCAGTGTTGGAACAGACTGTGTTACTACACCCTCTTAAGCATTATTTGGACAGTATTGTACTGCAGGAAGTAGTATATTGCTATCATAATGGCGAGAAAAAGGCAATTAACAAAGGAAGACAGACAGACCATTATAACCCTTAAAAGTGTAGGTCTTTCCTTTAGAGAAATTGCAAAGAAAGCCAAGGTGTCAGTGAGTACAGTTTCCTACACCATCAAAAGGCACTTGGAAACTGGAGGAAACTCTGACAGGAAGAGGTCTGGCAGACCTAAAGCCACAACAGAATCAGAAGACAAGTTTCTGAGAGTCAACAGCTTGCGTGATAGGCGGGTCACAGGACAACAGCTTCAAGCACAGCTTAACACTGGTCGAAGTAAGCAAGTCTCAGTTTCAACTGTGAAGAGAAGACTTCGAGCTGCAGGTTTGACAGGTCGAGTGGCAGTAAGAAAGCCGTTGCTAAGATGGCAAAATAAGAAAAAGAGGCTTGCCTGGGCCATGAAGCACCGCCAGTGGACTACTGAAGACTGGAAGAAGGTCTTATGGACCGATGAATCAAAATTTGAAATCTTCGGTTCATCACGCAGGGTTTTTGTACGCAGTCGAGTAGGCGAAAAAGATGGTTCCTCGGTGTGTGACACCAACTGTCAAACATGGAGGAGGAAGCGTGATGGTCTGGGGCTCTTTTGCTGGATCCAGAGTCGGCGACTTGCACAGAGTGGCACCCTGAACCAAAACGGCTACCACAGCATTTTGCAGCGCCATGCAATACCCACTGGTATACACCTAGTTGGTCAGGGGTTCATCCTACAGCAAGATAATGACCCAAAACATACCTCCAGGCTATGTCAGAACTACCTTAGAAGAAAAGAACAAGATGGTAGGCTTCAAATCATGGAATGGCCAGCACAGTCTCCAGACTTAAACCCCATCGAGCTGGTTTGGGATGAACTGGACAGAAGGGTGAAAGCAAAGCAACCTACAAGTGCAACACATTTGTGGGAACTTCTGCAACAGTGTTGGGAAGAACTTTCCGAACAATATTTGATTTCCATTGTAGAAAGAATGCCATGAGTGTGTTCGGCTGTTATATCTGCAAAAGGTGGCTACTTTGATGAGTCAAAAATTTAGATTAAATTTTGTTAAACAAAACGATTCCATGATTTCTTTTTTATCTCCAATTGTTTATTTGTTCTATGCTTTAATTTCAGAGTACATTGAGACATTAAACTGCGTAAATTTCAATAAAAACTGGAAAAATGGAGGTGTTCTAAAACTTTGGCCAGTAGTGTAAATCTAAAACAAAATGGCCAAAATGGTTTAATAGATCAATTAAAAAAAATATTGCACACGGTCAACATAAACTTCTAGGTCTTTTTCATAGATTCCGTCTTCAATTTCAGTATCTCCCATATGATTTTTATAATGCACATTTGTATTGCCTGCATGCAATACTTTACACCTTTCTCTATTAAATGTCATTTGCCATGTGTCTGCCCAGTTCTGAATGCTGTCTAGATCATTTTGAATGACCTTTGCTGCTGCAACAGTGTTTGCCACTCCTCCTATTTTTGTGTCATCTTCAAATTTAACAAGTTTGCTTACTATACCAGAATCTAAATCATTAATGTCGATTAGGAATAGCAGAGGACCTAATACTGATCCCTGTGGTACACCACTGGTTACCTCGCTCCATTTTGAGGTTTCTCCTCTAATCAGTACTTTCTGTTTTCTACATGTTAACCACTCCCTAATCCATGTGCATGCACTTACTTCCATCTTAACTCCTGCATTTATGTCCTCCCACAAAAACTACAGCACCTATCTAAAGTTTAAAATACCATGACCTTTTGTATGTTTAATTACAAACATTTATGATTTATAGTAAGGCAAGATACTGTGTTTAGGGTGTCTCTTATCATAAGTTTCAGAAGCCAGAGCCATAAGAGATATCATCTCTTATAAATATGTTGCAATTATGGTGAAGCTGTGCAAAACTTTGTGAAATTGTGTCTGCAAATGAGTGCACACAATACCAATGGCTATGTTTTACATTTATTGATTCCAGTATTCAAAAGTTACATGTCTATAGTGTCAACGTCTATCATTCGATACAACTAATATGACACCTAGTTATAAACAGAAATCAGATACTGATCAGTTATCTAATTGTCTGGGAGACAGCTTGTGTATGGAGATGGTCTGTCATGAGGAGAGGATTCAGGTAAGCTTGTCTCACTCATACTAATACTCTACCTATATGCATGCATGTGTGTGTGTGTGTGTGTGTGTGTGTGTGTGTGTCTAGCTGAACTTTGTGAACTCTGCCTCCACTATGCTTATCTAAACACAAATTCATTTCTTGGCTTGAGTTTTAATGTCATTATAGCAAGGTCAAAATGTACCCCCGTTGATCAAATCCGTGCTCCTGCGCCCGGCCTGGTTGAGTAAAATAATGAGTAGGATAACCCACTCCTACAACTGCAGCTGGGCTATACAGTGTGATCTTTACAAAATGATTTTGATTTATTATAGGAGACACTCTATGCACATATAATAGATTTAAAAAATGCACTCCGGATCTACTTATAAAAAAAGTTTTTTTGTTACCTTTTCTGTCATATGTTCTATGTACAGGATGACGTCTATACCGAAGATAAAATGTACTGGAATTCTGACGAACCCTAAACAGTGACTGGCTGATTTCTCATACATGAGACACATGTTTTGGTCCGATAACAATAGAAGGCAAACAATGAATTGTTATGATCTGCAATAAATATAGCCAGTGTTTAAATATTACTCATCATTGTATTATTATATACAGTTATTTTAACTGCTTTGGAGTTGCTAGGGCGTCAGTGAATTGAAGAAAACAAAAAACAAATCCTGGGTTTTCACTCTTTCAGTATGGAGAATCTGCATTGTGGATGATTTAATTTGCAATTGTACAGACAAATTAATGATGAATAATAAATGTGGCCGGAGACCTTGTCAGTGGGTGCTGACAGCTATCTGCTCTGCTGTCAACTAGCGAAAACACGATGACTTCAGGTGCTCTGTTATCGCCACAGATATAAAGTGGCTTTTTAGGGCCACTTCCCCCCCAAAAGACAAAGTCGCCAAAAACCATGACTGGAAATGAAAATGATGAATGGTTAATGCAACAACTGCAGTGGCGCAAAGCTACCCCCAAAAATATGAAAAGGATGAATGAAAAGTAAGCAGCTGAAATTTTATTACATTCACTCGGTTTACGTTGACTTGGGTTAGAATACAGAATATGAGTGCATACCAATACTAATTCTCATTCCCTTCTAAAAACCATAAGCAGCTTCTCTGGAAGTTGAGGGTAGAGTAAATGTTTGTGCGTCTGTGTTTGTGTGTGTGTGTTTTTGTATTAATTATTTCCTGTTACTTTTTAAAGAGGATTGAGCACTTTGAAACGGAACTGTTAGGTCTGGTTCATACTTCTGTCACAGATGGATGTGATACATCAGGCGCAGACAGCTATAAAAGCTGTGCACCTTCACTCTGACCATGCAGCATATGTAGACATTTTTCAGCATTATTCTAACCAATGTGATTTCAGGTTGCAGACGCGTGAGAAAAGGCTGTCCGACTTTTCAAAAAAGACGCACGTCGCAAGAGTGTGGATTACGTAATTCCGACCTGTGGCACAGGGTAGGAGACTATCGACTCCTACCAGAAATAATGTCGGAGTCTGAAGTATGAACCAACCTTTAAGAAGAATGCCCCCAACAAGCTGGTACACGCTTTGCAAAGTTGTTTAGAATCTGTGAAGTAGTACCCAATATTCATAAAGATACACGGAATAGGTGACATCACTGACAAAAGCAGCAACATGTTATTGAGTTCTTCAAGACAAGTCCTAATATAATAGATGTTAACACTTCACATTAAGTGTCTCTAATTACTGTGTATTTACATATTAGTTACTTAGTAATTGCAGGTGCACTTACAATGTTACAAAGCATAGTTACAATGGACATAATGTGCAAATCTTTTTGCACGATATAAGTAAGAACACAATTGTATCAGAAAAGGGTTAGGCGTCGGATTGGGGTTATATCGTACACAAAGATTTACACTTTAAGTACATTGTAATTATGCAAAGTAACCCTGTAATAAGGTGTAAGTACACATGTATTCACTAAGAAACTACTGTCTAAATATTTAGTAATTAGAGACACTTAATGTAAAGTGTTACCTGATATATACTTATTTGATTTTGATCACCTTTGAAACATCAACTCATAACCAATAAAAAACATGTTTTTCAAAGAAATGTGCCTTTAGACAAGATTTTAAGAAATTATTATTATTATTATTATTATTATTATAATGTTTCACTTTTTTTAAAATGACTGGAAATTCCTCTGCATTCCATTTGAATAACTGCTATATCTATGGTGTTCCACTTGAATTCACTGCAAGCCTATGACCAGGTAGCACATTGCTTGTGTTCAGCACTATTTTTATGATTCTTGCATCTTATCATGTTTTCTTTGTACCAAGATAAATGTGCCTTTTATCTTGTATCTGGTCAAACAGCTGCCCTTCTGAGGCTGTTGTTTCCTTTCCAGAAATATGTCACATTCGCTCAGTGTCTCAGTTTAATACCGTGCTGAAAAGCCATTATGTTATTTCAGGTACAGTCGTGCGCAAATGTACTAGAACACCTCAAGATTCGTCATTTATATCCTTTATATACTCACATGCACGAAAACCTCTGGGGGTGAGGATTAAAATTTGCAGTCAGTAATCAGTGATATAGAAACAATAGGCACTTGTCTGAAAATGTTTTGGCCTATTAAAGCCATCAATTAAATTAGACAACCACTGATTTGCCTATTTTGACAATTTTCAGTAACAGTTATTTGATTTCATATGCACAACAAATCAAAATAACAGAAACAATGGGATGTTCTTCAAAAGATCGTTGCCTTCATTGTCAACAGATTGTGCTTCGACGTGGATTAATTTCGAATCCTGTTTATGGCCTCTTCACAAACGTCATTTAAGATAAGTCAGACGCAGGTGGGTAGGTAGCTGCTGAATAGCCTTTTCTGATTCCCAAATGTTTCTTATGTAAGTATGTTCTTATGTTCTAAAACCTTTTCATGCTACTTCAGCACACATGACATAAGATATCAGTAGAGATCAACCTACCTTTAATGGAGAAGGAATATTTTGGTTTTGGCTTTCAGAAATGATCTTTATTTTCCAGGAAGAACTAAATGTATAGCCCTGGTCCACCTTATACTGACTGTGACTCTTTATCAAACTGTAATCGAATACATCCTGCTTTCAACAGGAAGTGTTGGGTGTTTCCAATTCACTTTTCTTACTTTTTCTCTGCTTTGGTTATCCAGCCCCTTTTAAATGAGAGCTAACCAAGGTGTCCAGTTCCATTTTCTTAGCTGTTATTAGCTTTATTTAAATTAAATGTAATTCAATATGTGGTGGTGTGGGTTATGTAATTGTTAAGGTTATAGTTTTTGTATCCATTTGGTTCTTGGTAGCACAAATTCTAATGACTACCTACTGTATCTTCTGGTCTGTAGTATAAATTATATTTCTATACATATTAGCACCCCCGTAACCATTACAGAATGTGATGTACAAAATAAATGTATTCAAATTCACTGTAATGTCAAAAACAACTTGCACAAAAATACTTACAACACAAGAGAAGTGTAGTGCCAGATTGGGTCATAATATCATTCTGTGTATGAAATTATCAGAAATTGAATATACAGAATGGGGTCCTAAGCCATTCTCTGTGTCCACTGTGTCCCTGTGGCAAAGTGGTTAACAGTGTGCAGGTGCAGGAATGCAGCAGTGATCAATGAACAGACAGACATATTCCAGGTGCAATGGTGTTTATTAGTACAATCCAATGGTCTGATGACATAAAACACAGTAAATAATAATGATAACAAGCAATACAGCGGTGTGTATTGCTTTGTTGTAATCCACGGGTTGGTCCCAAAATAGTCCTGATCTTTTTACACCCACACGTAACACAAACATCAAACACAAGTCCACAGTGCGTGCTCTAGTGCTCGTGGTGCAAATACAGTTTATCGTGCAAACAAGGTGCAGTGCTGTCCAGGTTTAGTGCTGGCCTTTAGCAACAGCTCCGGATCATGTTAGCCATCTAAATAACAGCAAAAAGTATATTTATTACCCACTAAACAAACAAAATGCTCACGATAATAACACAAGTTAGTGTAATATTATGTAATGCATTGTATTTTATTATTGTAAATCTTGTAAGTGGCCGTGGATAATGGCATCAGCCAATATAAATAATAATATAACCTATGAATTGGAGTGAATCTTGTAAATGCGTTATACATGTTGTAATAAAAGTTAAGTTTGTAATCAAATATCAGAATGGCTTTTCCCTCATTAATTAGATTTCAATCCCATAAAGGGAAATATTTACTACTCTTTAAGAAATAGTTACAATACATTTTCTGGTCGTACCACATACCAATGTGTTCCTTGTATAATAAGAACATAAGAACATAGGAACATTTACAAAGGAGAGGAGCCAATTCAAATATCATGCTGTCTAAAAAAGGGATTGATCATTTATTTTATTAATTTATAATACCTTTGTGTCTAATTTCTATTTTTTGACTATTATGAACTATAGACAGTGTAAATTATCACTGAACCTTTTTAACTATGAATGTGGCATTTCAAGATAAACTTTTAATTAATTAATTTACTTCAGTTTAACAGTTGCTCCTAGAATTTATAATATCACGTTATTTCTTTGGTGAATCCCTCTAAGATTTAAATCCAAATACAGACCAGTATAAATGCATTCAACTTTTATATTTTTTTTAATGACTGAACTAGGCTTGACTCTGTTCTTTGTTCATACAAAATCTAGCCGAGACAGGTTTTTTTCCCTAAGACCTTGGCTGTTAGGTTAATTCATAGGTTGTAAAGAATCTCTTTCTTATCTTGTCTTTAGAAATATAAATTTGTAGGTGTGATTAAGTTCACTTTTTAGCCGGAATGGTGCTTTTTATCAAGCGTCATGCTTTCTGAAGATAAGATATAGTGGTAAATCGTTCAATATATTTATATTTTAGAAATTCTCCAATTGCTAAGTGTTTGATTAGAAACAGATGTAGACTGGCCTATTTCATGGAGCAAGAGATCCATCTACTGACAATACAAGGATACTCTCTCTTTAACCTTCCTTCAAAAAACCTCTAACCCTTCATTTTTATATCAAAGTACATTCCATATTTGAAATTGCCTAGTACATGTCCAGCATATCCACACGTTCCCAGCAGGATTCAACTTCTGTGCCGGGTTCAGCTCTGGTCGGCTCCGCGAAAACGATCACAGGCCCCTTTATCCAGAGTTTAGCATCACAGGTGTGAGACGCCATCTTCCTCACTTCGTACCTACAAGATACTTGGACACGTTTAGCTGGGACACCTTCTGCACATTCTAATTTACCTAGATGTGCCCATTTCACTAAGTGACCTCCTTCACAATTCATGCATTCAATCCTCTTAATATCTTTTGGGTCTACATTTAAATGAGAGAAAGAAATTCCTGTAGAATCATTGCATTCAAACAAAATTCTACAGTGTTTAGCCAAATGACTGCAGGCCGGACAGAGTTTAGGCCCAGTCACTGATGACTTGCTTTGGCACATATTACATGCACACCTAACAAGAAGATTATGCTTTAATTTATGTGTCAGGGTTAATTCTGCACCCTGTACAATAGTTCTGGATCTGTACACATTATAGCTATACATTTCCTTCTGTTCGCACAAAGTCCCTTTGCAAGGTACGCCATCCATCCAGAATACAGAGGGAGGCCAAAACTCACTGTTATTCATATTTTCTGGTATCCAATTATTGTTCTGCCTTACATCATCAGTTGGCAGACACAATACAACTGAATCTGAATCAATTGATGAACCATGAGCCTTAGCTACTGAGATCCTCCATGCAAAAGGAGTCAATGTCTTACTGACCAGCCTAGCTGATTCAGCGTCACTTGCGACAGGAGTCTGCATTTTGATAACTGCAACGCTCTTAAGTGTCGTTGGTTCAAGGATTCAAACACAATATTATTAATAATAGTAATAATGTATGTCCCTTATATTCTTTACTGAAAGTGTGTATAACATGATCATTTACCGTCAATCGGAACTGGAGGCACGCCAACATCTGGACCACCAAAGCCTGCGATAGCTTCTGCTTGGAGGGTGCCGGACGCTACCTGCTCTGCCGCAGTGAATGGCTCGTGGAGCTCCTTCCTCCACCTGTTGCTCCCCTTGACATCTGGGCTTTTGCCAGATTGCTGAAAATCACTGAATCGCTTCCTGCATTGGATCCAGGCACAACTGATGCCAGAGGAGGCACTTATTGCAGCTGCCACAGTGATCCAGCTCTGCTTCGACTGCTCAGGAGAAGGTGCACTGTTACCTGAGCCGTAAATAGTTTGTTTTCATGCCTCTGTCTCCTGGATGAATCTCCATGCTGCTAAAAAAAAAAAAGTCTTAGCCTTGCTTCAGGGACTTGGTCATCCTCCTCACTTGGGCTGCTGGACATTTTTAATTTGTTTGCACTTTTGTGTCCCTTCTTTTTGTTTCAAAATGCCCTCCGTTCATTATCGCAGATGCATTGGTGCTCTTAAAGGGAATGTTGAATCCTTATTGGTTGTAACCTTAATCCCCCAATCTGTGCTTTGATTGGCGGGGCGAATTATTCACTATTTGATTTGAGTTAGCCCATGCATGAGACCCGAGCAAGTGGCTGCCCTCAGATTTGCTAAATAGGGCCCCATTGTTTAAATATTATTATATACTTTTTTTTTTTAAACTGCTTTGGAGTTGCTACGGTATCAGTTAATTGAAAAAACAAAAAACAAATCCTGGGTTTTCACTTTGGAAATCTGGTAACCCTAAATATCAAAAATAACAATATAAACATATATTAGAAGTACCTTTTTGAAATGGTTCTTCTTACCCCTGCTGTGATTCATATTCTACTTCTCATTTGATGAAGAGACATTTGTGGTCTTGAACGCTTGGATATACATCTATATTCAAGCTATGACCAAAAACAACTTTGTATTAGAAGACAACTGGGCAGCAATTTCAGGGTTATGGAGACCATTTAGACCAAATTAGATGAAAAAAGTGAGATTTCTTTCTTTTATTATATACACTTCCGTATTTGAAGTTGATTTGGTTTAGAATACAGGATATGAGTGCATCACAATACTAATTCTCACTTCCTTTCTAAAAACCACAAGCAGCTTATCTGTAGGGTACAGTACAGAACAGTAAATGCTTGTGCATCTTTGTTTGTGTGTGTGTGTTTTTGAGTTACTTCTGGAAGGTGGTGCAAAACTTTTGTCCATAGCTGTGTATACGCTACAGTTAGTCACTGTATCCTATAGCGGCACTAGAGCTTTTATAATGTAAATATAGCTATAACAAAAAGAGCATAAACAAGCTCTTATCCAATTGGCTTCAGATGCAATAAAACCTAATCGGTCAATTGCAATGAGCCCGCAGTAGTGAACTAACTGGAGATCATCTCGTAGTGAGTACAGAGGACATGGCTAACAATAGTCTGCAAGATAGTACCAAACTGCAATGAACTAACCCTCTGCAGATAGTCTGCAGGTGGGTGTTAAACATGATCTCAATTGCAAGGAACACAATGTAACAATGGTCTCCCCCCTAGAGGTGTGTAGAAAGTTAGTCCAATAATTCTTTAGACTAAGTTCAGCACCAAGTCATATGGGCAGCACCCCTAAATGTATTCTCCAACTTGCGGTGATTCAATTAAATGTAATGAATATAACTGTCTGTAAAAAGTCAATAAGCAAAATATGATTTAATTATTCTGTAATTGTATTTTAAAAATGCAGTGAATACATCTGTAAATATATCACTAAATATTTATTTCATTCCACGTGAATTGATGAGATTCGATTTAACTCGTTACTTCATTCCAGTAATTACTCATAAGATATGTGTGACAATACTATAATCGACACACCTGAAATTATTGTATGGAGATGGAATCCTTGTGGGTGTCATCTGCAGGGACAAACATGTATGACATTATGATACACCTGGGTAAATCTCATCACCTGCTTTGTGAATTCCATTAATGTACTGAGCAGCTTCAGTATTTAAATACTGCTGGATTGACGAGCTTGCTGGAGTTATCAGCACCTTGTTGTCTGTCTCACAGTTGCCAAAGTGTAAAGGGTGTGACGAGTGGGTGGTGTTGCGCCTCAAGGGTGTACCTTTTCTTGACAGATAGCAACCTACACACGGGTTTACAAGGTGAACTTTTATTTACAATATTTACAATTGATTGTCGTTATTACGCTATCGACATGCCCTGTGTGGGCAACTGACTAGCTCACTTCTTCCCTGACTAGGCTAAACAAGCAGTAACAGGTGCTCAGGTAAGTCCCGGAAGTTGGCGCCTCTGCCTGGAGGTCGCCCGTAACACAGGTAGGTAATTGGTTCCCTCAACTGGTGGACACCAGGAGTTTTGGTAAGTGGTGGTCAGGCTCCCTCAGCTGGAAAGCACCAGTGGTGCAGGTAAGTGACGGTCGGGGCTCCCTCTGCTGGAGAGAACCAAGGGTGCAGGTAAGTGACAGTCGGGACTCCCTCTGCTGGAGAGCACCAGGAACGCAGGTAGGTGGTTCTCACAACTCCAACTTCCCGGAATATGCCGGGAGGAACAGTAATTAGAACAATGGTAGCATATACAGTTCTCAATTTTCTGTCCTGTTTCTATATCCCACGGTATGTCCCAGCACACAGACTTACAGCCTCTTCGTAAGGGCTCGCTGATGAGGCAGATCAATACACACTCGAGGGCAGTACAATGGTGTTCAAACAAACAAACAAACATAAACAAAACTTCAACTTCTTCAAAAGTCAGAGCTAACTATACTCGGCAGCTAATACAAACAAAAAGTGTTCCAAGTACTTACAAAACTCTTTGAAAAACAAAGTGAAGACACAGCAGAATTCCTGGTACCTTGCACACGGCAGGGCAGCCAGGCAGTGTTCCCAAAACAACACCCCTGACTGTTCTGCTCGGCTGCCTTTTATACTGCTCAGCCCCACCAACTACCTAATGGTGGCACTGAGCATTCTGGGACGTGTATTTTTCTTGTGCGGGGGCCATTCCTTAAAGGGCCTGTTACTATTTCTCACAAGGGTCACTTTCATATAAACATGATTACATCTCATTTCTTGCAAGGTCTTTACAGTATATATTTTGTATAACTGTAAAGAAAACCTTTCATGTATATAGTGTAATTCAGAAGTTAATTTATAATTGCATTTAGTATGTGTGTGTGTGTGGACAATAATCTAGCAAATTAGATCTGGTGCAATCGGTAACAAATGGGTCGTTCTGAAAAATGTGTAATTAATTCATTTGAATATTGTTTTCTTAAAAACAAATTGTTAGTAAGAATTCAATGTATTAATTACAGCAGGTCTACATAATTTGTTTAATGGATTTTCTTTTTCGAATTTTAGAAATAGTACACAATGTTGATTTACTGAGATTTATTAAAATACAATACATATTGTAAGGACAACACTTGTAATAGTTCTTCTTTACAGGCAAGAGGGGAATATAGATGAAATTCTGAATAATTAAGTCTCCCCTCCTCTCCCACTCACTGACACTTTCCCAGACAGAAAGGGAATGATCAGTTTAACGCTGAGGTCTGTGCTAAAGTTCGTGAACAGCTGATCCTGAAGTCAGCATTGTGTGTTTTTACATTGCAATTGGTATTAAAACAGTACAGCGCTTGGGATTAAACTAGCTAGTATAGTTCTATACTAGCTAGGACACTGTTTAGTCCCCAGATCTGTACTAAATGCAAGGGTACATTGCAATTGACCCTGTGTGTCTTTGTGTGCTGTTTGAGTGACACTAATGCAATACAAAACAATTAGATTAAGTATGTTCTCTGGTTCAAGCCACTTGTTATATATCAGGGTTTCAGCTACTGAATCCATATACTTGTCTTCCTCCAGATTCCATAGAAAAGGCTTCTAAAATGAACTGTTTGCCACTAAATTCTTACAAATTTCTTCTGGGGGGAATACCCCCAGACCCCCCATGCTTTTGCACTGGCTGCACAGGCTATTCCTCCACCACTGAACTCCTCATGTCTGTCCCTCTCCTCCTACCAAGAAAGACGTAAGTATACAAAAGATCTTGACTGCATGATATTGCAGATCATTTTATGAAAACTGTACTAGCAGTGAAGAACTGCTATACACAATCTTATCAACTTTAGAAGCTGTACTGTAGAAAAGCAATTTATGCAAACTGTGACAAGCTGGCTTTAGTGGTTATGTCAGACCAGAAAGGAGTACACAGACAGACCGTAGCTGCAGTGAATCTGAGATGCTGCAGTGCTCAGTGTTTTATTAACACACACAAAATAAAAAGGTTGAACAAAACAGAAGACAGGACACGGCACTTGCGGCCAAAATAAATAGACAAACAAAACGGACTAACACTTAAACAAATAGTGGACTAAACAGACAAACAAACACGGTGAGTAAGAATAAACAAACTAACAAGTATTGTGCTGACCATACCAGCACGTAAAAGCAAGTGTTATTATGTTTTCACTTTATCTTTCTCCTCCTCTCTCTCCCGTTCACTACTCACCGAACACCCAACCCTGAGTGAATGAAATGTGCATCTATATATACAATTGTGCTGGGATTCAATTAACAATTAATTATTCACTTGAATCCCAGCACGCAAACTTATCTGTGAAAACCCAGTGTTCACATATTAAAGTATTTTAAATGCACGTGAAGTGCAATCCCCGTGCCTAAATACAATTATACATTTTAAATAACTCGTGCTACACACACCCAATTATATCCCGTGCAGCCATATCTATACACCAACATTAACACACCACACGCAACATATAACACAGAAATGCACACAGGGGCGGGACACATTGCCACATTGCCACAAAACCCATAAAGAAATACCTACACATCCCGGTGGCAACAGTCTCCAAGGGAATCTCCAAACCACAATACTAGGAATGCAGCCATCTCCTTTGAGAACCTCATGGCCCATGAACTTCTGCAACATCATAGCGCTGTCTCCAATGGACCGGTCTTTGCAGACCAACTGTTTAAGAGCAGACATAAAATAGAAGAGTTTGTGGATTCAGTTACAGGACTTGTTGGTTCTTAAGTTAACTTATATTTAGAGCAGATATTGATAACTGTTTGACATTCATGCTGGCTTTAATACATAAGAAAGTTTACAAACAAGAGGAGGCCATTCGGCCCATCTTACTCATTTGGTTGTTAATAGCTTATTCATTGCAGAATCTCATCAAGCAGTTTCTTGAAGGATCCCAGGGTGTCAGCTTCAACAATATTACTGGGGAATTGGTTCCAGACTCCCACAATTCTCTGTGTAAAAAAGTGCCTCCTATTTGCTGTTCTGAATGCCCCTTTTTTCAGGTCAAAAAAGTCCCCTGGCTCAACATTGTCAATACCTTTTAGAATTTTGAATGCTTGAATCAGATCGCTATGTGATTTTCTTTGTTCAACTGAATAGATTCAATTAATTTAGCCTGCATATGACATGCCTTTTAAACCAGGAATAATTCTGGTTACTCTTCTTTGCACTCTTTCTAGAACAGCAATATCCTTTTTGTAGCGAGGTGACCAGAACTAAACACAATATTGTAGGTGAGGTCTTACTAATGCATTGTAAAGTTTTAACATTATTTCCCTTGATTTAAATTCAACAGTTTTCACTATATATCCAAGCATTTTGTTGGCCTTTTTTATAGCTTCCCCACATTGTCTATGAAGACATTTCTGAGTCAACATTTCTTTTTCATAGAGTCCTTCTTCAATTTCAATATCTGTGTAACAGTACATTGATTTGTTTATTTATTTCGCACCGCCCAGGGATGCCTGTCTCGCACCACCCAAGGATGCCACATCCACATCGCCTGGGGCTGCCTGCTGCTCCTCGCCTGTTACACGGTACGAGGGAAAAGTGGAGCTCCCGCTGCCGCCTCCATGGCCAGGGGCTCCCCTCCCGAGTTTGCCTCCAGGGGGTCCGCTGTTGCTGCCGTCGCCTCCTGATGGTCTGCCGCTGCTGTCGTCGCCAGCTCTGTTTCTCCTAGGGTCGCCGAGGGTCCTGCTTCGCCTGGTGTCGCGGAAGGTCCTGCTTCGTCTGGGGTCACCAAGGGTCCTGCTTCGCCTGGGGTCGCCGGGGGCTCTGCTTCGCCTGGGGTCGATACCAGTCCTGCCATGCAGCAGGACATACTGTGGCCAGAGCCCCACGGAGGGGAGCTGCCGGCCACGAAGAAGGGGGGGGGGAGGTCAGGAGACCAGCTCCCCCCGCAGCAGTTTCCTGCCGGAAATTGGGTGGCCAGAGCGCCACGGAGGGGAGGTGCCGGCCACGAAGAAGGGGGTCAGGAGACCAGCTCCCCAGCCGCACTTTCGCGGCAGGAGATGTGGCTGAAGCCCCGGAAGAGGGATCTGTTAGCTACAAAGAAGTGCGGGGTGGAAGACATTCCACCATGGCCGCCTCAGAAACAGCTTGCTTCCCTCTTCCGGGACTTTGAGACTGAGGGGGAGGTGGTTGTTGGGGCCAAGTGTGCGTTGCCCAAGGGAGGGTGGGATATGTAACAGGGCGAGGTGCCCTGTAAATTGATTTGTTTATTTATTTTTAGAACGGGGTTTCCCCCTACGCCCCTATGTTATTTTGTATTTGTTTATTATAATTTATTATTGTATTTAAATGACGGCGAGGCGCCGTGTGTTTATTTGTATTTATTTAATACAAATAAACACACGGCTATTGACGGCGTAGCCGCATTGTTTGTATTATTAAGTAGCGTGGATGGGAAGCCCCATCCACACAGTAATTAATAAACTCGTGCAGATTGTGGCCGAAGGGTAATAGAATAATTTACTAACCAGTTAAACCCCTCGGCCACGATATAAAAGCTTGCAGCTCACTGCACTCAAGGTGGGTGTATGAGAGGAGTGGAGAGAGTGAGGAGAGAGAGAAAAACTAAACTTAAAAAAAAATATACAGGAACAGTGACAGCGACTGCCCAGCCTGACCTGTATTTATTATTTTGTGTTCGTAATTTGTTTTATTTAAACCTTTTATTTTGCTCTGCGAACACAGTGTTTTTTGTGTTTAAACCTTTTATTTATTTTTATATTTAAATAAAACGGCGCCGCCTTTAACTGCAGTACTACTGGTGTCAGTGTTTTTTTCAGTTCCTGCTTCTGTTGTTATGTCACCGCCCAGCCATCCTGTCACAATCTCCAATATAGTATTTACAATGGACATTTCTATTGCCTGCGTGCAGTACCTTACACTTTTCTCTATTAAATGTAATTTGCCTTGTGTCTGCCCAGTTTTGAATGCTGTCAATATCATTTTGAATGACCTTTGCAGCAGCAACGGTGTTTGCCACTCCTCCTATTTTTGTGTCATCTACAAATTTAACAAGTTTGCTTACTATGTCACATCCAAGTCACTAACTATACTTATTAATGCCTGGGTTTCATCCTCGATCCAGTGATTTTGAGTGGAGGGCGGACACGCGTTGTCTTTGGACATAGCTGGGATCAAAAGCAAGGGAATTCAGTTACAGACATTTAGTAAGCAGCTCATTTGCTCTTCGTGTTTAACTTTAGCGTAGTTTTTACAGCAAGAGTATTCTCAAACAGCTGCTTTAATACTATAACAAGGGCATAACGCAGTCCAATGTAAGTGGTTTTATACAGAACTGTAAACCCACAAGAGATATACAACATGACAAGCCAAACCCATCAAAAAACAATAATAAAAAAGCCGCCCACATTAGCATTAAGGTGAACTACTCCACTGCTAACCATAAAATCACCCATCAGCCACTACTTTCTGTCATCTCAAACAAGAAGGAGACTTGTGAGAGAAGCCACAGAGAGGCCAACATGCACTTTGAAGGAGCTACAGAGTTCAGTGGCTGGGAGTGGAGTAATGGTGCACCAGTCAACCATATCAAGAGCTCTGCATAACACTGGCCTGTATGGGAGGGTGGCAAGAAAGAAGCTGTTACTCAAAAAGTACCATCTGAAAGCACATCTGGAGTTTGCCAGAAAGCAGGAGAGTGACCCAGCTGCGATGTGGGAAAAGGTTTTGTGGTCAGATGAGACCAAGATAGAGCTTTTTGGCCAAAACTCAAAATGCTATGTGTGGCGCAAACCTAACACTGCCCATGCCTCAAGACACCATCCCAAACAGAACGAAATTGCAATGTACCTTTTGTAATTCAGTAATATGAGAGAATTGGTCAGGGGTCTGAATACTTTTGCAAGGCACTGTAATATATATATATATATATATATATATATATATATATATATATATATATATATATATATATATATATATACAGTACTGTGCAAAAGTTTTAGGCAGGTGTGAAAAAATGCTGTAAAGTAAGAATGCTTTCAAAAATAGACATGTTAATAGATTATATTTATCAATTAACTAAATGCAAAGTGAGTGAACAGAAGAAAAATCTAAATCAAATCCATATTTGGTGTGACCATCCTTTGCTTTCAAAACAGCATCAATTCTTCTAGGTACACTTGAACAAAGTCAGAGATTTTGTAGGCATATAGTCAGGTGTATGATTAAACAATTATACCAAACAGGTGCTAATGATCATCAATTCAATATGTAGGTTGAAACACAATCATTAACTGAAACAGAAACAGCTGTGTAGGAGGAAAAAAACTGGGTTAGGAACAGCCAAACTCAACCCTGCTCCCTTGTGAAATGTTTCTAAAACAATCTTTTAAATAAAATATTTGAACCACTCTGTGATTTCTGTTCCTTTAATGTGTTGGTTGCAGCGTTCCTTTTGTTTTGATTAACCACCGTCCTTAACATGGTAGAACCCGGTGGGGAGCACGACGGACAAAATTGAAATGGTGGAAATGACAAATGACTGCTTCCTAACACAATTTGTCAAGGCACCGACTAGAGGGGAGGCATGCCTTGATTTAGTCTTTTCAAATAATGAAGACAGAATAACTAAAACAGAGGTAAGAGAGCCATTGGCAAACTAAGACCACAATATGGCCTCATTTGAAGTATTTTTTAAAACCCCAAAAGTAATGACTAAAGCTAAGGTTTATAATTTTAGAAAAGCAAACTATGAAGGTATGAAACAGAGACTAACAGAAGTAGATTGGAGTAAAATAGAGAAAACATCCACAGAAAAAGGACGGATGTTTTTTAAAAATGTAGTACTAGAGGCGCAAAACAATTACATCCCAAAGTAGACAAATGTAAAACAAAATGGCCAAAATGGTTTAATAGATTAATTAAAAAATATTCAACGAAAAAGGCACTTTACAGAGCGTTTAAAGGGACCAAAACAAAGTACACAGAAAGAGTACTTGGAACTGCAAACACAAGTCAAAAGGAAGTTAGAAAGGCCAAGAGAGAGATAGAAATCAATATTGCTAAGGGGGCTAAAACCAATTCCAAAATGTTTTTCCAATATTATAACAGCAAGAGAACATTCAAAGAGGAGGTTAAATGTCTAAGAGACACAAATGGCAAAATCATAGATGAAGAAAAAAAAATAGCAAATATATTAAATGATTACTTTTCACAGGTTTTTACAAAGGAGGACATGGACAACATGCCACACATGTCGACCTGTTCTTATCCAATTTTAAATAACTTTAGCATAACAGAGGCAGAAGTGTTAAAGGGACTAGGAGCTCTTAAAATAAACAAATCCCCAAGGCCTCCCAATAGTACTCAAAGAAATGAAAGAAGTTATTTACAAACCACTAACCAAGATCATGCAACAGTCTCTTGACACAGGTGTTGTACCGACAGACTGGAAAATAGCAAACGTAATACCGATCCACAAAAAGGGAGACAAAACTGAACCAAGTAACTACGGACCAATAAGCCTGACTTCTATTATATGTAAACTTATGGAAACTATAATAAGATTCAAAATGGAAAATTACCTATATGGTAACAATATCCTGGGAGACAGTCAGCATGGTTTTAGGAAAGGGAGATCGTGTCTAACTCCCTGCTTGACTTTTTTGAGGATGCAACATTGAAAATGGATAATTGCAAAGCATACGACATGGTTTATTTAGATTTCCAGAAAGCTTTTGACAAAGTCCTACATAAAAGATTAATCCTCAAACTGAACGCAGTAGGGATTTAAGGAAATGCATGCACATGGATTAGGGAGTGGTTAACATGTAGAAAACAGAAAGTACTGATTAGAGTAGAAACCTCAAAATGGAGTGAGTTAACCAGTGGTGTACCACAGGGATCGGTATTAAGTCCTCTGCTATTCCTATTATTATTATTATTATTTATTTCTTAGCAGATGCCCTTATCCAGGGCGACTTACAATTGTTACAAGATATCACATTATTTTTACATACAATTACCCATTTATATAGTTGGGTTTTTACTGGAGCAATCTAGGTAAAGTACCTTGCTCAAGCGTACAGCAGCAGTGTCCTCTACTGGGGATTGAACCCATGACCCTCCGGTCAAGAGTAGAGCCCTAACCGCTAGTCCACACTGCTGCCCATTCCTAATCTACAGGAATCTACTATTCCTAATCTACAGTAATGATTTAGATTCTGGTATAGTAAGCAAACTTGTTAAATTTGCAGAGGACACAAAAATAGGAGGAGTGGCAAACACTATTGAAGCAGCAAAGGTTATTCAAAATGATCTAGACAGCATTCAGAACTGGGCAGACACATGGCCATTGAAATTTAATTGAGAAAAGTGTAAAGTATTGCATGCAGGCAATAAAAATGTGCATTATAAATATCATATGGGAGATACTGAAATTGAAGAAGGGAACTATGAAAAAGGAGTTTATGTTGACTCAGAAATGTCTTCATCTAGACAATGTGGGGAAGCTATAAAAAGGCCCACAAGATGCTCGGATATATTGGGAGAAGTGTTGAATTTAAATGAAGGTAAGTAATGTTAAAACTTTACAATGCATTAGTAAGACCTTACCTAGAATATTGTGTTCAGTTCTGGTCACCTCGTTGCAAAAAGGATACTGCTGCGATACCCTCTGGCGCTGGAGAAGGCAGCGCGGCTCCTCCCTCTGGCGCTGGAGAAGGCAGCGACGGCTCCTCTCCCTCTGGCGCTGGAGAAGGCAGCGGCGACTCCTCTCCCTCTGGCGCTGGAGAGGCAGTGGGTCCCCTCCCATATCTGCAGCCAGGTAGTTGAGCACCATGGCTGCGATGTCTGGGAGGGATGCTGGTTGGTGTTTCTGTTCCCAGGCCTCCCAGCGCTCCCCATCTCGCCCACAGGAGGTTGATCACAGCAGGAGGGCGACCATTATATCCTCTCAGGCTCCGCCAGCCAGTCCCAGATCCCCTCAGAGGAGACGGATTCTCCGCCGGAGGATGCGGGTCCTCTCACCCTTTCTGGATGCTCAGGCTCCTTCCTCTCCTGCCATGGAGGGGGTTGGTCGGTGCCACGTGCCCAACCTCACCAACCGCGAAGCACCACTCCTCACCCTTCAGGCAGGTGAGGCAGACGTCAGCGTGGTAAGGACCTGCTGCTGTTGCTGCGCCTCCTGTTGCTGTTGTTGTTGCTGCTGCTTTCTCCTCCGGCTACTCTTCCCATTTTTTTTATTTTTATTCCAAAAACACAAAAAAATACTGTTTGAAAAAACAAACAAAAACGTCCTTTTTCTTTCCTGGTCCGGCTCTTGAGGCGTTGTTTGTCCCACGAGGACACCATATGTGACAGTCTGGCTTGCAGTGGTGACGTCACGGACCAGGAAGTAACTGAAACCACAACAATGGATGGGCGGGTGAAGCTGAATGCTATGGCACTCAGCGTTTTAATAAACAAATAAACAAAACAAAAGATTTAAACAAAACACAAACCAAAGGGCACGAGGGCCAAACGAATAAACAGACCAACAAGTAAGTGGCGTGTTGGCTAAACCAGCACGTTTAGCAATTGCTTTATGTTGTCTATGCGCTCTCTCTCCGCCTCTCCCGTACTCTCTACTCCAAAACTCCACCTCCAGAACAAACAACTGTTGGTTCTTATACTCTGGCCGAGGGGTTAACTAGTTGTTAATTATCTTATTACCCTCGCCAGAGTCTGCATCGTTGGTAAGGATGCATGACTGTCAGCTAGTTAAATAATCAGTAGCTGATCAGTCATGCATCCTCACGAGGTTTTTAAATAATAAGTATTAAAAGACGGCGCTTTTACCGCCGCAAATAAAAATACAAATAATAATACATAGGGCGGGACACACACACACTCTGGTACAGGCAACTCTTGTTGTGGTGCCGGCCACACCACCTTCTGAAGCACCAGCTCCAGCTGTGACACGGGGAACTCCAGTTCCTGTGTGGGCAACCCCACTCTTGCCTCCACTGCTGGTTGCTCTTGTGCTGCTTGCGGGTTGCCTCCTGCATCTCCGCCGTGGACTCTCCAGAGCCCTTATCAGCTCTGCAATGTCCATATTTATTTACTTATTTATTTATTTATTTATTTATTTATTTATTTTATTTTTTTTCCTGTGGGTCAGTTAGCTCTGCCATCACTGCCACCATATGTAACCGAGCTGCTTCCACTGGTTCGGTTGCCCTTTAAAACTGACCCAGCACACACAGGAATGGATTTTATGCGCTTGATGCGCTATTTTAATTCACAAAATGAAACAAACACAAACCAAACACCTAGCTCTTACGAGCACTAACTAAACTCTCCGAACACCCTGACTATAAGTAGGACGGCCAAGCCGCTTCCCCACTAAACACAGAACAACAAAACAAAACCTCACCAGTTTAAACTGCATCCACCTTTTTCTCGACTGCTCGGAAGCAGAGCACCTCTTCTGCCTCCTTCTACTCAGCAGCCTCGAACTAAGTAACTGTTCTTCTCTTATACCCTGCACCTGGTACTAATTTACAACGTCGCCCAGGTGCAGGGCATAATTAAACAATAAATCAATTAACAATTGCAATGGGAGTGCATTTTCACATGTTTTTCTGCAGGGAGGAAATTAACCCCTCCCTGCTGTCTTACTACAGATATCACATTATTTTACATACAATTACCCATTTATACTGTCACGAAATCTGAGGGTTCAGTTTTCTTTACGTACTCTTTTATTTTGCTCAGTATACACTCTTATCTCAGGGGAGACGTTAGGAGGACAGAGATGGTACTACCCTTGTGGGTATTTTATTATGCTCTTGACCCTAATATATCCAGATGACTAATGTAGCACCCAAGAAATTGACAGACTCATGTATTTAAAGTTTTTTACAAATCGGAGTATGATTAGTACTCGTTCGGTTTATTAACAGTTAAATATTGGATAGAGTAGCTACAGGCCACTGTATCCCCAGCTGACATACGTTCTGGGCAGTCCAGTGTCTTAACAGATATCAACGTTAACACTTTAATACATATATAGGTATTCAAGGCGACAAGCAGGCCAAGAACATATCACCTAAAGGACCCAATGGTCTATTTCAGCACATAGCGTGAGTCCCTTATAGCATACATGCAATACATGTGAGATAAAATAATAATTGAAACTGAGTTCAGCTTACTTGTGTAGGTTGGCAGAAGATGGACCACATTACCCTGTCAGGTGTGAGTGTGGTACTCATTGTAATTACTTCAAGACTTCATATTTGTCCAACTCTATGATCTCATTCCTTGTTTTCTCCTCGAGCCCCTCCTTTATCTGAAAAGTCAAGTGAACCAAAGTTCCCAGGATCTTGGTTTATAATATAATATAAAAACACTACTGTTTATATATGCATGCAAAACACTATTTTTATATGTGTTATATATAAGAGAAATGTTCTTAATATGTGACATCATCTTCTAATTGATTATATTTTGCTAAATTAAAGGTATGTGTTTCTTTTAACCTCATATTGTTTCATCATTTTGTTAATGAGTCAGTTTAATTCCATATACCATTGTCTAACAGAGTATTTGACAAAAGATTGTCTCATACAATATTCAAGTCAATTAGTTTCACTAAGTTTGAGTGGTAATAATTTTCATTATACTTATTTATCCCTTAAAAGATGCACTAACCAGGCTCTAACCTGTACCTGACTCTGAATATGTTATTACAAGCAATTCCACAGTCTCTTGTTTTTCAAGGCCAAAGTCTGTGCAAACACTTTTTAGATATATGACCTATCAATGTCTGTTAAGCCATAATTTTTGCATATTATTTCAAGATATATTCTTATCCGTGCTAAACCACTAATTCCATAAACCTCAAATCCCAAATCTGTAAGACTGGAGAGTGGAAAGGATGCAACATTGAAAATGGATAACTGCAAAGCATACAACATGGTTTATTTAGATTTCCAAAGCTTTTGACAAAGTCCCTCATAAAAGATTAATTCTCAAACTGAGCGCAGTAGGGATTCAAGGAAATGCATGCACATGGATTAGGGAGTGGTTAACAGGTAGAAAACAGAAAGTACTGATTAGAGGAGAAACCTCAAAATGGAGTGAGGTAACCAGCGTGTACCACAGGGATCAGTATTAGGTCCTCTGCTATTCATAATCTACATTAATGATTTAGATTCTGGTATAGTAAGCAAACTTGTTAAATTGCAGACGACACAAAAATAGGAGGAGTGGCAAACACTGAGGCAGCAGCAAAGGTCATTCAAAATGATCTAGACGGCATTCAGAATTGGGCAGACACATGGCAAATGAAATTTAATAGAGAAAAGTGTAAAGTATTGCATGCGGGCAATAAAATGTGCATTATAAATATCACATGGGAGATAGTGAAATTGAAGAAGGGAACTATGAAAAGACCTAGGAGTTTATGTTGACTCAGAAATGTCTTCATCTAGACAATGTGGGGAAAAAGGTAAAAGAACATTGCCTATTTTGCATCCACTCCTAAAATATGGCAAGCAGCTGAGAGACTTATTTTTTAAAATACCAAACTGAGAATGATGATGAAGAAAATAAGAACACTTTAAAAGGTAATGTATTTTACAAGTTGTGTTTGCTATCTTATTATTTCTCCTTTCTAGTATGTCTTATATAAATGTTACTCTATTCAGTCACTTTTACTGAAGTGTTTAACCTTACTGTATTTCAAAGTTCAGTGCTTAAGTCAAAAACAAAATATTTCTTATTCTATTTTGCAAGAAGATTTCAATGCAGAAGGCATAAACAAAAGATAGGTAATAAAAAAGGATGCATTCTGGAGCATATTATGTTGTTTTTCAAAACATTTTACAGCTATTCAGTTTTCTAATTAAAGAAAAAATAGTAATATTCTTAAATAATGTTGGCTGGTTTAGGTATATTGTTACAGTACATATACAATCATATAAAAATAAATAAACGAAAGGACTATGGGCACTATGTATCATTGATTTTTCTTTTGTATCTTGACTTTTCATAGTTTTCTGTGACTTCGTAGACCTACCCAGTGTTAGACTGGAGGGTGGACGCCATCCACTCACTTTTTTGGTGAAACACCATTTTTTTACACTCCATCTACGTTGTTATTTATCTAGTAGCCTATTTTATTTCTCCCCAATACTTGATCGTTTAATGTTCCTGACATAACTGTGCTTTTATTGCGTCTGCGTGCGCACTGTTGTGAAACAGCAACTCGAGTTCTATTGAAGTTGACAAACGGCACCAGGAACTGAAATTGACGTGACAACTGGTAGATGGCGATTTCATTTTGTTTTAAAGAATGTTCTCACATAATAATAACATGTGTTGATTCGGTTCAACATTTCTAAAATAAACTAAGTGAAAATTTGAATAACAGCTGATCTTTTTTTTCCCCTTCCAAAAATGACAAACACTGTCCAAACAGATTTGATGAAAAATAGCATTTGCTCCAAACAGGCACTGCCTCCCTGCGTTCCGAGCAAGATCTCGATATGCTGAAAATAATCGTGAAAAAGCATAATACAAAGCAAAATGTGTTTAATAGCATAGCAGTGTTTATCAAGACACTGCACATCTGTTTTACTATAGGCTATAATATAATGCCTTACGTTCTTTATTTTATTGCATACAATTTTTTTTTTTATTTCTGACTTGCTATTTTGTCCGATTTTTTTTTAATTTTTTTCTTTTTTAAATTGTATGCATACAACTTAATAAGATGGCTTTGTGCTTTACTGTGTGTTGTACAGGTACAATTTGCAGTATATTTTGGTAGGCATTTTTTTGTTTTGTTTTGTTTTGTTTTGGTGCTTTGATTAATTTATTTTTTGGTTTTTATTTTTGTGTAGTCTACTTCTTCTTTAAAAAAATGGTATTATGATTTGCTAAAAGCGTTTATCTTCGGAAATTAAAAAGAAACAGCACTCAAATACAGTAGGCTACAGTAACGTTCGGTTTCTATAAAATAAAAGCATTTAGAATCTCACTTGAGCAACGCATAAACCTTCAACATATTACATGTAGGTTTAATGTTAGACTAATACATATCATGTAACTTAATAGTAGATGTCTAGTGCAGAAGTGTAGTCCGGTACCATTAGATAGGCTATAGACGGAGCTCTTCAGCGCGACAGCAGATGGTGATTGAGGAGCTGAATCAGAATCTCGCTGCCGAAAAGCAAGATGTGAGAAAGCTGGCTGCCCTTCACGTCACCTCAACATTTGTGAAGTGGATTTATTAGGCTTCCAAGCCGTAGGCTGGGGAAGCCTACTGTTTTTGTTAGGATTATTAGGCTTCCAAGCCAAAGGCTGAAAGTCACATGGTTCGACCGCCATATTGGATTTCGTGGAAATTTTGGGAATTTTCCAAAACTCTTACCTTTAAAAACAACTTAAGGTGGAACTGTGACAATGGCAGCAGATAGTGCAGTAATGGCCTATAAAAAACATATGTTCAATCAAGGTCGATTGAACAATTACTTTGCCCGCTACGCTGGATTGGTGCCAAATATTCAACAATCTTCTTGTCTTAAACCGCAACGTCAATCGACACCTAAATTGGCACGCATGTTCATGACCAGGTCCTTTCTACCGTTTGTAAAATCCACGCTTTTTCGCTAAAAAACATGGCTGCAGCGTGCAAATAACCGTTTCACGACGGCTCTATTTTCATACATTCGTGCATAAATGCAAGGTGCAATACACTACAGTCATGAAACTTTATATGACCATAGAGACTCACATAAAGTACTGGTGATATGAAAATGACACATTTTGGTCACATGGTTTAGGCGGCCATATTGATAATTGTAAAAAAAACTTTTGCAACCCATAACAAGAACACTGTTGCACTTATGCTTTTCAGTGTCAACACAATTGTACAGACTGTTAGAAAGTAATAACTGCTGAAGATTGAAACCGATTGCTCACACGGCTTGGTGGCCATATTGGAATTTACGTTGAAATTTTAACTCCTAGGGCCTGGCGACAGGGTCAAAGTTATAATGGAACACGTATAGGAAGTCATATGTGCTCTATGAAAAAATGTCATTGCCCATGACCTCTGACCTCGCCTTAAGGTCAAACGGTGATGTATGACATCATCAACATTCGCACCTGGCTATAGAACTGCCTATAACTTCTGATCGGCTGCACCAAAATGCACGTAATTTGACACGGATGTAGAGGACTATGGGATGTTGTGCCGTGTTCATTATGGCGGCCTTTGGTCACATGGTGTGGCAGCCATCTTAGATTTAATGACAATTTCGGGGAATTTTCAAAAGTATTCTCATTTGTGCCAAAATCTACACAGTTTGCACAGTTGTGATGATAACGTTTCATCTATAATAACCAATGCGCTTAAATTTCACGATAACTGCTTGGAAGCCTTTATAGTTGCTAGCAACCAATGGACCGCAAAGGTTTAAAATAAAAGACAAACTGTCGGAACTCAAAAGTTGTATTCAAGCACATCATACCAAACATTTGCACAGCTGAAACACCATTTTTAAATGAACAATTAAAACATAAAAGGGTTTATTTTCTAACCACATATAAAGCACTACTTCAAAAAAATGAAAAAAACTATAATAAAATAAGCATTTCAACAGGTATATGTACATACAAAACTGTATTGATTTTTTTTTTCTTTAAAAGTAACATAAAAAACAAAATTCTCATTATGTAACGTGCTTTTGTTGGAAATAGCTGCTCGTCCACTGTAAGGTTTTGTCCCGGCCTGTAGCAGGCAATGTTATTTTCAATGAAGCCGTTCCAAATTTATGATGCCAGGGCAAATTTATCTGTCTGTAGGCGGGGATTTCTCGTTGCTCTCAAATCAAAACGCAAAGATCTCAAGATTTCTCAAATGATTCCATGACATTGTCTTCACTGGTGGAACTGCCTGTTTCACAAATCCAGGATTCATCGCTGTTGTGATCATTCACATTCCCTGCATCAGAATCATTTTCTGACAAAGTGGTAAGCATATCAATCACTTCTTGAGTGGTCATGCATCTTCTTTGAGCCATTTTGAGTTTTAGGCTAGTCTCTATCACCATACCTGTGAGAGTAAAATAATAATACTATACGACAGCAGACTATATAAGCACATGTAGACAGCCAGACACCAGTTCTCCAAGGAACTGATAGGATTACAATAGATCTTTGGATAACACATGTTTAGACTTCAACAGCCATATCTGTTCAAAGACATACTGCTGGGTAGCGATAACAGGCTTGTATATTTAAAAAACAGAATATTGTAGGTTATATTCAAAACAAAAACATGTATTGTAAAAAATGACTGCTTTGGCAGTTCTCGGTGGGTGAGATTACAACTTCCTTATTTTCACAATCCTGCCTTTCAAATGTCGTCAGGGTATTTAATATTTAATCATAAAACGGACAACCGCATAACTTTCAGACACGCAGAGTAATTTAAATTTGAAAACCTCAAACCGTCAAAATGACTGCCGTGGTGGTTCAAGTGTTAATGCTTTTTTTCACATTTTTTTTTCGAGCTGAATAACGAGTAATAGCAAAATTACTTGTGTATTACTAGTACTTGGAAACAATGTCCATACTCGTTATGCATACCTGTTTGTACTCGTACTCGGGCACACCCCCAGGTGTGGTTAAAAAAAAAAAAAGTGGTAAAAAGCACCTTTATAAACCCATTGTTGAGGTTTTCAATCTTGCTGTGAGAGAGAATTTGAACTACACACTATCGCTACAGCCTACAAACACCTCGGCTGTACAGAATGGGCAAAATGCCAACTGTTGAAAGCAAAAGATTGCAAGTGGGAATGGGAGATCTGCCTCAGAGACAATATTGATCTACAAAAACCGGTGCTAAATATACAGCACATGCATTCACCGCTCCATTTAATTGAATCCTTATAATAGGCTACCTATGTGTTTTTTTTGTTTTGTTTTGTTTTGTTGGTTTTTTTGAGGTAGTGCTGTGCTTTTTTGCTTTGCTATATGGTTAATGGTAACTTTTTATTTATTTTACTATACTGTATGTCCCAAATGTATTTACATATGAACTTTCATTAAACTCTACCATTTTAGCATAGCCCCACCTTAATTAAAATACAATGACAACCATGTCAGGCCACAGTCATGTTTGTGGTAAACCCTCCTAAAAATGCAGACAAATCGAAAATGTTATGGTATTACAAAGCCACGCCAACAACGTACTTGTCCCCCTTGAAAACATTGCCATTGTGTATTCAAAGGAATACCTCCCCTCCAGTCCCTCAATTGGAGTTCCACCTCTTTTAATATCCCAATTTAACCACTGGTTGGACCTTTCAGATATTCAAGTTGAAAAATATATCTTGAATATGTTTCTTTATTTTCCCATTTCTTAGGCAAGATACAGAACAGAGTACATCTTTTCAAGATGAACAAATCAATCAAGGATCACATCATAGAATCCTTGGATAACCTGGTGGAAGAGAAGCTGAATAGATTTAAGAGCAAGCTATGTGAAGGGGAAGACAAATTCCCAAAAGGAAAAGTTGACAAATATGATTCAGCTGAACTGGCAGACTACATGATCAGCTGCTACACAGAAACATGTGCAGCTCAAAAGACAATTCAGATACTAGAAGCCATTAACCAGAAGGATACAGCTGAAATGCTGAAGGAGAAGATACAACATGGTAAGATAAAAAAGTATTTGTGGTTATTCTCATTCATTCTCAGTGTAGAGCTCTACAAGCTTTTATGGCTTAATTGACTTAACAAACCCAGAGTACTGGTGCACATATCCAAGCATAAGAAGGTCAATGTACCATACTAAACTCACAAGGTCTTCCGGGGACTTAATTGTTAAATTGATAAATTGCACAGACAGCACTAGTTACTCGACAACGAGTTGCAAGAAAGAGAGAAAGACAAAGGGAAGTGTTCTGGAGAATCTACTGATACTGTACATGAGTTCAGGGGACTTCTTTGACCTGAAAAAAGAAACAAGGACCAGGGGTCACAAATGGAAATTAGATAAAGGGGCATTCAGAAAATAGTAGGCACTTTTTTACACAGAGAATTGTGAGGGTCTGGAACCAACTCTCCAGTAATGTTGTTGAAGCTGACACCCTGGGATCCTTCAGGAAGCTGCTTGATGAGATTCTGGGATCAATAAGCTACTAACAACTAAACGAGCAAGATGGGTTGAATGGCCTCCTCTCGTTTGTAAACTTTCTTATCTTCTTATGTTCATACTTTTATTATAATGCTACCTAATAAAAGCTACAGTAATACAACTTCTTATTCATAAGTCTACTAAAAGTAATATTTTAATATTTTTATAATGAATTGATTACGAGTCATTCTTTGTCACAATGACACAGATTGGTAATGTTTGGCGTAAAAGGAAAGAGGATGGAAAAGCGATGTTTGGAAATGTATTGTATTATGTGCAGATGGTAAATGCTTTTGACATACAATGTGAACAGTAATGTTAATTATCAGGTATATTTCAGATCGAAATGACTTTTGTTAAATTGTATTGATTGTTTAGCTATTATTATTAAGTTTTAAAGGGACATCTTGTGTGGATGCACACATTTTTTCAGCTGTAAGTCCTTAATATTGTAAGGCAGCGGGTTGAGTGAGACAGCAGGGAGGGGGTTAAAACCTCCCTGAAGAGTAAAATGGAAATGCACCTTTTGTTTTGTTTAATTGTTTTATTGTTTAATTTAATTGTTTTATTATTAATTATCCCCTGCACCTGGTAGCTATTGTTAAATTGGGACCAGGTGCAGGGTATTTAAGAGGAGCAGTCAGTCTGCTCAAGGCTGCTGAGTAGAAGGAAGCAGAAGAGAGGTGCTCTGCTTCCGAGCAGTCTAAAAAGTAAGTGCTGTGAGTGTTTTGTGGTGCCAGGTAAACGGCTTAGCCGTCCTACGAGTTAGTCAGGGAAAGTCCTGTTTAGTTAGTGCTCGTAAAGAGCTAGGTGTTTGTTTTTGTTTGTTCATTTTGTGTGTAATTAAAAATAGCGCAACCACGCATAAAAATCCATTCAAGAGTGTTGGGTCGTATTTTTAAAGGGGCAACGAACCCGTGTAGCAGCAATCGTTTCACAATATATATATATATATATTATTTTTTTTCATCAAAAGTGTTCTCATTTGAATGGAAATTGTGCCTTACTGTTTATTTTTAAGGCTATGATTTTGGCACAGTGGTCATGGAATAAAGTCTGTGAAATCATGGAAATGGATGTAAAAACACACTTGATTGGATGCTTACTTTATTTCCATTAAATGCAGCATGTCATGCACTGGAAATGCAAATCTGTCAAGTATCTGTAAATTACTTGGTTGTGTATGAATGCATCATTTACATGTAGCTATATAGGTCAGTGAATGAGATTTGTAGCTGAGTGAGCAAGCATGTAAATGAGTGGAGTAGAAGTCTGTGAAGTGAAATCGGGTGAAAAAATGGTGATAGCAAATGTGATAAAAGTGGTAAATATCACTGCTTCAAAGCAGAGAAGAGAAAAATGTTCTTGTAGATTACAAACAAAAAGCAAGCTGGGACTAACATAATGAAAGTACTTTACAAAAACCTCTACAAGCCATTGAATCTGCAGTAGGAAAGACAGCTCAGATACAAAAAACATGAGTGAGCTGTTTTCTGTAAAGACAGAAGAACAAATGTATCAGAGAACAGAACTTTACCAACTTACAGAAGCTTTCTTTACAACATGCTGTTTCAGAATTGTGGAAAACTCTATGTTTTGTACTCTAGAAACAGTTAAACTTGTCAGTAGTCAAAAGCAATAGTCTTTATATAATTGATTTTCGCGTAGTATTTAAAAGCTCTTGTGTATGTTGATGTAGCTAAACCTACATTTGGTGACCTTTCTGTGAATTCGAGCTGACATTACTGACATATTTATTTTATTTATTATTTTGTCCTGCGGTGCTTTTAATGTATTTTTCTGTTCATAAGGGTTTATGTTTTCTGTTCATAAGGGTTTATTTACATAACACACTGAACAGCTCATGTTACACTACCAGCAGTGGCAGCGCACGGAGCACATAGAACACAGTGTACAGAACCTTTTGTGGGATCTACATTATCTTAACTAATCTTCTGTGTTCAATAATAAACTAACATTGCTGAAGAGGTTGATCATGGTGGATAAATGGCGGATATGCGACAGATTACTGTAATTGATTTTGAAAGATAAAATGCTGTTGATTCATTGATTATGTGATAATCAATTAAGAAATTATGTGATGTAATAGTGTTACTGGGCAGTGTTAACACAATCCTGCAGAGTTAATATACCTACTAAATCATTTGAATAGGTTGTTAATTAGACTGCAGTTTTAATGGTTAAGATCATTTGAACATAAGAACATAAAGTTTACAAACAAGAGGAGGCCATTCAGCCCATCTTGCTAGTTTGGTTGTTAGTAGCTTATTGATCCCAGAATCTCATCAAGCAGCTTCTTGAAGGATCCCAGGGTGTCAACTTCAACAACATTACTGGGGAGTTGGTTCCAGACCCTCACAGACCCTCACAATTCTCTGTGCAAAATGAATAATTGAATAAGCCTTTACGATTTGTACACTATTGTATTCTATGATTCTCTCAAGTTTTACTGCAGGTGGTGTCCAATAAGAATTACATTGCATGTTTCTTATGAACCGCATTAACCATTATTTATTTATTATTATACAACATGACTGGTTCTACATGTTTTCTTTGATATTTGGTGTTCTCTTTAGCTTTTAATCAGCTATTCCATCTTTCTTCCCAACAGAGGCAGCAGCACCAAGGGCCGGGGGAGTTGTGGTGGCGACAGGGGTAGGGGCAGTTGGCAGAGCAACAGGGACAGGCATAGAAACAGGGACAAGGGCCCCTACATGGACAGGGGACCCAATAGAGACAGGCATAGAAACATTGACAGGGGTCACAACAAAGACAGGCATAGAAACATTGACAGGGGTCACAACAAATACAGAAACAGGGGCCACATCATGGGTAGTTAAAGTCAAAGGGGCAATGACAAGATTATTTTCATCAAAAAATGAAGATACAAGCCAGAAGTCAGTTCACACAACCAGACAAGATACAAGAGGTAGGTGAATTTAAGAAATGACAAACTCTGCTTTGGGGTAGTCTGTGTATGTGTGAATGCTGCCTGTCAGAGATTTTGTTGATACAGTATGCAAAACCAAATACAGGTGCAGGTTTTCTTAATTCTGTACAGGCTCCCATACATCACTGTCTAGTTAAAAACCTTAGAACTCAGTCAACATCAGCCAAATCCCAGAATATGCAATATGCTTTTCTCATCATCATCCAAAATTGGTTTGAATTCCAACTGGACACTAACAATCCATAAAGCAGGATTTTGATGACTCCATAATATATCCAAAAGAACAGAAAAATAACACGAAAACAATATAAATATGGCTTCCGATGGTGCTGACAGTAAATACAATGGCAGTTCACATTTACTGTTACTGAACTCAAATGTAATGTTAACCTACAGGTGAGGTTCAGGGGGTGGAGCTAGGCACCAACAACCTATCATCTGCTGTCATCAATTAAATCTACCTTATTTAAACATTAGTCACCTCTACCTAGCTGTCTTGTGTTTTTTCGTTTTGGAATAAACCTAAGCGATTTCAAGACCCATCAACTTTTGTATGCCTCAATAATGGAGTACTTACAGCAGTTGTCATCGGATTCAGAGGATTCCCAGGATTTTCTGTCATTACCAGATCATTCTTCTCCAGCTTCAATCCAGGGTCCATCCAGTCTCCGTTTTTTCTCCCCTTCTGGCATTTCAGTTACATCTGATCAGGCTCCCGATCAGGTTCCAGTTCAAATATTGCCTACCGTTCCTGCCACCCAAACATCGAATCTGTGCCGATCCAAGCGACTTCGGCCTCAGGACGCCCTCCGGATCGATTGTTTTGGAAGGACTGGCCCATGAATAAATTGATAAAAACCCTCCTTAAAAACGGTAATGCAATTCTGGCAAGGAGTGATAGAGAGTCTCTTTTCATTCTCTATTGCAATTCAGTATCAGCAGAACCAGTTTTTCCTCCGAAAAACATAATCAGTCAGCCCAGCCATTCAGCATCCTAAAACAGACAGCAGGCAGTCTATTCCGGATCTAACCAGCCCCACAACTAGCACCGCTAACCAGCAGCCAGCCATTGAAATCCAACATTTGCAAATATTTAAAGAGATAAAATCATTTATGCAGCCTTTTTCCGATACTCTATCTTCGGTCAGTTCTCAACTGTCGGATCTAGATAAAAGGGTGTCTATTATGGAACAGGGAAAACAATCTTCAGCGCTGTCATTAATTCCAGCATCAAACACTGCAACGCCGCCTACAGCTTCTTCTGGTCCAGCCCTAATTTCAGCCAGCGAAGCAGATCCTCCAAAATTCAACCTCGCTACTGCATCTACATACGGATCCTCCTCTCCAACTGCAGTTAGACGTCACACTATATCTCCACGAATCAGACGTAACATTCTCGAAGCTCAAGATTACATGGCATCAGCACTTGCCCCATCTACCAGATCCTCGTACTCTACAGGTTGGGCATGTTATGTAACTTTCTGTTTACAAAGCAGGATTAATCCTACTCCATTCACCCAGGACTGGATCATGGCGTTCATAGTGCATGCAAAGGACTCTCTACATCTGGCACCAACTACAATCAGACTATATTTGTCAGGAATTCAGCATCAATTTCGCTTGATGTCCATCAATTCCCCAACTCTATTATCAATTCCAGAGGTTCGTCTCCTTTTACGAGGAATTTCCAAGTGCTCTCCGGCTCCTTCTTCTGCTCGCCTGCCTATTTCTATAGACATTCTCAGTAACTTGATTTCAATTCTCCGCCATGGCTGTTTTTCTCCATTTGATGATTTAACTATGGAAGTCATATGTCTATCTGCATTTTTGGGTTTTTGAGATGTTCTGAATATACAGTTCCTTCTATTGCCAGCTTTCCTACCCTCGGTATCCGCTGCAGTGACCTCAAGCTCATCCCAGATTCTCATTTCATCTTATTTCTTCAGCATTTCAAAACAGATCAACTGCGGCAAGGACAATGTATTCAGCTTTCTAAGATCAACTCTCCTCTGTGTCCCTTCACTTCCATGTTGAAGTACATTGCAGAACGCAAGGCCATTTCATCCTCCGACCCTTTGTTTATCAATTCAAGCCGGTCCATTGTATCAAGGCTTTGGTTTTCAACACACCTTTCCACCATGGTGTCCAGAGGAGGTCTTCCCTCGCAATTCTACACTCCTCATTCATTTAGAATAGGGGCAGCTACTTCAGCTGCAAAAGCCAACATTAACCAGCATTTAATTAAAAATATGGGGCGCTGGACTTCATCAGCAGTTGAAACTTATATTCGTTCTTCATCATCTGAAATATCCTCCGCACATCAGTCCATTGCTAGTATGTCCGGAGTGGGGACGACCTTTCTGCCTGGGCCACCAAAGATTTCCCACTAAGAAATTAAATTAAAAGAAAGGGTTTTTTTTCTTTCCACTGTGCAAAGGGTCTTTACATAGTCATTAGGGTATAGTCTACTAACCCCTTTGTCACGTTAAGTGTTTGTTTTCTTTCGTCTAAATGTTTTCTCTTTTCTTTTTTCTTATGCATTGGCGGTTCTCTCTTTTTCTTCTTCACGTTGCGTCAGCGGGAGCCGGGGGTCCATCTTTTGGGGGGGTAGTGATTCCACTTTCTCCAACCCTTTGTTAAGCTCCGCTTCATTTACCTGATAGAGGAGGGTTCTCCATGAGTCAGAGGGGACCCCCGGCCAAACCCTTCCATCTGCATGTATGTTTCTTTTGGGATTCTTCTTTCAGGTCTGATGCCTCTATGTGAGGGTCCCCAAGCGGTGGCATCCCTCATGTTTGTCGGGTCTCCTCAAAGATGGTGGCCCCTCTCCTGTTTGTTGGGTCTCCTCAGCGACGGAACCCCCCTTCTATTATGTTGGGCTTCGAAGAGGTGGAACACCACGCATTATATGTTTTAACAGATACTAACTTTATGTTTTCTTTCCGGTTCGCGAGCCTCTTCAGTATTTCGGTAACCTCGGAGACAGTGCCCCTCTCGTATGTCGGGTCACCTCAAAGACAGTGGCCCCCCTCCTGTTTATCGTGTCTATCGATCAAGTAAATGTTGGGCCTTGAAGAGGCGGAGCCCCTCTCTCCTTGTGTATATGTTTACTAACTCTGTCAATAAACACTACCAGGTGGCATAGCTCCGCCCCGTGAACTTTGACTTTAAAAAAAGAAAAGACCACCAATGTAGGTGTATAACAGAGAAAAGGTAACGAGACAATCTCGGAAAGTAATGTAAGGAAAAATAAAACTGATATGCAATATTGTAGCGGCGGCGTGTAGGGGTCTCAGCGGAGGAGTAATGAAGACGCTGCAAAAGGGATTGTTGGTCAATGCCAATGATAATTGCTGTTTAATGCTCTTTATCAATGGATCTCTAGTTCTTAGTCAGTACATCGGGAAACACACACACACTATCTCGCTCACACACTCTTATATAGCCCTCACTCACTACTGATTGGCCCACTCTACAGTTCTGCACGGGGGCATCGCTTATTCGCTCACGCTCATCCAATGATATCATGGGCCACACAGCTTACAGAATGGCTAATCAATGATCAGAGAGAGAGAGAGAGAGAGAGAGAGAGAGAGAGAGAGGTACACACATAACCCGCTATTCTCTGGCTCGGTCCATTCACACAATCACCCGAGTTACAGTGTTTTTTACAGTGGCACATTTACAGCTTGTAAGTGTATTCCCACCCCTCCCCAGGGGTGCCAGGTTTGAATGGGCGCTTCCCTGCTTTCTTAGCGGAAGTTGTTTAGTAATGGGCGAGCAAGCGCAGTGTGCTGAGTACCACTTTCTAACGTGTACCAGAAAATAACACTACACTGGTAAGAAATTAAATTACTATCACTTCTGACTGTAGCATCTACTTTGACTTCAATTCGGGTAAAATCTGCCAATCTGATTTACACATTGCCGGAACTGTATATATACTGCGTTCTTAAATAGTACATTTCGTATTACTTGTTTTGCAAAACAGAAACGCTATGTTTCACTTTCATTGCATTTGCACTTTTATTTAGACTGTAATACAATGAATGATGCATTTACGAGACTGTGCTTCAGTTCATTTGATTTCAGATAATGTATTTTGTATCTTTTCTCTTTTACACAAAAAACATGTAGTTCACACAGACAGATTTCTAGGTTGACGCTGCACAGCGTATATTGTGAATGCATTTTTCCCCGCATCCATAATAAATTATTTTCATTTTGGTAAATTAAGTGGTATTAAGTTATTTTGACGTAATTTATTTATTTTAATTTTTTGAGATTAATCCGTCCGTCTATCATATCAGTCTGATCTACCTGCCTGGTTGCCAGGTGAATTCATTGACGTGGCTTGCAAACTGTGATGGCGTGTGCTGGGAACGAGTGGGGATTAGAAGGAAAGCACAGAA
Source organism: Acipenser oxyrinchus oxyrinchus (assembly GCA_030684275.1). NCBI lineage: Eukaryota > Metazoa > Chordata > Actinopteri > Acipenseriformes > Acipenseridae > Acipenser > Acipenser oxyrinchus. Next base: position 3,061,260 of record CM060290.1, read on the forward strand.
TATTTAATCATACAGTGACTTTCTGGTATGAATTAAGAAGCGCTAAAAGTATGGTTATAACTTATAACTTATATGATTATTCTTTTTTCATTCATTTTTGTTTTCAGTAAGCTCAAAATTATTAAGGTGACCAATGTTCTATTGTTTTCAGTGCAAACAAATACATTACATTCCAGAGATTCAGAGAGTTCAGCAAAATCAAATTACATATTTTTTTAAGAATGCAGTTTTAGAAATGTGTTTCTACAGTGCTTTAAAAAAAACCTAGAACATGGTTTAAAGTAGTAAAGAGAAATAATTACTTACTTGTTTGCAATGCTGACATTATTAATTCCTTATAAAATTTAATGCAAAAGAGGGGGGGAAAGGAAACTGGGTCTGCAATGTTTGCAGATGGATTTATGATTGGCTACACAGACAACAGGGCTAATCAGTGATTGCATAATGTTTTGATGGGTGTTTTTATTATTATTATTATTGTGCACAGTTTCCTATGAACTGTAATATTACTTGTGTAATAGAAAATAAAAAAGGACTTGTCGTCACGGAGCCCAAATGTTCGAGTTACAAAATATGTGTTTTTTTTAGGATGAAAATGGGTTTTGGCAAGTTTTTACTTTACTGTCTTAAATACATTTTTATAGCACTTTAAACTCAGACAGTAAGATGAAAACAACAAGCTTGGCTGTGGGGTGATATCGACAACAACTCCTGGCTGTAAGGGTTAAATGTTGTGTTGAATTGTTGTGAATCAGCAGTTGTTGTGGTTATTTTAACCCGTTGCGGTTCACTTAGTCTGCACCTGCCAGGCTTGTCACGTCCAATTTATTTTTATACAAAAAATTACATTACACAAGATGCGCTGTTTAAATTGAATAAAGTCATTTTATTCACAGTGAAACAGGTTTTAAAGGCACTGCATCTCCAGCCCTGCTCCACCACTTGTTCGCTGTTTTTATCACATACCTCTTCTCTTTGTTCATACTGATAAATCTATCTCCTGATCCCTAGATTATTCACCAGACTCCTCAATAATGCTATCTAAGTCATTATTTTATTCCTACAACATCTCAGAAAGCTTGGCAAATGTCCACGAATTAGCCATCTTGGTTGTTTATGTATTTGTTATGTGTGTGGTGAAGTCAGAATGCGTATTGCTCAGCTCCGTCTCTATTTTGTTATTTATTTTTTATTCATTTTTAATTTTTTTCATTGAAAGTTTTTCTATGAGAAAAAAACGACTAGGGACCTGTGATGGTGTCGGACAGGTTCCGACATTGGACTGGAAAGGGAATTTTGCAATGTTGGACCTGATCCGACATAGGACCGCAAAGGGTTAAATGTATTATGACCCCACAACCCAGGTATGTTGTGTGGCACGATACAAAGCACAAAGCAAAGCATGGTATTACTCTGTGTACTATATTCTTCTAACGCGAACTACAAGTTGAGTGGGGGATGGAGGGGGGTGATGCTGGAACGCCAGAATCACCGTCGAGCCCTCTTGAGGTGTCGTGGGCTAGTCGACGAAACACTGAGGATGGAAGGTGCCCATTTGAAGACCCCAGAGATGTACCCTACTAAGCTCAATCCAGATGGTTGTCATGCTGATGCGCTGGGGAGACAGCACTGTGGTTGATCCCCTGAGCCAGCATCGCAGCCGTTGTGTGTGGTGATGCGCCAGGGAGGCAAATAAGCTGATCCCTGGAGCCAGCATTACACTTCAGCCATCAACACCAGACAGAAGGATATCTACATCATCATATGGAAGGAAACACAAATGGATGGAGACACAGATGGATCACATTAGTTTACTGTAAAGCTACGTCTTAGTTGGTGCTTATCTTGGCGAGAGCCGAGTTCAAATCAGCATGAAGTTTTAACATCTACTCTCGTGTAATGGAAATCATTATATAATGGGTTACCTGCATGTTTTATACACTTTGGTATTTGATATTTGATATTTTAAATTACTGCTCTGAACCTTTATTTTGTATTCCTCCAATAATGACTTGGATCACATTATTGAGGAGTTTGGTGATAAAGCGAGTTATCAGGAGATGATTTATCGGTATGTACTATTATTAAGACGTATGTGACAAATACAGCGATCAAGTGGTGGGGCGGGCCTGGAGATGCAATGCTGAGTGTCCTGTTGATATGCAGTGCCTTTTAAACCTGTTTTACTGTGAAAATAAATACTTTTAAACAGCGCGTCTAAAATAAACTCCGCGTGTGAAAATAAATTGGACCTGACGAGCCTGAGACGCGCTGAATAAATGGACCGCAAAGGGTTAACTTGCAGCATGTCATTCATATACGTCAACCCAAACAAAATTGCTCACTGCATTATAATACACACTACCAGCTGCAATTACTGTACTGTATGTATCTTTTGTACTATATTATTGAACTGGAAACTTTAAAATCTTTCATTTATTTTTCATTAATATTCTTTATTGTTATGTTACTCTTTCTGTTGCAGAAACTCATCTAAAAGATTTGCTGTGCAAACTCGGATTGGAGAACTATTATACAAGCAAGATATCACTGAGTACAGTTCTTGAGATTGGCAAAGCAAGCATTACAGATGAACCAATTCAGTCATTAAAAGAACTTCCTTGGTGCTTTCTGAAAAGACTAATGATGGTAAATGTGACATCTAGTGTTTCTGAGCTTATGGGTGACAATGATAATGATGCTGAAGTCAGTAATCGAATCAATCCATTAGATATCATAACAGCACTCTTTCTGTGCTCAGATAGCTTCCTGCAGCAGGAAATGATGTTAAAAATGTCAATGTGCCAGTTTGCTGTGCCTCTCTTGCTGCCAAATTGTGATACAAATCAGTGTACATTAATGTTGTGGGCCATGCGAGACATCGTGAAGAAGTTTAGGCCTCATTCATTAAAGGACCGAAATGGGTTTGTAGAAGACAGTATAGTCAGCACTGCCATGCCACTTATCTCTTTTGTCAGGCTGGGTGACTGTAGTTTATCAAAGTCTCAGATTCTAAATAAGGTGCTCAGCAACCACCAGCAGTACCATGATTTCTTTATCCATTTTGACATGGAATGTGGTGATGTTACACGGAGAATTTCAAATGGTCTAGTTGAAATAGGTTGGTACCTTCCTTGTGGAAAGAAAAACTTGGACATCTTTCTAGAACCTGTAGCTGTTGCCAACCTTCGTGGAGATCTCCTTTCCTTTGAGAAACAATTTTCCATTTTAGGTATTACATCTTCGGCAGTCTTTATTTTTTTTGACAGTATTGCAGAGAAGGAGTACACATTCTTGTCCTCTGAAATAAATATTAAAGCCCAATTGTTTTTAGTTGCAAACTGCCCAAAGAAGACAGAAAAAAATGCAAACTCACCGAAAGACTTAGCAGCAAAGTTCAAATTAAATCAAAATCATATTCTTTTTAAGAACAACATTAATGATTCAGACTTTGTGAAAAAACTGCGCTTAACTATGAAGGACATCATTGTAAATAGTCAACAAAAAATGACAGTAGAAGGCATGTCTGCTGTAGCAAATGAATTGGGGATTCCTGTAGATGAAGACTGCACCGAATGTCAGATTGCAAAAAAAAGTGCTGCAGAAATCACATCTAAAATCAATGATGTGGTGCAATATAAAGAGGTTCAGTTGCCATTGCAAGGAAAGCCTTGGAAGGAGCTGGCTAAGAAAGAAAAGGAGGAGTGCAGACTACAGAAGGCAGGAGACCAGCCTATTGAAGCCTATAAGACTAATCTGCAAAAAGAAAAACAGAAACTGCGACAAGAACAAGTCAGGTATAAAATATCTGAAGTAATGCAGTGTTTCATCACTGCCATATCCAATTCAAACAAAGAAGAACGATCCTATTTTCTAAAGTGGATGAGGATGAACTTGGATGTTGCAGCCCGAAAAAACCTTTCTGGTCTTTGTGATGAGTACAAAGAAAAGTATTGCAACTTCTCACAGAACAAAAAGATAATTGCGGCCCTGGACCAACAAATATCAAACAGCTCTTTAGGAATTGAACATTTAATGCGTGAAATGGGGCAGCTTTATGAAGCTTCATGCCACCTCCCTTCCAATGATCCATCTCATGATCAATTTCAACATCTTCCCGGTTTGGGGGCAGATCTGCTGTTAGATGGTATTCCTCTTGAACTGGTGGACGGAGATACCTCCAATATCCCTGTAAGATGGGTGACTGATGTTCTAACAGAACTCAACAGGAAAGTCCAACACAAGAGCAGGGTACGTGTTGTAACAGTGATAGGAGTACAAAGCACTGGGAAATCTACACTCCTCAACACAATGTTTGGGGTTCAGTTTGCAGTTAGCAGTGGCAGGTGCACAAGAGGTGCCTTCATGCTTTTAATTAGAGTAAAAAATGAACTTAAAAAAGAGCTGGATTGTGATTTTATCTTGGTAATTGACACAGAAGGTTTAAAATCTCCAGCACTGGCACAACTAGAAAACAGCTACGAACATGACAATGAGCTTGCAACACTGGTCGTTGGATTGAGTGACATCACCATAATAAACATAGCAATGGAAAACTCAACAGAAATGAAGGATATCCTACAGATCGTGGTGCACGCCTTTCTTAGAATGGACAAAGTGGGGAAGAAACCAAAGTGTCACTTTGTGCACCAGAATGTGGGGGACGTGTCTGCTCATGACAAAAACATGAAGGACAGAAAAATGCTTTTAGAACAGCTGAATGAAATGACAGAGGCAGCTGCTAGAATGGAAAAGCAGGATATTGACAGAAAATTCACTGATATAATGGAGTATGATCTTGAGAAAAATAACTGGTACATACCGTGCCTGTGGCATGGTAACCCTCCAATGGCAGCTGTGAACACCGGCTATAGTGAAACTGTGTATGAGTTCAAGAAGAGCTTGATTGGAGTTTTAAAAATTTGTAAAGATCAGAATCCTGGAAACATTACAGAGTTCTTAACATGGATGCAGAGTTTGTGGAAAGCTGTTAAGTATGAGAATTTCATCTTCAGCTTCAGAAACAGTCTAGTGGCAGAGGCTTACAGTAATGTGTGTGTTGCATATAATGAATGGGAATGGGCCTTCCAAAAGCACATGTACAAATGGCTGGCAAACACTGAGACAAGGATTTCAAATACCAAAAACCAGTCCTCAAACCTTGATGAGTTTCTCAATGTTTTAAAAGCTGAGGCATCTACAGAACTAACATCTCAAGAAGTGACAACTCTGGAAAAATTAACGAAATACTATGAAAGAAAAGATGAACATGTTAATCTTGTAGAAAGATACAGAGCAACCTTTGAGATGAGCATTAAGACTCTCCGGGTTGAAATTGAAGACTCTTTGACAAAGAAGTGCACAGCAGCTATTGATTTTCAAAAAGGAAGGATGAAGGTACGTGAAATCAATTTGAGACATAAAACAATATTAGAAGACAGAGTATTGCAGCTGCTTAGAGACTGTGAGGGAAGGAATCTGTTGCCTGATGAGCTGAAAGAAGAATTTGAAAAGATGTGGCAAGAGACAGTGGCTGAACTGAACTTTAAAGGTTTACAGAAGCAAGACATTGGATCAAATGTCTTTAGTCTGTTGAGAAAACAATTAGAAAGACATGGAGGTGCAGTTAAGAAGGTGTTAAATGAAACCACTGATTTTACTGAAGTTGGAAATACACAGTTTTATGTAACTGATGAACACTTTCGTCGTGCATTGCACCAGAAATGCTTTAATGACGATTTGTGCAAAAGACACCACGAGGAAGCATATATGAAGTCACAATCTGTAATAGAACAGTGCAGGCAGTTCATATCAGACAAACAAAGCAGTAAAACTGACTACCATGAGACCTACACCGGAGAGCTGTTGGAAATGATAGATGTCAAGCTGAAGGAAATTGAGAAGCTCAAGACCAACTCCCAGTTTGAGGTTGCTCTGAAGCTGCACATCTGTGGGTTTGCTGCCAGGGAATTCCAAAAGATGCACAATGTTTTCTTGGAAGTCAATGACTCCCTGAAACAATTGGAAAAGTCCAAAGCACAGGTCTGTTCTGACTTCATAGATCTTTACCATAAAAAAGATCAATGCAAACAGAAAGCTGAAAAATTTACACAGCGCTGCCTTGAACCTGCAGTAAGGGATTATATCATTAAAACCCTTGGGATAGATATTGCAGATGAAATGCTGACTAGTACACACTCTCAGAAATACAGCACCCGGACAACTTTTCAGCATTCCCTTTTGAAGCAAATGCTGAATGAAAAGGATTTTCTAAAATATGTGGATTACATTAGTGACTATGAGAAGTGTGTAAAGAATTGGATATTTGATTGTATTCTTGAGCAGTTTTCTAAAGATCAGATCCTTTCAGAATTTGAAGTAAAGCGTCTTGAAACAATAACAAAGAAAATACAAAAAGCTATTGAAGAAGAAAAAAAGAAAGAAACCTCAAGAAACGGAAGCGAAACCATATCAGTGTTTATTGAAAATGTCTGCAGTACTCTGAACAGTGATATTGTGATTTCCACAGACAATCTTAGATTTCAGGGTATCAAAGACAAAGAAAACACAGAGGAGTTCATTGGGCATCTGGAGTATTATGTTGGTAAAATGAAGACATCTCTAAGTGCTGAGTTCTCTCAAGTGTGTGATATTAACAAGAAGCTTAACAGTCTACCATTCAAGCCTCAGGACGAGCTGTTCAAGAGGGTGTTTGGTTGTGGAAAGCAGTGTCCGTTCTGTAAGGTCCCCTGTGAGGCAGGAGGCAAGAACCACAAAGAACACCACGCATCAGTGCATCGACCACAAGGGCTGGGGACATACAGATATGTAACCAACAAGAAACTAACTGAGACTATATGTACGTCTGATGTATTCAGTGAAAACACATTTCAGAATAGTGACACAGAGTGGAAGCCCCATCCCTACAAAGACTATCGGAGATTTTACCCAGACTGGAACATTGCCCCTGATCCCAGTATTAAAGCCTCTGACTACTGGAAGTACGTGCTAACTATGTTTAATAATGTATTTGCAAAAGAGTATAATGCAGAGCCTGCTGATGTCCCTGAAGAATGGAAAAACATAACAGATGAACAAGCACTGACGAGTTTAGATGAGGTGTTTAACATTAAAACTTGAGTTCTAAATGCCAGGCTAAATCATTCTAATGGAATAAGCATTGGGAATGTTGTGATGGAACAGAAACGGAATCCAGGGCTGTATATTACCATGTATGAGCTGAGGGACTGGAGTCTCTGAGCTCCTTTATTAATGACAGAAAAAGTATAAATGTTAGCGACCAAACAAACCTGTTCCCTTGTTTGATTTTTTATTTTTTTATTTTCTCTTGAATGTAAAAACTATTCCTCAAGGAATGTCTTGAAAAATGAACACCTGAAATTAGCTCAAATGCTGTCTGTAAAATAACTTGATAACATTTAATCAACAGCACCTACAGGACTAGCTTAAGATGCACAATCATATGTTTCAATGTTTACCAAGTTAGCTCTTGTACTGTTTGAACTATGTAAGATTGCATGTACTATACTAAAGCTCATGCAATATCAAATAGTGTTGGCAATCTTTGGGTTTATGTAAAGCTTTAGCCATTTTATGTATACTGAATATCAACATAAGAAAATACATTTTGTTTCTTCAGTTTTTGTACCTTACACATCCTTAAAGTAGTTGTAGCTAACATGTAAAAAAAAAAATCTCACCTGTTTTGCATGGCCCTTTGCTATATAGGTTTCACATTGTGAATTATACTAAGTTACAGAAAGTTGCTTTTTGGTTGTGTTGCATTTCCTTGGACATTTCACCCAAAGTGGAATTTTCTTCCACTTCTTAATAGACATATTTCCTGTCAAGAACCAACCAGCTGTTTCCTCTACTGATTGACATAATTTGCAGAATGAGCAATTCACATAACTGCTGAGTTGAAATGAGCAAGGACATTGAGAACTTTCTTAAACCTTGTCCAGTACTGGGTATCATGTTTTAAAATGCATTTATTCAATAAAATGGGTTTATTTGAAAATGACATATTTCAGACAAGTGGACATGCATGACAGGCAAGTTATAGAATTATTTAATCAGATACAACCAAGTCTTGATATTTGTAATATGATTTCTGTGTAAAATGAATCATCAGTCAATTCTAGATTCTCTGCTTCCTGCTTTTCTAACGTTATGCTTACGCTTATGTTTTCACATTATTTCAAATATTTTGCATTGAAAAATAAAGTTTTCAAACAAGATTGTTGTAGTTTTTAGTCTGTAAATTATTTCTAAAAAATGATCCATACTGCAACCAGTGCACACACTTTCAGACACAGGTGTTGTTGTCCATCCATCAACAGTCCAAAGCACCTTTGACCATTGATCCATAGTTCAATTTCTGTGTTCCTGTGCATATTTTAGCCTTTTAGTCTTGTTCACTTGTCTGAACAGATGTATTCTTACAGCATCATATCCTTTCAGTCCTGATTTCAAGAGTGACCTTTATACTGTTGATTTGATGGACAACGACACCTGTGCCTTCTGCCAGTTCTCTTTTGTCTTAAGAACATAAGAACATAAGAAAGTTTACATACGAGAGGAGGCCATTCAGCCCATCTTGCTCGTTTGGTTGTTAGCAGCTTATTGATCCCAGAATCTCATCAAGCAGCTTTTTGAAGGATCCCAGGATGTCAGCTTCAACAACATTACTGAGGAGTTGGTTCCAGACCCTCACAATTCTCTGTGTAAAAAAGTGCCTCCTATTTTCTGTTCTGAATGCCCCTTTATCTAATCTCCATTTGTGACCCCTGGTCCTTGTTTCTTTTTTCAGGTCGAAAAAGTCTATATTTTTTGACGGTTACCATACCATCAAAATTTGATACTGTGACATCCCTACCTCATAATCAAAAGGAATAGAAAAAAACATGCACGATAAAAATAACTAGACCACCAAAGACGGTATTTACCTGCAAGATGCTTTCAAAACAAGAGACGCATTCATTACCTATTAAATGTTACCTCAAGCTCAACGAACAAATAAAATGGGAATTTGTATCATCTTTGTTTAAGAAATCAATATTTTGTTGGTGTTCCAGTACTTTGGGTTTTAGGTCTACACCACTGGATGTACCTATATACACACTTTAAGATACAGTGTTGTGCCAAATAGTGTTATCGGCAGAATAGTGTCTCATTTGTAGTCAGAACACATGTGCAGTCATACAAATTCATCTGCGCACTCCTAGAATATTTTTTGCCAAAAACGGTCACTTTCATATTGAATCACTACATGAAAATGGAAGAAAGATTTTTAGAAAAATATTTTTTTAACTGAGGGTAAATACCCGAATAATTGTTGTAGAATAGTCATAGTCTGTATAACCTGCTCATAAATGTACCAGTAATGAATGGGTGGGCTATCAGTTGTGCAGGTAACAATAGTAAAATTCATAATTCAATTATAATATAAACAAAGTAAAAGTAGTTATTTAAAATTATCCCAGTGTACAAAAATACAAAATCCTAAAAAGCAATGTTTAAAAAAACCAGCGTTTGATTGGAAGTGATCTGATTATTTTCTGTTTTATATTTGTAATTAATTTAGAACAATTTGTAGATTTTATTTTTCACTTTGACATTATGGACTTTTTTTGTGTTGATCAGTGGCAAAAACTCCTAATTAAATCCATTTTGATTCCATGTTGTAACACAATAAAATGTGGAAAAGTCCAAGGGGGGTGAATACTTTTGAGAGCCACTGTGTATATATATATATATATATATATATATATATATATATATATATATATATATATATATATATATATATATATATATATATATATATATACACTGTAGGTACACTTGCACAAAGTCAGGGATTTTGTAGGCATATAGTCAGGTGTATGATTAAACCAAACAGGTGCTAATGATCATCAATTCAATATGTAGGTTGAAACACAATCATTAACTGAAACAGAAACAGCTGTGTAGGAGGAATAAAACTGGGTGAGGAACAGCCAAACTCAGTTCACAAGGTGAGGTTGCTGAAGACAGTTTACTGTCAAAAGTCATACACCATGGCTAGACTGAGCACAGCAACAAGACACAAGGTAGTTATACTGCATCAGCAAGGTCTCTCCCAGGCAGAAATTTCAAGGCAGACAGGGGTTTCCAGATGTGTTGTCCAAGCTCTTTTGAAGAAGCACAAAGAAACGGGCAACGTTGAGGACCGTAGACGCAGTGATCGGCCAAGGAAACTTACTGCAGCAGATGAAAGACACATCATGCTTACTTCCCTTCGCAATCGGAAGATGTCCAGCAGTGCCATCAGCTCAGAACTGGCAGAAAACAGTGGGACCCTGGTACACTCATCTACTGTCCGGAGAAGTCTGGTCAGAAGTGGCCTTCATGGAAGACTTGCGGCCAAAAAGCCATACCTCCGACGTGGAAACAAGGCCAGCGACTCAACTATGCACGAAAACACAGGTACTGGGGTGCAGAAAAATGGCAGCAGGTGCTCTGGACTGATGAGTCAAAATTTGAAATATTTGGCTGTAGCAGAAGGCAGTTTGTTCACGAAGGGCTGGAGAGCGTGCACGAATGAGTGTCTGCAGGCAACAGTGAAGCATGGTGGAGGTTCCTTGCAAGTTTGGGGCTGCATTTCTGCAAATGGAGTTGGGGATTTGGTCAGAATTAATGGTCTCCTCAATGCTGAGAAGTACAGGCAGATACTTATCCATCATGCAATACCATCAGGGAGGCATCTGATTGGCCCCAAATTTATTCTGCAGCATGACAACGACCCCAAACATACAGCTTAAAGTCATTAAGAACTATCTTCAGCGTAAAGAAGAACAAGGAGTCCTGGAAGTGATGGTATGGCCCCCACAGAGCCCTGATCTCAACATCATCGAGTCTGTCTGGGATTACATGAAGAGAGAGTAGCAACTGAGGCTGCCTAAATCCACAGAAGAACTGTGGTTAGTTCTCCAAGATGTTTGGGTCAACCTACCTGCCGAGTTCCTTCAAAAACTGTGTGCAAGTGTACCTAGAAGAATTGATGCTGTTTTGAAGGCAAAGGGTGGTCACACCAAATATTGATTTGATGTAGATTTTTCTTCTGTTCACTCACTTTGCATTTTGTTTACTGGTAAATATAAACTATTAACATGTCTATTTTTGAAAGCATTCTTACTTTACAGCATTTTTTCACACCTGCCTACAACTTTTGCACAGTACTATATATATACACACACACACACACACACACACACACACACACACACACACACTGACACACGCACACACACACGCACGCACGCACACACACACACACCGTATTACTTCAATTTGGCGGCGCTGCGTTTATTTTAAATTGATCAAAATGGCTGCGGCCCTTAAATTACTGCGGCGATTATTACGAGGGTGGCCTTTATTAATAATAATATGCTTTTCAAACGCTGCAATATTTGATTAAATGATTTAAGGCATTTTAGAAACGGCGCCATGAGAGGCCCCAATCTGCAGCACTGTGCTCTTCTGTGTTTTTGGGGCTTGAATACAATACATTTACTGACAGTTAACGAGCGCCTATTAGGTGGGAGTTGGGAGGTCAGGGGAGTACTGTACCAGGAGTGTGTATTTGTTGCTATCGGGCGGGACAAGAAGAGGAGAGAGAACAGTATTTGCGTGTGATGCAGTTGTTTTTCTTAACGAAAAATATTACCTCTGAATATCGGTTTGATTTCTGTTAAAACTAAAATATATCCTACTCTGTTATTTTTTTGTTCTCACTGTAAATTACCTGCTTGTTTGTAATTTCTCTGTAAGAGAAATCGAAACAAAATCTTCTCATAGATAGTAAGCAAGTTTTTTATTTTTTGTTATATATACCCCCTTTCAAAATGTTCACCTTTTGTTGCCTTATAGCCTGGGATTAAAATGCATTAAAATTGTTTTTTTTTTAAATTTATCTACACATCCTACTCCACAACTACCAAGTAAAAAAAATATTCTAGAAATTTGTAGAAAATTAATCAAAAATAAAAACTGAAATAGCTTGGTTGGATAAGCGTCCAATAGCAATCCTAAATTAACTCAGGTGTAACCAATCGCCTTCAAAATCAGACACCAAGTTAAGTGGCCTCTACCTGTGTTAAATTGTAGTGATTCACATGATTTCAGGATAAATTCAGCAGTTCCTGTAGGATCCCTCTGCATTTCAAAGCAAAGACGTTGAGTCTTTCATGAGCACCAAGGCGCTTTCAAAAGAACTCTGGGACTCTAGTTGTTGAAAGGCACAGATCAGGGGATGGGTATAAAAAAATATCAAAGGCCTTGAATATCCTTTCAGCATGACAACGACCCAAAGCACACAGCCAAAGCTACACTGGAGTGGCTAAGGAACAAAAAGGTAAATGTCCTTGAGTGGCCCAGTCAGAGCCAGTTGGACAGTTTTGTAAAGAAGAATGGTCAAATATTGCCAAATCTAGGTGTGCAAAGTTGGTAGAGACCTATCCCAACAGACTCACAGCTGTAATTGCTGCCAAAGGTGCTTCCACCAAGAGACTTACCCAATTATGATCTTTCAGTTTTGTATTTTTAATATATAATTTTTTTCTCAATAAAAACTTTTTTCCCCTTAACAGTGTGGAGTATGGTGTTTAGATAAGTGGAAAAAAATCCTCATTTAAATGCATGAAACTCGAGGCACTGACACAACAAAATGTGAAAAAAGTTCAAGGGGGTGTAGACTTTCTATAGGCACTGTAATTGTACGGTGACTGAGTAAAATTCCAATTGAATAAAAAACAAAACAACTAACTGTCTTCTTTCAACTGTAGAGACTCCCAAAATAGGAGGTAAAGGAAAGGATTCAACACTTCAGACCCTAGAGTAGATTGTCAAGGTGTTTATTGAAGCATAAAACAGAGCTCTGGAGAATCAACTGCACACGGTCAAAGGTGTAGCAAGTCAGTTCTGCCAGTGAATCCTTAAGGGATGCTTTATATACAATTATGATAATATGATTATATGCCATACCCGTCCCCATATCCAATCCCTACACCTACGCACTTTATATTCATTCATTAGCCCATCTCCTGATATGTTGCAGTTTAATAGCCCCTCTCTGGTTCTTGTGATAGCACGTACTCCTGCTGAGATATCTGCTATTGCCCAAGTTGCTATTGCTTATGGAAAAGAACATTCTGTCAGCCTTGCCCTTCAACTGACACTTTATCTGTGTATTTGAGTTTATGCACAGTTGACCCATTGTTCTTGTTTCATTCTAGAATGTTCTGCCGAGGTGCAGGAGACGATTTCAGCATTCGTTTTCTACACCACGTTGCACTTCTCTCCATACACTCGGTTTGGTTTGGTTTGCATTTTTCATCTCTACACCCAACCATGTCTAACCTACTCGGGCCTTTTTATACCAGTCTGGGAGTCAATCACATCCATTTCCTTCATACTAGCTAGGGAATTATGGGAATCGTAGTCTCTAAATTCCTTTGCCTTCTGCCTTTGGGAAAAATGTTGAGAATTGTAGTTCTTAAACTTTCTTACCCTGCCTCTGTTTTCAAGATTTTCTTTGCATGAGGACATTTTATCAGGAACCCCATATCCCTGACACACAATTAAAATATCAAATCAATATGATGGTTATACAATCTATTGCACATTGTTACTTTAGTCGTAATCTTCAATGAGACACAATTGTGCTGGCGACACAATTTGGCAAGGAGAAGTATTTTGCGTTAATAGTGCCAAATACTGCCAGGTGACACTATTTGGCAGCGACACTATTTGGAATAACAACGGTTGCTACTGTTGCATTAATTTGATGTTCTGGACCCGCACTTAATCACCACCGCCTAGGGCCCCGCACAGCCTGAGGCCGGCCCTGAGAGGCTCTATAGAGCAAAGCACAATTTTAAGGTAGCTTATGTAACGTAGCTTATGGATTTTATATATGTACTCTTTGATATCCTACAATCAGCATTTCTTTTAATTATGATAAGCTTCATTTGCTATTTGCTGTATTATGTGTAGACAAAGTTGGTGTTACACTAATGAAATGCAATTTGAAAGACTGCAGAGGAAACCAGCTGGACTGTGATGTTGTATATAATTGTACTGCCATCTTCTGGCCAAAAACGGCACTAAGGAGACTGTTAGCCTGCATGCTACAGGCCGAACAGATGGTTTTGTACTTTTAATCAGTCATCAAATAAATTAGACAATAACTTATTTCCCCATTTTGATTTTCAGTTACAGTGGTTTGATTGCACGCACAACCAATCTCAACAGAAGCAATGGGGTGATCTAATACATTAGCACACGACTGTAGTTATTTCTTCTTTTTTGGTCTTCACTGTGTAATCTCTGATGCTTTACAATGTAACTGCATCAGCTGGAAGCAGGCTGTAGGTGTGCTGCCCCTCTGCTTGTAGATGTCCTTCTCAATGCTTCTTTCATAAAAACAAACAGGACACTAGAGGAAACAAGTAAGCGCTTTATTAACACGTTTCAACTCATTTTGAAGAATAACATCTGTTTTACATTTGCTTTAATCAAACACCACTGCACTGATTTTCAAGTGGTACGATTTTATTGTTATTTTCACTGGCAGCTAATAACCTGCATACTGCATCTGATGTAACACTTTACATTAAGTGTCTCTAATTACTGTGTATTTCCATAGTAGTCATTTAGTAAATTCATGTGGACTTACACATAATTACAATGTTATTATGCACAGTTACAAGGTATTTAATGTGTTCATTTCTTTGCATGATATAACCTTAATCCTATCCCTATCCCTAACCCTATCACTAACACTATCCCTATCCCTAGTAACACAGCTGCAGTAGTGGTGGTGATGGCCTTGTTTTCCCTTAAACTTTGTTCCTGTATAGAGAGTCACAGTAGTTTCTCCAGACATTATTCTATCATGGCAGGCGTAACCACTGTGACCCCCAATCTAGCAGAATCACCAATAGAGAGCACACATAATTGGATATTCGTGTCAGGCTGGTATCTCCACCATATGTTTGCTGTACATGAATTCCCCTATTGAAACTGGAAGGCCAGCAAGGTTGTCATTGCAGACAGACCCACAGTCAGGAAGCTGGGCAGCACTGTTTCCAAGCCTCCTGTCACATGCTTCTGAATCCAGCTGCTGTAGAATGTCACCCTGGTGAACACCCCTGGTAAAATGTTATTGGGGTTCACAAAGCTGGTGATGCCAGCCTGCACCCAGTTACCATCGACTTCACAGGAAAGGGGGCCTCCAAAATCACCCTGAAAGAGAGAAAGAGATTCTGTACCGAGATGTAGCATTTGCCAGGAGACTAGGTTTCAGGCCACTGCATGGCATATCAGGGAAGACTTAGG
This sequence comes from Acipenser oxyrinchus oxyrinchus, assembly GCA_030684275.1. Taxonomy (NCBI): domain Eukaryota; kingdom Metazoa; phylum Chordata; class Actinopteri; order Acipenseriformes; family Acipenseridae; genus Acipenser; species Acipenser oxyrinchus. The sequence continues at coordinate 3,076,662 of CM060290.1, forward strand.
GTTTGATACAGCAAAGTTGCCTCACATTAGGTTTCCTGGAACCAGATTTCAAGCCACTGTTCCTGAAAAAAGTGGCTTCGTGTTCCCTTAGCTTTACATTTCATTGTTACAATTCCTTCAACTGCCTTCTGCCCTGTCTGCTCACTATATGATTTAACGGGAAGTAAGGGGGCCAATTCTGTCGTTAGATGCACAGTAGCCGACATCATCATTGAACCGACATGCATTTTGTTGAAAAGCAAAGCAGCAGTAAACTGGAAGAGGACAGCAGTTCAAAGCTGAGGGAACACAAAGCCACCTTTCAGAAACAGTGGCTTGAAACCTGATTCCAGGAGACCTAGTTTGAGGTTGCTGTATCAAACCCCAAGTCTCCCCTGGTGTGCCGTGCAGTGGCCAGAAACCAAGTCTCCTGGTAAGTTCCAAGCCACAGTAGCTTTGTTCCCTCAGCTCTATACAGAGGTAAGATAGTTTTTCACTTTTACAATCTTTTTCTAGCGGTATCTTTCCTTGTTTTAATGAAAATTTTTTTATATATATTTTTTTTTAGAAAATATAACTTTTTGGGGTTTTATTTTCATTCTTTTTTGCTGTTGTTGTTATTCAGCATGTAGTGTCTCTGATTCATTGCGTACAACAGCAATTGTGTGTGTCTTGTGAAGCACTTTAAAACATTTTATTGAAAAACAAACCAATAGTATATCATCCTGTAAGAGAAGAGTGCTTTTTATCTTAAAAATAAGAAATATTTTGAGTTGGTTATGCTGTTATAAAAAGGATTCTTTAAATTCAGATCTCTTTTCTTGGCTTTAGATAACCAGAACAATCTAATAGCATTACAAAAATATAGCTTTACAAAAAGTATGTGCATGTAAAATAAATTATAGTTATTCACTTTGGAACAAAGTCCTCCATTTGTTATTCTGATGGATTAATTGGTGTAATATCAGATGGAATCTGTGTCTCTCTTCAAGATACGTCTCCAGCTTGTGCTTAGTTCCTGTAAGTATATTATTCTTTTTGCTGGTGAATAAGTTCTTCACGACCTTGAACAGATCTTTATAAAAGCTGGTTCTTGCATGTTAATTTTTTACAGTGCTTTTGTAGGTGCTCTGCTTTGCAAACTTCCCAGGCTTTTATTTTAGATAATATTTCAGAAGACTGAAGGCCTCTTACACTGCTTCCTTTCTCTAACCAGGTGGTCAAGCTTTAACTTCCATCTAGACTTTCCTGGAATCATAGTTATTCATTGCTTTCTGTCTTCTACTACAAACCCCTCACACTTCTACATGTAGATAGTATCCCCAGACTCCTTTCTACTGTTCCACTTAAAGAGTAAGTAGCAGGGTTCTGAAAAATATAGCGTTACACGTCCCCACGTGTTGCTACAACTGTTGAAAAAACAAAACCTGTAATTTTTCTTTTCATTGTTAACATCCTGACAACTTTTTGCAGTTATAACTTTAAAGCCTGATTCAAAGCCCTTTTCAAAATCTCTGCTCTATTCACTAGTAATGTAAGGATTATTGCCACATTGTCAAACAGACAAACACAGCAGTAACGATCCATGATGTGGCACAGAACAGAAAAGCCAGAGCGCTTGTTATGTTTTTGCTTTGTTTAGTTTTTTTCGCTCATCCTGCAGTGATTTAGAGGACAGATTGTAAAAAGTGCTGCTGCACAAGTTTTAACTGGGACTAAAAGACAAGATAATAGCACTTTAAGGTGCTGTTATTAACCTATAAGGCTCTACATGGCCTTGCTCCACCTTACCATAAAGATATTTTAACACCATATGTCCCCAATCAGTCACTCCAATCTGAGGATGCCAGGTTACCTTCCATACCCATTATTCATAAAAAATACTCAGGTGGTAGATGTTTCAGCTATATTGCACCAAAGTTATAATGAAACCTCCCTGGGTTTATGTTTTTAAATCATGATTGAAACACACATTTTTATTGCTTGGCATATCCAGTTATCTAAAATGATATTATCTCATCTCAATATGACATATTTTACTATTTAACATTATTTTATTTATTTTAAATACTTTTAACTATTTTATGGGTAGTGTTCTTGTTATCATTACCATTATTGTTATTACTTTATATTGTGGCAGACCAGAGGGAGGACTAAAGGACTACATCCCCCAGAATGCCATGGGAGGGAGCCAGGATGAGGTACACCTGGCTCTAATATTTAATGAATGCCACCTGCCTGTGATTAGCAGGCAGGTATTGAACAGGAACAGAAATGTTTCTTCAGAGCAGTCTGTGTGAAGGCAAGAGGCTGTCAGTCTGTGTAAATCCAGTGAAAAGACCTGTGTGGTCGAAAGGAGGATTGTATAAGGTACCGAGCAAACCTGTGTGTTAAAAGTGTTTTGTGACTGGTAAATAACTGTCCAGTGTGATAGTAAGGGGAAACCCAAAGTATAGTTTAGCACTCCATGTAGGAGTTAAGTTTTGTTTTGTTTATTTTTGTTTTGTGTGTAAAAAAAGTGCGCAACCACGCTAGACTTTCTATTTTAAAAGGGACGAGAGAATTTTAAAAGGAACTGAAGAATAGATTCAGCACTCTTCAAGATCTGAAAAAAGATGAAGCAATCGAGATAAACAAAATCAATGAGGAAGTGATGCAAGTAATTGCAGAAACAGCAAAAAACATCGCTGGAACACAGAGTACAAAATGCGACCAGAAGATTACGCAAGAGACAAAAGACCTCATGAAGAAAATAAGGGAAATTAAACAAACAGCAGCTCTGAAGTCAAAGATTGAATACATTGAGCTGTGCAAGACAGTAAGAAAGTGCATCACTGAGGATATACGGTCGTTCAACTGTAAAACTATTGAAAACAACCGAAGCATGAAGAAAGCAAAACAAAGACTGATCATCGGGAAAAAAATGATTTTAGCAATCAAACAAGAGGACAGAACTGTCATCAAGAACTGCAAATTGATTTTGAAGAGAGTCGAAGATTTTTACAGAAAATTATATCAAGATGAAAAGAGCAACGTAACAGATGAGGAAGACGAGACAGAAAAAACGCAACCCGAGGAAGAAATTCCAGACATTCTACCGGAAGAAGTGAAACATGCTATCAAACATATGAAGACAGGAAAGGCACCAGAGAAGACGGCATAACGATTGACATCGTGAAAGAAGGTGAAAAGCTGACAAAAATACTGTCACGTATTTTTACAGATTGTATTTAGCAAAAGAAAGTGCTAAACGACTGGAACAATGCATTGGTGATACTTTTACATAACAAAGGAGATACAGAAGACCTCAAGAACTACAGACCTATTAGCTTACTTCCTATAATCTACAACATTTTTACCAAGATTCTCACCAACAGACTTCAAGATAAATTTGACTTGGCACAATCAAATGAGCAAGCAGGATTCAGGATTCAGGATTTAGCACAATGGATCATCTTCAAGTTGTATGGCAAGTGATTCAAACCAGCAACGAGTACGAACTACCACTTTGCTTGAGATTCATAGACTATGAAAAAGCCTTTGACTCTGTTTACACAAGATCTGTATTAAGCTCTCTGAAAAAACAAGGAATTGAGAAAACATACAGAGATTTGATCAGCACCATATACAAGAATGCAACATCCACAGCAAGACTCCATAAAAACAGCGACAAAATCAAGATTAAAAAAGGAGTTCGTCAAGGAGATACAATTTCCCCAAAGCTTTTCACGGCCACCCTAGAAGACATTTTCAAAACACTGGATTGGGAAAATAAGGGGCTGAAGATCAATGGAGCCTACTTGAATCACCTACGATTTGCTAACAACATCCTCATATTTACAACGTGCCCAGAAGAATTACAAATAAGAATACAAGAACTACACGAGGCTAGCATCAAAGCAGGTTTGAAAATGAACCTGAAGAAGACTCAAGTCATGTTCAATAAATATACCACTTCACAGGCAATTGAAGTCAATGGGATCAAGCTTGAAGAAATCAATCACTACTTATACTTAGGACAGTTAGTTTCAGCAACGGAGAACCAAATGTGCGAAATCAACAGAAGAGCAAAAATGGGCTTTGGAGTGCCTTTGGAAGATTAATCATGGTTCTGAAAGGGAAACTACCCTTATGCCTTTGACCAATGTGTCCTGTCAGTGCTAACTTACGGATGCAAAACCTGGACCCTCAATGCAAAAATGACTCAAAAATTACAAAATACTCAATGGAGTATGGAAAGATGCATGCTGGGAATAACAAGAAAAGACAGGAAAAACAAGGAATGGATAAGAGCGCAAACAAAAGTATGCAATGTTATTATAAGAGCGAAAAAACTGAAAGTGACAGTGGGCCGGACATGTAGCAAGAAGAAAAGACCATCACTAGACCAAGGAGACTGGATCCCAAGAGATATAATGTGACCAAGAAGAAGACCTCCAGGAAGATGACAAGATGAAATAAGGAAGACGCTGGAGCAACGTGGATGAGGGACGCAGCAGACAGGCTTTTATGGAAGAATCTTGAGGTGGCCTTCATCCAGCAGTGGATTGTAAAAGGCTGAAGATGATGATGATGATGATGATGATGTAAAGCACTTTGTGGTGGCCCTCGTTATGGCGCTATACAAAAATTCAAATTGATTGATTGATTGAAACCCCAGTGCACTAGAGTAGACATTTTGAAAAGAGCTAATTTTGTGGCTATCCTGTCTGCTATTGTAAAGGCTGTAGATTTCAAGCAGAGCTGTAATTGTGTTTTGCAATAACCAGCGATTAGCCTAATATTGAATTTGACAGCTGTCTCTTGAACTGTTGTGTACACATAAGAAAACCCAAGATAGTCTTGTCTTACCCAATAGGCACCACTGCTTTGAGATCCAGCGCACATCATGTTATCTTTTATGCCATTGGCGTTGAGGTTCAGCATTGTCACACACGACTTGTGGTCAATAATGGGAATTTGTATCTCTTGTAGAATACCAGGATATGTTAGATTTTCTGTGAAAACAGAACAAAAGCTGTCTATAGATAATGTAACAAGGGGAGAGGGGGGGATGGGGAGAGGTGAGGAAACAGTGTTTAAATTAACCAAAGTTATTTTTATTAATGACACACACAGGACTGGCACTGACAACAGACTGCCCCATCCAGGCCACAGCACTATCTACAGTCCTAGCAGACCTGCTTGGAGACAGGCAGACATACAATTAGAAACATTGTGAACATTTACTGAAATTATGGCACTGAAAGGAAACAGATAGAAACACAGACAAACAACCAATCAGTACATGCAGCACACACAAACACGAACAGTCCAGGGCCACGGCCATGACCCCCACAACAACAACAACAACAACAATTCCCATTTCTATAGCACCGTTCGTCACAAGGTTACTGTGACAGAAAGACAATGATTCTTGGTGGTAAATCTTCCTCCCGACCTGTGAGGGCGATAAGTAATGGGAACAGAGTACCCTGGACTGCTTGGCCTGACACTGCATTCCTAGGGTTAAAAGGAAGTCAGTCATTTAGAAAGGTGGCGGAGCTTCGGTGCATTAACTCATCGACCGGGAAGGGAAATGATGTGGCAGCCGCAGATTGGAGGAGTGGCTGCAATCGTTTACCAAGTGGTCATGTGTGACGGTATAAATAGGGGACGAAGCGATGTAATCTGTTCCTTCATTTATGGTTAGATAAAAAGAACCTGGAAGGACCTGTGTTTCCTGTATCCGTATCGTGAGTGTTTGTTTGTTCTGTCTATTTGTTGTTTGCTGTCACTACACAGCTAACACGTTCCGGAGCTGTGACCTGTGTTTTGTGTGGACAAATTGTGAGTGTTTTGTTTGTTTATTGTTGTGTCGAAAATAATACTGTTTGTGATTATTTAGACAGCTAAACACGATCCAGGAGCTGTCGCTAAAGGCCAGCACAAACCTGGACAACACTGCACTTTGCTTGCACTAAAGTACTGTATTTTCACCACGAGCCACTAGAGCACGCACTGTGGATGTGTGTTTGTGTTAGTGTTTGTGTTACGTGTGGGTGAATTAAAACAAGACTGTTATTATTTCTGGGCCAACCTGCGGATTACAGATAAGAAATACATGCCGCTGTATTGCTTCTCATTGACATTGTTACTATTTACTGTTGTTAGCCATCAGGCATTTGGATTACAAAATACTAAACACTTGTTTAAACAACATTGTACCTGGATTGTAATTTACTGATCACCTGCACACTGTTAACCACTTTGCCACAGTTACAAAAGCACTTCACACACAAAATAAATGAACAATTAAACCATTCAATTAAAAACAGAATATGGTAAAAACAGAAATTAAAAAAATACAGTGTGTGGGTTTACTTGTAAAATTAGAAAAACTAAGATAAACAGTGTATTAAAAAATAGAACAATTAAAAGACTAAAACATTTTAATAAAATTGCAATTAACAAAAAAAGTACAGTAAAGTAAGTAAAAAGCAAATACAGTTTTGGTTATAAAATAGGAAATAGTTCAAATAAAGGATTAACTTAGAACAGATCAATATATGCAGATAGATTACTGGAATTATTTTGTTAGCAGCATGTACTTTAAGATAAAGATGACACTGTGAAATCATACCAGACAATCCCGAGCCCCAGCCTGTGGCCCAGCATTTCAACCCTACAGGGAACTCATCAGAAGGTTGAGGGAGAAGGATGGGCTTGATATAGTCTGTGTAGGAGACCTTCTCACTTAGTTCCACCAGGGCAATGTTGAAGCCACGGGCCACCTCTGTGTATCCTGAATGGATTATCAGGTTTTTGATTGATCGTTTCTCTTCACGGAGACCTTCCACATCCCTCTGGTACTTCCCCAGGTATATCTTATAGGCCTCTATATGTCTGTAAGAAGGAAATTCTATTAATACCGTTGCTTTATACATGCATTTTTAATATGTGATATGCAGTATGATATCTAGTGGTTTTGGATAACCAATTAATCAATCATTTATCTGTCAGAATTTAATGTTATGAGTCCATTGAATTGAATCAAAAACCCCACAGGGTGAGAAAAAATAGAAACTAATAACACTGATCTTTGCACTTTATTTTGTATTTAAAATCATTTAAGATTTTTAGGTTTTTCATTGCACTTTCATTATTTGATATTGGTATGTTTTAAAGCATGTGTGAATTTGTGTAAGGAAATCACAGTGTAATGGATCAATTAGTCCAATTGTGTGTAGCAGGAAGCTTGATTAAGAAAACCGGAAGGATGTTCAGGGTAATGAGCAGATGTTTGAGTATGGAAGCCGGGCTGAGGAGTAAAAGCGACGGTAGGGGTTTTGACAAACTGCCACTTTGTGTGTAAAATGGGGAGAGCTGTGTGTGAAGTTTACAAACTGTAGTGTATACTGGTGGTTGTGTGTATCCACATATAGCAATTGCAGCTCATGTGTTACCACAGCTGTTACATTCTTAGCCTGGTGCCAGCTCTGACTGTAGTGACAAGGGTATGGGGGAGATCTGGAATGGCTCCTATGCGATTGTTTAGCCTGTGAATTGAAAATCCAGTTGCCCACTGCTTGATATCTGAAGTCCATTGGAGGTGAGATTGAGGACTCAGAAGTTTTTTTGTTCCCGGTTTAGTTGGAGCTCCGATTTACTTTGATTTGAATACTTTTCGATGATGATGTCCTCAACCACATCTCCAATTCACCAATGTAACTAAATCTGGATTGTTTTATTCTGCTTAGGTGTCCTTCAGTGCTTTATAACCTGTGGTGCTGACTTGTGAACAACGCTGTCTGTAATTTGTGTAGGTGGTGTAATATGCCTCTGTCTATACTAAGTAAATGAAATTAAATATATATATATATATATATATATATATATATAGTAACAAAACTTCACCCACTCGGGTTCGTTGCCCCTTTAAAAATAGACCCAGACACAGGAAATGGAGGATTCAAAGCGCTGTTGCGCTATTTTTAATAATCACAAACGTTTACCTGCTACTCAAACTCTAAACAAAATAAACACAGGTTTCACAGTACCTTCCTCTTGGTATGCCTGCACACCCTGCAAAGCGGGCTCTACACACAGCAGCCCTGAGCCAACTGACTGCCCTCTTTAAATACTCTGCACCTGGTTCTAATTTAACAATAACTACCAGGTGCAGGGAATAATTAATAATAAAACAATTAACAAAACTAATTAAACAATAAAACAAAACAATTAAATTAAACCAATGTGCATTTGCACATGTTTTTCATGCAGGGAGGATTAACCCCCTCCCTGCTGTGGTACACTTCCTCCCCCTTGTCTTTACAAGACACCGGCCATTCGACAGCCACTTCCTCCACCCTTAAAAGACCACCCACCCTCAAATCCCATCTTTTTAATCTTCGCCCTCTTCCACGGGCAGGCTTGAGGGTGGGTCGGTCCTTTCTCCAGCGCACTCAGGAAGGGACCACGCACCAGCAAGAAGGGACCCGGACGGCTTGCCCTGGGCGACTGTAGCGCAGGCCGGTAACCGGAGCACGGACTGGCAGGCAGAGGCGCGTGGCTGTGGACCGGCGCAGCGACGTCTTGGACCAGGCAAGTGACTGTGCTTGGCCATCCTGCGACCTGGGCACAAGGTCGAGTGGAGGGAGGTCGAGACATTCCGGACTGGTGTCCACGTAGCTGGAGCACGGGACCGCACTTGACAGCGCCGGAGTGCCTCCCCCAGCCTGTTGCTGAGGCTCTGTTGGAGGTGGGTTGCTCACCTCCTCCCCCTTGACTTCAGCCGGTGGCTCCTGAGACAGCCACTGCTCCACCCCCTCTGGTTCTCGGGACAGCGGCTCCACCCCCTCTGGCTCTCAGGACGGCGGCTCCACCCCCTCTGGCTCTTGGGGCGGCAGCTCCACCCCCTCTGGCTCTCGGGACGGCAGATCCACCCCTCTGGCTCTCGGGACGGCAGATCCACCCTCTGGCTCTCGGACGACAGGTCCACCCCTCTGGCTCTCGGGACGACAGGTCCACCCCTCTGGCTCTCGGGACGGCAGATCCACCCCTCTGGCTCTCGGGACGACGGCTCCACCCCTCTGGCTCTCGGACGGCGGCTCCACCCTCTGGCTCTCGGGACGGCGGCTCCACCCCTCTGGCTCTCGGGACGGCGGCTCCACCCCCTCTGGCTCTCGGACGGCGGCTCCACCCCTCTGGCTCTCGGGACGGCGGCTCCACCCCCTCTGGCTCTCGGGACGGCGGCTCCACCCCCTCTGGCTCTCGGGACGGCGGCTCCACCCCCTCTGGCTCTCAGGTCGGCAGCTCCACCCCCTCTAGGGCTACAGCCAGCGGTGCCTCCCTTGGCTGCTCCCATTTTTGGAGCAGCAGCTCCAGCTCGGTAGGCTCTCTTTTCGGCAGGCCCAGCTCCAGTCTCCATCTTTCTGTCTGCTCCTTCTGAGCAGCGGTATTGTCATTGATCTTTTTGATCAATTCTTTTAGATCAATTTCTTTCGGGTTCGTTGCCCCTTTAAAAATAGACCCAGACACAGGAAATGGAGGATTCAAAGCGCTGTTGCACTATTTTTAATAATCACAAAAACAAAATAAACAAAACAAACACCGAGCTCTCATTGAGCACTAACTAAACAGAAACACTGGAACCTAAACTAAATTGCAGGACGGCTAAGCCGTTTACCTTCTACACAAACTCTAAACAAAATAAACACAGGATTCACAGTATCTTCCTCTTGATACACCTGCACACCCTGGCAAGCGGGCTCTACACACAGCAGCCCTGAGCCAACTGACTGCCCTCTTTAAATACCCTGCACCTGATTCTAATTTAACAATAACTACCAGGTGCAGGGAATAATTAATAATAAAACAATTAACAAAACTAATTAAACAATAAAACAATTAAATTAAATTAAACCAATGTGCATTTGCACATGTTTTTCATGCAGGGAGGATTAACCCCCTCCCTGCTGTGGTACAATATATATATATATACACTGCTGTACAAAAGTCTTAGACATGTTGCATTTTTCTACTCTGATGCATTATGAGCATCAACAATTTACTCAAAGCCTCCACTAGTGTTTTCTACTATTATAACAACCTTGACTTGCATAAAGAAGGAAAAACATTGAGTGAAATAGCTCACATCACTTCATTTTCAAGGTGTGGTATCCAAAGCATAATCAACAAGTACAGAAAAACATAATCTCTAATTGACAGTTGTCTAACAATGTTGAGCAATACTTGAAGATAATATCCTTAAGGAATAGAAAGAAGACGAGCGTTGATTGACAGCAGAACTGGCAGAAGGCACAGGTGTCATTGCCCATCCATCAACAGTCCAAAGCACCTTTGACCATTGTTCCATATTCCAATTTCTGTGTTCTTGTGCATATTTTAGCCTTTTAGTCTTGTTCCCCTTTCTTAACAGAGGTATTCTTACTGCAACATATCCTTTCAGTCCTGATTTCAAGAGTGACCCTTGTACTGTTGATTTGATGTACAATGACACCTGTACCTTCTGCCAGTTCTGTTGCAAGAAAACCTTTGGGTATGAGAATTTTAACTGTTGGTCAGTATTTGCTTTCCCAAGCTCATTGCACCATCTTCCTAATATCAGACATAGGCATGGTTTTTACATCCAGAAGCAAAATTATCATTTCTCTGACTGAAGGGAACAAATTTGTGATAAACAAGCCTTTAAAATTCACATTTTCTTCTGTCTCTGGGTAATTCTGCCCTGCAGAATACATATGCAATATTGCAAACGTAATACTGATCCACAAAAAGGGAGACAAAACCGAACCTGGTAACTACAGACCAATAAGCCTGACTCTATTATATGTAAACTTATGGAAACTATAATAAGATCCAAAATGGAAAATTACCTATATGGTAACATTATCCTGGGAGAGAGTCAGCATGGTTTTAGGAAAGGGAGATCTTGTCTAACTAACCTGCTTGATTTTTTTGAGGATGCAACATCGACAATAGAGAAAGTAGTGGAAGGTACTGCACGCAGGGGATAAAAATGTGCATTATAAATATCATATGGGAGATGCTGAAATTGAAGAAGGAATCTATGAAAAAGATGTTATGTTGACTCAGAAATGTCTTCATCTAGACAATGTGGGGAAGCTATAAAAAAGGCCAACAAGATGCTCGGATATATTGTGAAAAGTGTTGAATTAAATCAAGGGAAGTAATGTTAAAACTTTACAATGCATTAGTAAGACCTCACCTAGAATATTGTGTTCAGTTCTGGTAAACTTGTTACAAAAAGGATATTGCTACTCTAGAAAGAGTGCAAAGAAGAGCAACCAGAATTATCCCGGGTTAAAAGGCATGTCGTATGCAGACAGGCTAAAAGAATTGAATCTATTCAGTCTTGAACAAAGGCGACTACGCGGTGATCTGATTCAAGCATTAAAAATCCTAAAAGGTATTGACAATGTCGACCCAGGGGACTTTTTCGACCTGAAAAAAGAAACAAGGACCAGGGGTCACAAATGGAGATTAGAGAAAGGGGCATTCAGAACAGAATATAGGAGGCACTTTTTTACACAGAGAATTGTGAGGGTCTGGAACCATCTCCCCAGTAATGTTGCTGGGATCCTTCAAGAAGCTACTTGATGAGATTATGGGCTCAATAAGCTACTAACAAGCAAGATGGGCCAAATGGCCTCCTCTCGTTTGTAAACTTTCTTATGTTCTTATGTCTGAGTTTGTCATAATAAATACTGGGTCATTCATTTTTGCCTTGCCTGATCTGATGCACCACAGTTACCGAGGCTACTGGATCAACAAACCGAGTATAATCCCTAATCAAAGCCTGACACAGCCCCCTGAAATAATCAGACTCAGCCGGCCCTTGCCGTTCCATCCACTCATGCAGTAGTCTGGTCTGGTCTTGGTTTTCAAAAGCATCAGACAACTTTCTTTACCTCCTTTGAGTCCTCATTTTTTCTTACAAACCACTAGCTCATCCTTGTGGATTTCATCCACTGCCTCTTCAACGCTATCTCCCTCACTGCCTTGCTCTCTGTCTGCCAGCTCTTTTTCTCTGTCTGCAAGCTTCTGCTTGTATGACTTTAACTCAGCTCTCACTGCATCTCTCTCGCTGGTTAAAAAGCCAATCTCTGACTTCTGAGCGTCAACAATTTCCTTCAAATTAATTCTTTCTAACTTATATCTCTCAACTTTTTCCACTAGCTTCTGGCCAATATCTATACACCAACATTTACACACTACATACAACATAAAACACAAAAATACACACAGGGACGAGGCACATTGCCACATATCCCCCTCTGTGTGCAGCACACATGGCCTCAATGGCCACCTCCCCCCTTAAAATCCCCAAAGTCTCGCTCAAAGTCCCGGGCCAAGAACAGGGACTTCAAGGGGCTCATGGGCGGCAATGTTGCCAGTAGCCAGGCTGCTACTGGCAATGCTGTCAACGTAACTGTTGACAGCAGGGTGGCACACTCCAGCAGCGGAAAGACTGCTTCTTCCCATAGCACCTCTGACAGCTGAAAGACTGCCAGGTGCAATGCTGTCAACAAACCTGCTGACAGCTCCCAGGCTGACTCCTTCAGCTGGGGAAGTCCTTGGGCGAAGCGAGGCAGGCATCCTTGGGCGGTGCGAGGCAGGCATCCTTGGACGGTGCGAAGCAGGCATCCTTGGGCGGTGCGAAGCAGGCGTCCTTGGGCGGTGCAAGGCAGGCACCCTTGGGCGGTGCTGGAGTCAGGACCAGTCGTGGTGCTGTGGTTGGCCTCTGTGGCAGTGACTGCGGCGGTGCTGGCCCTCTTCGTGGCCGCTGCAGCCAGGCTGTTTTCTGCTGTGCTCCCCTCAGCAGACTATGCAGTGGCTGCTGAGGAATGCCAGCATCACGTCCTGGTCCTTCTTCTGGTGAAGGAAGAGGCAGCTCCTGCTCCTATTCCCTGGTGGTGATGGAGGCAGAGGCAGCTCCTGCTCCTCTCCTCTTGGGGGTGATGGTGGCGGTGGGGGAAGTGATACCAGCAGGCATTCACCCTCTGCTGGTGGAAGTGGACAAAGCAGGCATTCACCCTCTGCTGGTGGAAATGGACCCAGCAGGCATTCACCCTCTGCTGGTGGAAGTGGTGGAGGTAGAGGCAGCTCCTGCGACTCTGCTCCTGGCGGTGGAGGTGGCAGAGTAGAGGCAGCTCCTGCTGCTCTGCTCCTGCGGGTGAAGGTGGTGGAGGCAGAGGCAGCTCCTGCTGCTCTGCTCCTGGCGGTGGAAGCAGTGGAGGTGGGAGCAGCGTGTAGTCTCCTGGCGGCGGAGGTGGGAGCAGCGTGTAGTCTCCTGGCGACGAAGGTGGGAGAAGCGTGTAGTCTCCCCCTGTTGCAGGGGACTGGTGCGGCTCTCCCTCCATTGCAGGGGACTGGTGTGTCTCTCCCTCTATTGTAGGGGACTGGTGCGGCTCTCCCCCTATTGCAGGGGACTGGTGGGGCTCTCCCTCTGGCTCGGAAGGCAAAACCAGCAATGGCTTCTCTCCCAGCATTGGAAGCTCGTGCTCCCCCCGTCTGGGCGCTGGTGAGCTGGCATAGGGGCATCCCAACCAGTCATGTCCCCCTTCCTCACATTGCCCGCACCAGCTCGGTGGCACCTCGGAGGAGTCCCTCCAGCGGTGATCCACCTTTCCGCACCAGGTGCACCAGGGGAACAGGTTCTCTGGCTCCTCTGGCAGCTGTTGCAGTTGCCCAGGCTCAGCGCAGCAGTAACACCCGGGCTGCTGTTCCTCCAGCTGGTGTTGTGGCTGCTGCCTTCTGCCGTTCTTTCCCATCATTTTTTTTTCAAAACAAAAAATTCACTCGCAGTATCCCTGGTCTGACGCTTGGAGGCACTGTTATCCCACTTCTAAAACCAAGTGTGACAAGCAGGCTGTAGTGGTGACATCAGACCCGGAAGAAACACACAGTACTGCAAAGTGAAATGTGAATTGCACTGTTGCGTGTTTAATAATGAATAAAATAAAAGGTTTTAAACAAAAACAGCACACGGCACTTTGGGCCAAAATAAATAGACGAACAAAACGACAAAACAGTAAACAGACAGTGCACGAACAGACAAACAAACATGGTGAGTCAAAGAAACTTACAGCTACGGTATATAACGTACTGAATGACTGTCACCAGGCCAAGTGACTGGGTTTGGCTTGCCAAAAAGGATGATAAAAATACCAGAATTAAATTGCAAAAAAATGATTTATTTATAGGAAGCAAAAGAAAAACTAGAGAAAGAAATATGCCACGAGTCTCTCCAGCATCCACCTTCAAGGTTAGAGCTCCATCCTGAGCATTCCAAGGCCCTTATATATATATAATAAATTTCCCATGAGGCAACTCTCATTTAAAGATACAGCTCTCATTTTTAAAAAATAAAAATAAATACAGATGCAAAAATGCTTCATTAGCATCATCAAAAAATATTTTGACCAGATTCACACACATAAGGTTAACCATACACATATTTAAGACAACAACATAAAGAAAAGTGCACTTTTAAATATGACCTTTAACTTCTGTTTCTGCTGATGTGGCACTATCAGCCATCTTTATATGCTGAGGTATCACTGGTGGCCATCTTTTATACACTGCTGACCAGCTACTACCAGCAACAAGGATTTTTGCACACAGGTATGAATAATCCGAACTTTGGTTTTTTAATTATATTTTCTCTTTGCTTATGTTGTTCTCCAAGAATGGGGATACACTGCAGTGATTTGGGGGAAATGGTATGTCAGAATTAATTACTCATGCATATCACAAGCACACACACATTCATACATGAAGGGAAGTAGGAAAGGTTCTTGGAGTAAACAAAAATACCTTGGTACAAAAATAAATTAAAAAGCCACCCTGTCACAAGGACGCAATCACCAAGCGCTGGTTTGTATTTCAAATAAAAGCTCAACTGTCAACTTTAAAGTTTAATAACTTTGTATGTACACATAAGAACATAAGAAGATAAGAAAGTTTACAAATGAGAGGAGGTCATTCAGCCTATCTTGCTCGTTTGGTTGTTAGTAGCTTATTGATCCCAGAATCTCATCAAGCAGCTGATTGAAGGATCCCAGGGTGTCAGCTTCAACAACATTACTGGGGAGTTGGTTCCAGACCCTCACAATTCTCTGTGTAAAAAAGTGCCTCCTATTTTCTGTTCTGAATGCTCCTTTATCTAATCTCCATTTGTGACCCCTGGTCCTTGTTTCTTTTTTCAGGTCAAAAAAGTCCCCTGGGTCGACATTGTCTATACCTTTTAGGATTTTGAATGTTTCAATCAGATCGCTGCATAGTCTTCTTTGTTCAAAACTGAATAGATTCAATTCTTTTAGCCTGTCTGCATACGACATGCCTTTTAAATCTGGGATAATTCTGGTTGCTCTTCTTTGCACTCTTTCTAGAGCAGCAATATCCTTTTTGTAACGAGGTGACCAGAACTGAACACAATATTCTAGGTGAGGTCTTAATAATGCATTGTAAAGTTTTAACATTACTTCCCTTGATTTAAATTCAACACTTCTCACAATATATCCGAGCATCTTGTTGGCCTTTTTTATAGCTTCCCCACATTGTCTCGATGACATTTCTGAGTCAACATAAACTCCTAGGTCTTTTTCATAGATCCCTTCTTCAATTTCAGTATCTCCCATATGATATTTATAATGCACATTTTTATTGCCTGCATGCAATACTTTACACTTTTCTCTATTAAATGTCATTTGCCATGTGTCTGCCCAGTTCTGAATGCTGTCTAGATCCTTTTGAATGACCTTTGCTGCTGCAACATGGTTTTCCACTCCTCCTATTTTTGTGTCGTCTGCAAATTTAACAAGTTTGCTTACTATACCAGAATCTAAATCATTAATGTAGATTAGGAATAGCAGAGAACCTAATACTGATCCCTGTGGTACACCACTGGTTACCTCGCTCCATTTTGAGGTTTCTTCTCTAATCAGTACTTTCTGTTTTCTACATGTTAACCACTCCCTAATCCATGAGCATGCATTTCCTTGAATCCCTACTGCGTTCAGTTTGAGAATTAATCTTTTATGTGGGACTTTGTCAAAAGCTTTCTGGAAATCTAAATAAACCATGTCGTATCCTTTGCAGTTATCCATTGTCGATGTTGCATCCTCAAAAAAATCAAGCAGGTTAGTTAGACATGATCTCCCTTTCCTAAAACCATGCTGTCTCCCAGGATACTGTTACCATATAGGTAATTTTCCATTCTCCCCACTCATTCACTCACTCCCCATTCCCATGCTAACGGTGTGACCCATTGTCCTTACAATACATGTGACATTACATTTTGCTGTGTAAGATACCCTTTTTGTATTAACCCCAATGGTTGTTTTGACCACTAGTATGTGCCTGCTGGGGTCACGTGACTGCAACGTCTCACTTGGATTATTTACATCAAGTGGATATGTTCATTGTCTTCAGCATTATTCAAATGCTGGGGACAAAGTAGAATGTGCAGATCAGTTCTAAACAGTACATTTCTAATAGGAAATCGTTTAAGCAACTGATGTATGTCAAAGAAAATATTATAGGAAGGTTGGTGTTTCTAAAGCCCGCTGCACACAGCCCGACTCAAGCCGTCCAAACTCATCTCATCTGATAGGCACAGATTCTGCGATCAGTTGTGCTGAGTTTTGGTTTGATGTCACAATTAAGTTTTACCCAACTGGGTGTCGCACACTGCTAAGACTGAATTACTGATCACAGCTAGATACCCATGATTACTAGGTATACAAATTTAATTAACACTGCCCTGTACACATTTTTGACTTTTTGTACAGTTTGTCTACTACACTTTAGCCTGTGGTAAATAAAATTCAATCTGTTGATTTTTATTTGACTTTGGCGTTTTTTTCTCAGCGTGTGGATCTAGCGGCTTGTGATTTGTGACCTATTGGAGATCGACGCACTGGTTACTTCTGTTTTAGCGCAGTAAGAAAATATAGGCTGCCAGTAGATTGATAATAAAAAGGTGAAGTGATAATTTACCTTTGATTAGTAAACACCTAAAAAAAACTATTCAAATGTGCACATTTTTTAATTTGGGACAATCTGAGCAATTCAAGACTAATGATGTATTTTTACCTAACTCAGGGAGATGCTGCTGAATTCTCAAAATCCATGTTCTGCAACCCCTGCAAACAACAACATACATTCTCCCCACTCATTCACTCACTCTCCATTCCCATGCTAACGGTGTGACCCGTTCTCCTTACAATAAATGTAACATAAATAAAAGAAGATCGACAAGACAAACTGAACAGACAACAAGTCCTGCAACAAAGCAATTGCCCAGATCGTTACAATATATTTTTTAATTCGAAAGTAAAAATATATGAAAGCATGACGACCTTTATGTACAAAAATCTTCAGTAATATACAATTGAACAAGAACTGTTGAGTATTTATTTTCGTTTCTTACAGTATTAAATGGCAGTGTTTATATGATAATAAATAAACACATATCAAGATAAATAAATAAATAAACATCTATTTATTCATTTATTTCAATATTTATATTAATTAATTTATTTATGTTTTACTTTTACCAAATATATAGGCTATCCTTCAGCATAACTAATTCTCAGAAATTAATGTTCCTTTTTGTCCAGTGCGGACCACAAATAGCGTTACTCTCATCAACCAGTATCGAGAGAGCAAACCGTACTTCCTTGCCCCAATAGGGACCACAATGAGCGTCAGCAAACCAAACATTTTCGAGCTCAAGATCAGATTCTAAGAATGAGGATGATGATGAGGATGATGATGATGAATGATGACAAAAAATCTCAAAAATATAACTGTCCTGAGAATTCTCAGCTGGCTGACTTAATCTTTCAAAATACTGCTTGTCTCAACTAATTGTGTAGAACTGACACTATAATACAACATGCTTGCAAACTGAAGGCTATAGGTTCAAATCCCACATATACCAGACCTTTTTTTATTATATTTCTATATAGAAAGATTTTTTTTGCAGGCAAATGTCCCATTTTAAAACATAAATAAATAATTTAAATTATACAGACGTCACAATAAGTGCATTCCCTTGTATTTCCATGTTGACAAAACAAGTTAATTATCATTAAAATCAATCAAAAATGTCCTGTAATATACATTACATAAAACATACATAAAAGTGCTTGGGGTCTGCAAAAAAATATGTTGGGAGAAAAAGA
This sequence comes from Acipenser oxyrinchus oxyrinchus, assembly GCA_030684275.1. Classification (NCBI taxonomy): domain Eukaryota; kingdom Metazoa; phylum Chordata; class Actinopteri; order Acipenseriformes; family Acipenseridae; genus Acipenser; species Acipenser oxyrinchus. The sequence continues at coordinate 3,094,856 of CM060290.1, forward strand.
AGGAGGAGAAGGATATTTTACCTTATTTTGGTGACTTATTACTCTTACTGTATGACAGGTATTGACTTTTTTTCTACATTTCACCTAAGAGTGTTGGGATTGAACTACAAATTAAAAGTGAAAAGGTGCTTTTGGCTGATTTACTTTTGCTGCACCAATACCCTGAAAACACGTAAACTATCCTTGCTGTATAAAGAGTCTGGCAGTTCTTTGCTTTGCTGATAACTTGGCACAAGGGACTACGTTATTTTTACATACAATTACATTATTTCTTTTACACATTATTTTTTCATACAATTACCCATTTATACAGTTCGGTTTTTCTGGAGCAATCTAGGTAAAGTACCTTGCTCAAGGGTACAGCAGCAATGTCCCCAGCTGGGATTGAACCCACGACCCTCCGGTCAAGAGTCCAGAGCCCTAACCACTATTCCACACTGCTGCCATATATATATATATATATATATATATATATATATATATATATATATATATATATATATATATATATATATATATATATATATATATATATATATATATATATATATATATATATATACAGTACTGTGCAAAAGTTTTAGGCAGCTGTGAAAAAATGCTGTAAAAAAGTAAGAATGCTTTCAAAATAGACATGTTAATAATTATATTTATCAATTAACTAAATGCAAAGTGAGTGAACAGAAGAAAAATCTAAATCAAATCCATATTTGGTGTGACCACCCTTTGCCTTCAAAACAACATCAAGCATCAATTCTTCTAGGTACACTTGCACACAGTTTTTGAAGGAACTGCAGGTAGGTTGGCCCAAACATCTTGGAGAACTAACCACAGTTCTTCTGTGGATTTAGGCAGCTTCAGTTGCTTCTCTCTCTTCATGTAATCCCAGACAGACTCGATGATGTTGAGATCAGGGCTCTGTGGGGACCATACCATCACTTCCAGGACTCCTTGTTCTTCTTTACGCTGAAGATAGTTCTTAATGACTTTTGCTGTATGTTTGGGGTTGTTGTCATGCTGCAGAATAAATTTGGAGCCAATCAGATGCCTCGCTGATGGTATTGCATGATGGATAAGTATCTGCCTGTACATCTTAGCATTGAGGAGACCATTAATTCTGACCAAATCCCCAACTCCATTTGCAGAAATGCAGCCCCAAACTTGCAAGGAACCTCCACCATGCTTCACTGTTGCCTGCAGACACTCATTCATGTACGCTCTCCAGCCCTTCGCTAACAAACTGCCTTCTGCTACAGCCAAATATTTCACATTTTGACTCATCAGTCCAGAGCACCTGCTGCCATTTTTCTGCACCCCAGTTCCTGTGTTTTCGTGCATAGTTGAGTCGCTTGGCCTTGTTTCCACGCCGGAGGTATGGCTTTTTGGCCGCAAGTCTTCCATGAAGGCCACTTCTGACCAGACTTCTCCGGACAGTAGATGGGTGTACCAGGGTCCCACTGTTTTCTGAGTTCTGAGCTGATGGCACTGCTGGACATCTTCCGATTGCGAGGGAAGTAAGCATGATGTGTCTTTCATCTGCTGCAGTAAGTTTCCTTGGCCGACCACTGCGTCTACAGTCCTCAACGTTGCCCGTTTCTTTGTGCTTCTTCAAAAGAGCTTGGACAGCACATCTGGAAACCCCTGTCTGCCTTGAAATTTCTGCCTGGGAGAGACTTTGCTGATGCAGTATAACTACCTTGTGTCTTGTTGCTGTGCTCAGTCTTGCCATGGTGTTTGACTTTTGACAGTAAACTGTCTTCAGCAACCTCACCTTGTTAGCTGAGTTTGGCTGTTCCTCACCCAGTTTTATTCCTCCTACACAGCTGTTTCTGTTTCAGTTAATGATTGTGTTTCAACCTACATATTGAATTGATGATCATTAGCACCTGTTTGGTATAATTGTTTAATCATACACCTGACTATATGCCTACAAAATCCCTGACTTTGTGCAAGTGTACCTAGAAGAATTGATGCTGTTTTGAAGGCAAAGGGTGGTCACACCAAATATGGATTTGATTTAGATTTTTCTTCTGTTCACTCACTTTGCATTTAGTTAATTGATAAATATAATCTATTAACATGTCTATTTTTGAAAGCATTCTTACTTTACAGCATTTTTTCACACCTGCCTAAAACTTTTGCACAGTACTGTATATATATATATATATATATATATATATATATATATATATATATATATATATATATATATATATATATATATATTGTGGCAGGGCAGATCCTTACCTGAAATAAATGTGTTGGGGGTTGGCAAGGATTACTCAAACAATCAACAAACCTATCTCCTCACTATTTAAAATGTAAATAACACTTGGTGTGTGCCCAATGAGCTGTTGATGTAAAACTTAGACTGTTGCTTTTTTAGTGTGCATCAGATGTTAACCTATAGGTGGGGTTCAGGGGGTGGAGCTAGGCACCAACAACCTATCATCTGCTGTCATCAATTAAATCTACCTTATTTAAACATTAGTCACCTCTACCTAGCTGTCTTGTGTTTTTTCGTTTTGGCATAAACCTAAGCGATTTCAAGACCCATCAACTTTTGTATGCCTCAATAATGGAGTACTTACAGCAGTTGTCATCGGATTCAGAGGATTCCCAGGATTTTCTGTCATTACCAGATCATTCTCCTCCAGCTTCAATCCAGGGCCCATCCAGTCTCCGTTTTTTTCTCCCCTTCTGGCATTTCAGTTACATCTGATCAGGCTCCCGATCAGGTTCCAGTTCAAATATTGCCTACCGTTCCTGCCACCCAAACATCGAATCTGCGCCGATCCAAGCGACTTCGGCCTCAGGACGCCCTCCGGATCGATTGTTTTGGAAGGACTGGCCCATGAATAAATTGATAAAACCCTCCTTAAAACGGTAATGCGATTCCGGCAGGGAGTGATAGAGAGTCTCTTTTCATTCTCTATTGCAATTCAGTATCAGCAGAACCAGTTTTTCCTCCGAAAAAACATAATCAGCTGTGCCCAGCCATTCAGCATCCTAAAACAGACAGCAGGCAGTCTATTCCGGATCTAACCACCCCCACAACTAGCACCGCTAACCAGCAGCCAGCCATTGAAATCCAACATTCGCAAATATTTAAAGAGATAAAATCATTTATGCAGCCTTTTTCCGATACTCTATCTTCGGTCAGTTCTCAACTGTCGGATCTAGATAAAAGGGTGTCTATTATGGAACAGGGAAAACAATCTTCAGCGCTGTCATTAATTCCAGCATCAAACACTGCAGCGCGGCCTACAGCTTCTTCAGGTCCAGCCCTAATTTCAGCCAGCGAAGCAGATCCTCCAAAATTCAACCTCGCTACTGCATCTACATACGGATCCTCCTCTCCAACTGCAGCTAGACGTCACACTATATCTCCACGAATCAGACGTAACATTCTCGAAGGTAAGGACATTAATCTTGTTTCACTATTAATGACGACTTCGGAATTCTAGAGTAGTGGATTGTGGAGATTTGGCAGTAACTCTAAAATCCGGAGATCCCAGACTGATTAAAAATCTTACATTAGGGGAATTTGTCCTTGCTTTCTCCATATTCAGAGATGTGCTATGCTCGGTATATCCTAACCGCAGAGCTGAATTGGACTCCTACGAATACTATATCGTGGAGCTGTCTGTCAGATACGGGGGGACTATGTTTTTTGAGTATCATAAATCATTCTCCGCAAAAGTAGCAGCGATACTGGCAGCAGATAATCACATCATCAGTTGGGCTAAACCCGACACAGATCTATTTAATAGAATTTTTGGTGGTCTAAGATCTAACGCATGTGGGATCTGTGCTTCAACAGCTCACACAACATCCCTCTGCCCTAAAGCTGCAATTGCATCAACTGCTAAAGCACCCGGTTTCGCCGCTAATTCATACAGATCTTCAGTACCTAATCCTATACATTCTTCAGCTCCCCTCGATCAGTCCACAAGGAAAGACAAATACGGGCGCAGTATTAGATTTTCAGGAGGAAGACAAATCTGCAACAATTTCAATACTGGCTTCTGTTCGAATAGGCAATGCAATTTTATCCACATGTGCAGCAATTGCGGAGACGCTCACTCTAATTCAATCTGCCCTTTAAAACGCAAGTGACTTTCCCCGATGCTCACAGTCTTTACTCCTATAAACATCCCGGCGTTATCAAGTAAATTACAGAATCATCCCGACAGTAACTTAATTAATTACCTGATAGACGGATTTTAAAAAATGGTTTTTCAACCGGTCTTACTCAAATTCCTTCTTCCTCGCTCAAAAGCAAAAATCTTTATTCAGCGACTCAAGATCCACAATCAGTGCAGTCTCTCATCGAGAAAGAAATTAAAAAAGGATTTATAGTCGGTCCATTTCAAGCTCCTCCTTTTCCAGTATATAGAATTAATCCTATCGGCATTGCCACGAGGAAAATGTCAGGAAAAAAGCGTCTCATTATTGATTTATCAGCACCACGGGGGTCAAGCACCAGCAGCATTAACTCATTAATTCCCCAAGATCAATTTTCCCTGCATTACATCACTATTGCAGATGCAATACATTCAATTAAATTAGCAGGTCGTGGTTCCTGGTTAGCAAAAGCAGATATATCAGACGCATTTAAAGTAATGCCAATCCATCCTTCTCTCCGTCATCTGTTTGGTATATGCTGGGAAGGGAAGTTTTATTTTGCCACCCAATTGACTTTCGGCTGCCGCAGTAGCCCGAAGATATTTGATACCCTGTCGGAAGCATTATGCTGGATTCTTCTTAATGCTAATCATGTCCCATTTTTGCTCCACTTGCTGGACGATTTTTTAGAAATTTCTCCTCCTTCAGATGCACCAGCAGAAGCGATTTCCAATCTTAAAAGCTTATTTTCTGAAGTTGGCGTTCCGCTTTCAGAAGAGAAATCAATCGGTCCCCTTCATTCTTTGGAATTCCTTGGAATCATTCTAGATACAGAAAAGTTTGAAGCCAGCCTGCCTGAGTCTAAACTTAACCATATTCATTTTCTCATTCAGGATTTTCAGATCAGTAAAACAATTAAAAAGCGGGCACTGCTTTCATTGCTGGGTTACTTTAACTTCGCAATCACGTATCATTCCACAGGGAGGACGTTTATATCTCGATTGCATAGCGCTGGCATCAACAGCAAAAATCTGAACTCCTATATAAATATCTCTTCAGAAGCTAGGAAAGACATTAAAATGTGGTCTGCGCTTATTCAGCACTGGAACGGTCTCTCTATGTTTTATGATGATTTCATTTCAGCTCCACACGATATGGCTTTATTTACTGATGCCTCATCTCTGGGATTCGGAGGTCTATTTAACAATCAATGGTTTTGCAGTACATGGCCTGAGGAAATCGAGAACATATCTCCTCACCTAAAATCCACAGCTCTGCTAGAGATATACCCAATAGTGGCCCCCCTCCTGTTTATCGTGTCTATCGATCAAGTAAATGTTGGGCCTTGAAGAGGCGGAGCCCCTCTCTCCTTGTGTATATGTTCACTAACTCTGTTAAACACTACCAGGTGGCATAGCTCCGCCCCGTGAATATATATTGTATGCATATTGTGGTCAGATTATCAACACAGACAAGGGTAGAACTCACGTGTTAAAGCAATGTGCAGATGAGAGGATCCAATTCTCATTGAGCAGGGAGGCCCCACATGTGTACTGATCATTCCAGAACAAAGCGACTTGCCAAGGCCATGCCCCTTCCTTTGCATTATGCCCGCCTACAATGCGATTATCAAGCTCCGCCCTGACAGAAACTAGAGAGAGATGGTTATGGACAAGGATATTCATACAGCATTGTATGACAAAAAAATCATTAATAAATTGTCAATGATTTGTTAATTTATTGAAAAAAAAATTATTAGTTTATCAATTGGTACATTTTTAGTTTATATTAAAACAAATACTTTAGTGTACATAGAATATAGAATATAGAATATAGAATATAGAATATAGAATATAGAATATGGTACTATATGTTTGCAAATAGTGGTATAAAACATAAAAACACAGACAAGCCTACATTTTTTGCACTTGCTGTTTATTTATAATTTGTTAAACCCCTACCGGCACCCCATCAACATTATTGTTGATGTGCAACAGAACAAAGTGTTATTGTGATAAGTAATCATAAACTTGCTTTATAGCGCATCTATGTAGATGATCAAGTTAGTAACTGACTAGTATAGTGGACTGATTAATGAATGTAAAGGATGTTCTAAAAACCCCATCTTCCAAGAAAATAAGGCTTTTTACATTATCATTCCACTAAGGTCAGAGCAGTTTGGGAAACTAAAGTTGAATCAGAAATTGTTTTGGCCCATGGGTTAAATATATATCTCAATCAATCAATCAATCAATCAGTCTTTATTTTATATAGCGCCGTTCTAGTGGACCACCATCACAAAGCACTTTACAAGATAGTGAGGAACAATGCATAATACATTTAATACAATCAAATACAGGGCAGTTTTATACGATTGCTAAAACACTTTATTCCAAAGATTATCAAAACATTCAAAACTCTAAACACAAAAAACAGAACTGAGTTCCAAAATTCTAAACTCGAAACACTTTTCACATGTTTACATACTAAATGCTATATTTTTAATCACCCACTCAATTCTTTAAGTGCTATTACCTCTCTTAAAGACATATTTCAAATGCTAATATCTATTCTTGCAAAATACTTAATTATATCTTCATTTACTAGTGATTAGTGCTCATGTGAGAATGTGAACAGGGGGACTGCAATCCTCTTGTTATTTATCCCGTGCAGCACACATTGGTGTGTATTGCTTGGAAAATATAAATAATCCCCTTTTCCAAACAGATTACAAATCTCTCTGTCTGTTTCATTCACACACTGCATCACTTCTGCACCTGTATCTACCCAGCCACCTGTTCACACACCCAAACAGTGATCTTGCATTTTCAAGTTTTATTTTGCAGGTTGTACACGGACTGTCGCAGGTCTGCAGGTTTGCGTGTCACTTGGATGGTGTGCAGTAGTTGACGTACTATAGCAAGGAATTCAATTCGACAAGTTATTGCTCAATGTTATTTGGACACTTTTCAAAAGAAGGTAATCATTAAAGGGGTAATATAACCACAGTGTGGCAGGGCAGAAGCCCTGCCGGTGTAAATTAGTGTGTGTGTGGGAATGAAAGGTTGGCAGGGATGGGGTTAAATCACCCTACCAGCAATGATGCGAATTGGGGATTTGTCACATGTATAAAAAGGAACAAAAATCATTTGTTTGGTGGAGGAGTTTGCTATTACCTCTCTTAAAGACATATTTCAAATGCTAATATCTATTCTTGCAAAATACTTAATTATATCTTCATTTACTAGTGATTAGTGCTCATGTGAGAATGCAGAGAAACTTATTTGATAATTACTACATCGCTACGTAAAAGGCTGTGAGGAAAAAGTAGCAGTTTGTGACAACATGGAGCAGGCTGCAGAAGTTGCTGGTCGTGGTCGTGGTCGACATTATGGTCAACAACCAAGACCTGCCGTTGTCGCCAGTGAAATCAGAGCAACCATAATTGACCATGTAGTGAACAGAGGCTTGTCATTGAGAGCAGCTGGACTGGTCATCCAACCCAATCTGAAGAGGTCAACTGTAGCCTCAATAATCCGAACACTGCGTACTGAGAACCAATAAGTCAAGTGTATACCGTATTGGATTACACTGCATGCACATACGTGCAGTATTACAGTAATTGCTGAAGAGAGTATGTTTACAGTAGTGTTGCTGGGAAATCTTTTACATATGCATTACTGTACTCTATGTTTTCTGAATTGAAAGGAAAGAACGTAGTGATGGGTGTTGCTGTGTCCTCACTGCTGAGCAGGAAATGACCACAATAGAAATGGTCCAAGCCAAGAATGACATTCGCCTCAGGGAAATCCAAAGCAACATTGTTGCTGACATGTTTCGAGGGATTGATTCCCACTCGGAATCGGACATATTTTGAAAAGGCACCAAATCAGAATGAAGCAGATCTATTTGGTCCCTCTATTTGGGTGAAGGCATTGTGACATCAATATTTCAAGTAAGTGTACAGTTATTTTAGAAGTACTACAGTAATGGTATGAACAGTAAGTTGCATTATACTACTGTAGGTATGTGAGCCGTGTTCTACAGTACAGTAGGAGGGTGGTGACATAGTTCTGTGAATTGTGAAAGTGGTGTAATCACAACAGAACATCTTTTTTTTCACAGAGGAGGATGGATTTGATTCCAGTGTCAACCGACATGAATTCCTTTATATAGATGAAGCTGGCTTCAATCTGGCCAAACGTCGACGCCGTGGTCGGAACCTCATCGGTCAGCCGATGTGCCAGGACTGGTGACCGTGTTTGTATTATTGTGGGGCGGATATTGTTTATTATTTGGGACTGAAATCCTCTTGTTATTTATCCCGTGCAGCACACATTGGTGTGTATTGCTTGGAAAATATAAATAATCCCCTTTTCCAAACAGATTACAAATCTCTCTGTCTGTTTCATTCACACACTGCATCACTTCTGCACCTGTATCTACCCAGCCACCTGTTCACACACCCAAACAGTGATCTTGCATTTTCAAGTTTTATTTTGCAGGTTGTACACGGACTGTCGCAGGTCTGCAGGTTTGCGTGTCACTTGGATGGTGTGCAGTAGTTGACGTACTATAGCAAGGAATTCAATTCGACAAGTTATTGCTCAATGTTATTTGGACACTTTTCAAAAGAAGGTAATCATTAAAGGGGTAATATAACCACAGTGTGGCAGGGCAGAAGCCCTGCCGGTGTAAATTAGTGTGTGTGTGGGAATGAAAGGTTGGCAGGGTTAAATCACCCTACCAGCAATGATGCGAATTGGGGATTTGTCACATGTATAAAAAGGAACAAAAATCATTTGCTTGGTGGAGGAGTTTGGAGGTGAGTGTTCACACTGTGAGTTTGTGTTTGCACCAATTTATAGTGAAGACAAATGCCCAGCCTTGTTTAATCCTTTTATTTTAGCCCTTGTGCCCAGTTTGTTCCAGTGTTTTCGTTTCTTTAAATTAACATGCACACCAGAGCTTAAACTGCAGCTTTCTATCTTTGGGTCTAATTCCTGCTGGTAGCCAGCCAGTGCAAAGAGCTAACATTATGGTCATTAGTGCCTGATTATGTAGTACTAATATAATTCAGACTTTGCCCTGTGAAGCATTTTTTTGTACCATGCCAGATGTGTGGCATGATTAACCTGAGCAAGCTTAAAGATGCAACAGGCAGTGCTGTGTGATACAGTAGAACCTGTCCAATCTGGCGTCGCCTGGATCTGGAAAATTGTGCCGGATTAGACAGTGTGCTGGATTACTGTAAAAAATCTAATACTGTACCTAAAAATAAGGTAAAATGACAAACCTATTTGAATGCTTAAAAAGATCCAACTTACTATACATACACAGTATAATAAACACAATAATGCCTCAGCAAACTTTAATCAACAATGTCTCAACAAAATCTTTACCTCTTATTAGCACAAGCTTGTTTAAACCATTCCCATAGAAAGACGTTCAGTTGTTCATACTGTAGCTGCATGTGGGATTCAGACACTTTCTGCTGCCATGCAGGTTTTCTCTGTGTTGCTTTAAATAGGCATCTTTCCTTTTCAGAATGCTGAAACGGTTTGCCTTGCGATTTAGATTAGATTTCACTTAGCTGTTTTTGTGCTGGTTTTGGGGAACTTTCAGCTTTTTTGATAAGAGCAAATTTCCTTTCAAGAGATAGCTTGTTGTTTGAGCATTTAGACATGTATTAGCTGTTCAGAATGCTGCTGATGAGACATGTGAGTATAAACTGTTTTTGCTTGTTTTTTATGCTAGTTTTAAACTTAGAAAAAGAAAAAAACACAGATTTCCATTGAATTTAGGCAGAAGAGACTTACAAATGGATTCCACAATAGACAGGTTCTGGATTGTAGAGGGTATGTCACCATTCATTTCAATAGGGATTTGGTAGGGACCCCAAAATCATGCCAAATTCTACAGAATGCCGGTAAGTAGAGGGGCTGGATTCGACAGGTTTTATTGTACACAGACATTACAGATTCTGTCCCTATCAGCGAGATGAGATGAGGTATAACATGAATGCCAAGACTGGTACAATATGCCATGAAGTGTAGTACTTGGCAGTCCTTAACCAGAAACGTGTTTTTTAGGGTAAAATGAAGAGAAAATGATGGGGTTTCCATGGAAAAATAAGAATAAGTCCATGTAGTTTTCTTTTAGGGGGAGAAATTCTCCTTCCAAATTCAAATGACCTACAGTAATGAATGTGCTCTGTAGCCACAATTACAGTTGTGGGGGGACGTCCATTGATAACAATGAATCGCGAAATGCCATTATCCTATTATCACTTCACCTGGAATGTCTTTGTGTTTTACCGCTGTGATAATCGGCAACGTTACTTTCCCCCGTGAAAATTACATTCTATGAATATGTATAAAAACATTCAGGAACTTACCAGAGACAATGAAAATGAGCCATGATACAGCCTTCATGCGGTGTATCTTCATCGCAGCAGTGTGTCGCAAGTGACGCTGAATCAGCTAGGCTGGTCAGTAAAACATTGACTCATTTTGCATGGAGGATCTTAGTAGCTAAGGCTCATGGTTCATCAATTGATTCAGATTCAGTTGTATTGTGTCTGCCAACTGATGATGTAAGGCAGAACAATAATTGGATACCAGAAAATATGAATAACAGTGAGTTTTGGCCTCCCTCTGTATTCTGGATGGATGGCGTACCTTGCAAAGTGACTTTGTGCGAACAGAAGGAAATATATAGCCATAATGTGTACAGATCCAGAACTATTGTACAGGGTGCAGAATTAACCCTGACACATAAATTAAAACATAATCCTCTTGTTAGGTGTACATGTAATATGTGCCAAAGCAAGTCATCAGTGACTGGGCCTAAACTTTGTCCGGCCTGTAGTCATTTGGCTAAAAACTGTAGAATTTTGTTTGAATGCAATGATTCTACAGGAATTTCTTTCTCTCATTTAAATGTAGACCCAAAAGATATTAAGAGGATTGAATGCATGAATTGTGAAGGAGGTCACTTAGTGAAATGGGCACATCTAGGTAAATTAGAATGTGCAGAAGGTGTCCCAGCTAAACGTGTCCAAGTATCTTGTAGGTACGAAGTGAGGAAGATGGCGTCTCACACCTGTGATGCTAAACTCTGGATAAAGGGGCCAGTGATCGTTTTCGCGGAGCCGACCAGAGCTGAACCCGGCACAGAAGTTGAATCCTGCTGGGAACGTGTGGATATGCTGGATATGTACTAGGCAATTTCAAATATGGAATGTACTTTGATATAAAAATAAAGTGTTAGAGGTTTTTTTTTGAAGGAAGAATAAAGAGAGAGTATCCTTGTACCACCAGTAGATGGCTCTCTTGCTCCATGAAATAGGTCAGTCTACATCTGTTTCTAATCAAACACTTAGCAATTGGAGAATTTCTAAAATATAAATATATTGAACGATTTACCACTATATCTTATCTTCAGAAAGCATGACGCTTGATAAAAAGCATCATTCCGGCTAAAAAGTGAACTTAATCACACCTACAAATTTATGTTTCTAAAGACAAGATAAAAAAGAGATTCTTTACAACCTATAAATTAACCTAACAGCCAAGGTCTTAGGGAAAAAAAACCTGTCTCAGCTAGATTTTGTATGAACAAAGAACAGGGTCAAGCCTAGTTCAGTCATTATAAAATATACAAAAGTTGAATGCATTTATACTGGCCTGTATTTGGATTTAAATCTTAAGAGGGATTCACTAAAGAAATAACGTGATATTACAAATTCTAGGAGCAACTGTTAAACTGAAGTAAATTAATTAAAAGTTTATTTTGAAATGCCACATTTAGAGTTAAAAGGTTTAGTGATAATTTACACTGTCTATAGTTCATATTAGTAAAAACTAGAAATTAGACACAAAGGTATTATAAATTAATAAAATAAATGATCAACTCCTTTTTAGACAGCATGATATTTGAAACTAAAAATAATTATTTGATTTCATAAGATTAATAATATGTTTTAAGTATTTGCTATAATAAGAAAACATATTATTTAAAACTGACAAGTATTATTGCTTGTTCATAACTTTACTGTATTGATAAGAAGATTAAAACCTGGAGCAGCATTCGATTTAATTAAATAGGAAAGTAGTACAGTTTCTTTCTTCTTTTATTGAACAATAAGACTTCTAGACATTATGATATCCACTGAATTATAGGATATAAAAGGTGTTGTGTTATGTTTTTGTGTTAGGTTTGTAATAATATACTATAATGTACCTTGTTATTAATCCACTATACTGTTGTCTAATGATGGTAGATGAAGTCATTATAATGGGGTTCTGTGAAACTGCTGCATTGCAAGGGGAGCCTCTCTCCTTATCAGATGGCGTGTAAAAGGAGGAGAGGGTCTTCTTGCATTCCACGCCAGTAAAAGTTGCAAATCTTACAGATTTGGAATTTAAGGTTTATGGAATCAGTGACCTAGCACAGCCAAGAATATATCTTGAAATAACATGCAAAAATTATGGCTTAAACAGACATTGATGGGTCATAGATCTAAAAAGTGTTTGCACAGACTCTGGTTTTGGAGAAAACAGGAGACTGTGGAAATTATTGGCAATAGCATACACTCAGGAGTCAATTACAGGTCAGAGCCTGATTAGTGTATCTTTTTAGTAATAAAAGAAAAATTGTAATGAAAACTATTATCACTCAAACTTAGTGAAACTAATTGACTTGAATGTTGTATGAGACAATCTTTTGTCAAATACTCTGTTAGACAATGGTATATGGAATTAAAACTGACTCATTAACAAAATGATGAAACGACATGAGGTTAAAAGAAACACATACCTTTAATTTAGCAAAATATGTCACATATTAAGAACATCTCTCATATCTAACACATATAAAAAATGATGTTTTGTAA